>JARQOD010000001.1:188030025-188099189 GCA_033576555.1 Oophaga sylvatica | reverse complement strand
CCTCCTCAAGGGGGGTACTGTTGTGAACGTTTTGGAGACGACTTTGGAGCTGAAGCTCCCTCTGGTGGTTGCTGAGGGTATTGAACCTATCTTGAATAACCAAAAGTCCTACACCCACAGATAACGAGTGGGTGTCAGGTGGTACTGACTGGCCTGATATACGTGAGCTGATCTCCCATGATCCTCGCCGGTGATCAATTGTGCTTCCTGGTTCACTTTGGAATTCAGCTTGCTTTCCTGCTGTCTCCTGCTTGCGTTCAGATAAGTCTCTTTCAGTTTTTTTTACTGTGGTTTGAATTCCTTGCTTTTTGCTGCATTGCTTTTTGTCTTCAGCCGGGTCCCCTATGGGGGCTTTGGCTGGTCTCCGTTCGTTTTTTGTATTTGTTCATTTGCTCACTTCTTGTGATATTTTTCTGCTGGGTGGCTGCGTGTCCGCACCAGAGATCTGATATAGGCGGTCGAGACCATGTGGTCTCAGTGTTTTTGGATTCAGAAGTGTTGGAGTTTTTTCTGGGTTGCAGAAAGTATTCTCTACTGTGCTGTCCTTTCTAGACAGTTTTGGGCCTAAGCATTTGCTCAATCTATTTTTTGTCTGTGTTCGTATTTTCATCTTGTCTAACCGCCATTATATGCTTGGGGCTTCCTACTCTTTTGGGGTCTACTCCGGGCAGTTAGCTTTCCTCTTTCCATCTTCAGGGATAGCTATCTCTCCTGCTGTGCCGAGGCATCTAGGACCACCGTAGGTACGCTCCACGGCTGCTTCTAGTTGTGCGGTTAGTTTAGGGGTCTGCAACCTATTAGTTTCCAACTGATCTGGTGTTAGGCTGCCTATGCAGTTTTTTTGCTCCTGCCTCCTCAGCTACCAAAACATAACAGGCATGCTATTCCATCCGGTTTGCATTTAGTTTTATTTTTCAACAGGACAACAGGACAATTCAGCTATCTTAAGCTTCAGTGATATGTTCTATTGTTGTAGAAAAATGTTTGTTTTATAGGATTGCGTGACCCTCTCCAATGTATTTTTGGCATGGTCAATCCAATAACCAAAGTTTTCTAGTGAGTAATCTAGTTTTGCAACTTGTCTGTAAAAATCCTTGTAAAGAGTGTATCTCAGAGCCAGTATTAATTATTTTTGGAAGGTCTCTGATACAGCCTGATGGCTCAAAGGTATATTGAAAAGCTTGTCTCAGAATGTAGAGAGATTTGTTTCCCCGTGGTGGGAAAGTTGGCTTGTTGAAGTCTGGTCTTCTGCTTCACTGGGGCCATGTGAAGGAGAATAATCAAGGAAAGTCTATTTTTGTTCTAGAGCATCACTATCTGTAATATCCTCAGGCTGATTGCAGGCCTAAATTCCCTTTTGTAGTTTGACCCATTTCACTTATTGTGTAACTTTTGTTTATCGTTCAAAGAGGCGTTTTGAGAGTGGAAACTTGGTGGGTAGTGGTAAGGCCCATGGTTCATAGAAAGAATGCTTTGAGGCAGTAAATATATCCCCCTCTCTGGTCTTAGTCTTGGACATATCTGGTTCTGCGAGTGTTCTAAATGCTGAAACATTCTGGGTTACCGCTCTGTAGCCTCTGTAATAACGTCACTCCTCCCAAGGTGTAATATTTTTGACTCATTTGTTTTATTTCATTCTTTTATCTACTTTGTACTTTTAGGACATGTGTGACCTGATGCTTAGTTGATAGGGCAGTTATATAAGACATAGGTATATGTTCCATATATTACTAAAATAATAATAAAACAAACTATTTACTCAGGTTCTGTTTTGATACTATTGAATTTTGTGGAGCAATAGGGTTCGTTCAGGGTGACAAATCTAAGATACAGCATTAGGGTATGTGCACACGATCAGTAAACGCTGCAGGATAGACTCTGCGTACTTGTGGAGCGTCCAAATGTTACAGCATAGTGGATGGGATTTCAAGAATCTCACGTCCATTATGTTGCACAGACGCCAGCGGATCACCCACGGAGACGGACATGCGGCACGTCTCTCCAGACCGCAGCATGTCTATTTATCTTGTGGAAACGTGAGCCTCCGCAAAGAAATTTCACCCATATAATGTATTGGACACGGTGAATCAGCATGATTCAGTGAACACATGCGGATTCACCTGCATTCAACAGATGGAAGCGCTTTGGACGCAGCAAACATGCACTGCGTCCAAAGTGCTGCCAGTTCCTGATCGTGTGCACATACCCTTAGAGGACATCTTGAAGAAGATGTAGATGTAGATGATTTATATTCTACTGCATTACCCATGCTATCATTAATTATTTTATTAAAATGTATAAGACGTTACATAATGTAATAATATTATATATCTGATCAGCATTTATACCCCTTTTTGGTTTCTGTTTTAACACCTTAAAGGGTTATCCTCAAGTTATTTCTTAAGCAACTCATAACTGCAATCTCCTTACTTACTGTTTGTTTGAAAGTTGTGGTAAGAAGAAGAGTTGTAGTATTAGGTAAACTGTAAAGCTCAGTACAAGTTCTGCTATAACTAAACATGGACGAACCCGGACAGTAAAGTTTGGCGTCAGTAACAAATACCTACTGTTCGTGCACGGACACCGAACACAGACTTTATCATGAAGTCCGTGTTACTGTACGGGTTCAGCCCTCCCAACATAGGGTGTTTCTCATGCTGTCATGTTCATGACAGCGAGGCAAACACTGCTTCTGATTGGCTGTAAAATTATTACTGCCAGTCAGAGAGCCACGGTTCCCACACTGTGAAATGACAGCGTGAGCCCATAGCTGTGATCAGAGGTATAAAGTTTACCTCCGGTCACTGGCGTTGCCTGATGCGACTACTGTACCCATCATCCAACGCCTGCTGCGGCTAATAACAGCGAGTGCAGGCAGCGGCTGATAAGAGTGTTTGCATTTGGAACAGATTTTTCTGCTACAAAAACTAGAGTGTTAAAAGGAAAAATGCCTTCTTAAAATATGCGCCATTTGCCATGTTTTTGTATGCATTTTTATTTGTGTTTTTCCTCATTCACTTGAATTGGTAAAAAACGCTGCAAAACGCTTAAAGAATAGATATGCTGAAGATTTAAAAAAAATGCTTTGAATATTCGGATCTACAAGGAAAAAATATGCAGCATGTGCAGGAAATTTCAGAATTATCATTCACTTTGTATTGTAAAATGCTGCAAAAATGCAATAAAAAAACGGTAAAAACACAACATGTGAACTAGCACTTACTTATTTTTTACATTTTGCTATTTATGATTGGAGAAAAGGGAGGTGATTTAAACTTAATTTTTTTTTAATGTTTTTGCATTTTAATTAGCCCTCTTTGTGGAACTGAATCTACGATTGCTTGATCACCTATTTAATACAGTGCAATAATGTAGTACTGCAGTGCATTGTAATTCTGATGATCTTCCATGAATCCCAGCTACATAGCAGACACAGGGCCACCCATCAGAACTCAGCTGACAGTGCATTTGAGATGCTAAATTGATGTCATCAGTTATAATCAGGTGCTAGCTATGAAGCACAGTTTGCAACAATGCTGTAGCTCTCACTAAGGGGTTAATAAAGTTTTTATTAAACTTGTCTTCTCATGAATTTGATGTCCCGGTCTGGATTTTTGTGAATCTAAATGAGTTAGAAAAAATTGAAAAGGTGGCTATATTTGCAGCTATCAAATAGCAAGCAGGTGTACCAAAATGTGAGGTTTCATTACTGTTCTTTCCATTTCCTAATCAGTATGCAAATTGACTTAGCTGATGAGTGAATACTTTATCTTTTTTTTTCTTTTTTTTTAAAGTATAAACCCATGAAGAACATTTTACCTATTGATAAAAACACAGCTGGAGTGTAATTTTAGATTACATTCCCTTGTGCTGTTTTGCTTACAAAATAGATGTTCATATAAGCTAAGCCAAGGGCAAGCTGGAATACATTGTATACAGAGGAATGACACAAATCAAGGTCGGCTATCTACTGGAGAGAAAAATTCTGCATTACACTGCTGGTCTAAAATGGCACAAATGAGGATTCAGAAATGGATATTTCCATCTTAGTAAATTATATCCTTTCCACTGAATAGGTGATAACTTGCAGGTCCCTGGGGGTTGCAATGGTGGCAGCCCCACCAATTGAAAAAAGGGACTTCTGAAATGCTGTAGTCATGGTCTATGGGACAGCATTGGTGTCCTGAGGAAAAATCCCACCAAGGACAACATCTGCAAGGAGTTTTGTATATTCTCCCCGTGTTTGTGTGGGTTTCCTTCAAGTGCTCCAGTTTCCTCCGATACTCCAAAGACATATTTCTGCTCTTGGTGTCTGTTATTGCCTGCCATGCTGACATCACGTGGACAGTCAGTGAGCTCAGAGGTTAGTGCTGTCTACTCAGGCAGGGATGTAGAGCTCACTTATTGGCTGCAGCCTGTTGACGTGACGTCAGCGTTGCAGGCAGCAACATACACATGAGGGCAGGATCAGAGACTCAGCACTGGACCTGAGGAGAGCGAAGAGAGCCCAGGTTTGTTTTGTTTTTTTAAACTGCTCCTGGGAAAACTGGAAAACTCACTTTTTAGTCCACGTGCACACGTTGATTATTTGGTGAGGTTTTTTTTACATCAGTATTTGTACAGCCAAAACCAGGAGTGGAACTTTCAGAGAAAAGAATAATAGAAACACGTCACCACTTCTGCATTTTTCACCCACTCCTGGTTTTGGCTTACAAATACAGAGGTAAAAATCTCACCAAATACTAAATGTGTGCATGTGACTTAAAGCAGTTTTCCCACGAACAAAATGCATTAGCATTCATTTTAACCCCTTTCCGACGTTGGGCGTAATAGTATGCCGATATCGGACATCCCATCTTTGGTGCGGGCTCCTGCACTGAGCCCGCACCTTTCTGGGAACATGTCAGCTATTCTATACAACTGACATGTGCCCGCAACGGCTGCGGGTGGAATAACAATCCACTCGCGGCTGTAAACTCGTTAAATGCCGCTGTCAATCCCTGACAGTGGCTTTTTACTGCGCTTGCCAGAAGCGTGTCCTAAATCCCGACCCTGTCACATGATTGTGGGTCACCGATGGGTCGGCATGACAACCAGAGGTCTGAAGCAGGTCGGCGCTCATAGTAAGTGAGCATTTCTGCTACACACAAGTGATCTGATTATCGCCGATGTTTAGCAGAGCTGATCAAACTATTGCAGCTTCTAGTCTACCATGGAGACTATTGAAGCATGAAAAAAGTAAAAAAAAATGTTTTTAAAAATATAAAAAATAAAAAATATAAAAGTTTTTCCCTATTCAAAATACAATTTTAAAAAATCAAATATACACATATTTGGTATTGCCACGTTCAGAATCGCCCGTTCTATTAATATAAAAAAAGAATTAACCTGATTGCTTAAAGGCGTAATGAGAAAAAAATTCAAAATGCCACAATTATTTTGGTTGCTGCTACATGGCAATAAAATGCAATAATGGGTGATCTAAAGATCTACACCTAAAAGATAGAAAAAAAATGTCAGTCAGCTCGGCGCACAAAGAATATGCCTACACACAGCCCCGGATTACGAAAAATGGAGATGATACAGGGCTCGGAAAATGGCGCCATTTTTTTTTTTTAACAAATTTTGGAATTTGTTTGTCACCACTTAAATAAAAAAGCACCTAGACATATTAAGTGTCTGTGAACTTGTAATGACCCGGAGAATCATAATGGCAGGTCAGTTTTAGAATTTATTGAACATGGTTAAAAAAAAAAAATCTGTGGAATTGCACTTTTTTGGGGCAAATTTCACTGTACTTTTTTTTCCTGTTTTCCAGTACACAATATGTTAAAACCATTGGTTTTGTTCAAAACTATGATTTATCCTGCAAAAAACAAGCACCTCACATGGCCATATTGACCAAAAAATAAAAAAAAGTTTGGGCTCTTGGAAGAAGCGGAGCAAAAAACAAATTCAAAAACTGAAATACCCCTGGTTGTTAAGGGGTTAATCATTAAATCATGGAACAATAATAAGTTCCACAATTGGATGTGCTTAAATAAAATGTTCCTGTTCTTCAGATGTTGTATTAGTCTATGCCTGATGAAGAGACCTGAGTAGTCTCGAAAGCTTGCAATTTGTTACCATCTTTTCAGTTAGCCATTAAAAGGTATCAACCACTGAGGACTGTCAGTCTAAATATTTTTCCTGTGCTGAGATAAACTTATAAATGTGCCCCTGCTGAGTACTGTGTAATGCCCGTGTCTAATTGTACAGGAACATGGTGTGATCATACCACAGCTCCTGGTAGCCCTCCCCCGAATCATATGTAGGGGAGGCCTCATGGGAACATGGACCCTAAAATCTGTATTGGTTTGTTTCTTATGTCAATCTTATGTCATTTCTGTCAAGTATTGCATCAGAGGTCAAGAGGTCAATTTGCAGTAAGCTGTTGTTAGGGTCTGCAGAACGCACCAAGTAAATATAAATAATGGGTGCGTTCGCAAGCCCGGGGCCCACCGTGCAGGCAGAGACTGCTGCTAGTAAGATGGCGGTATAAGCGAACTCTGCTACTTCAGAGTCGCAAACATAGATGCTGTGGCACTATATGGCGGTATAAACGAACTCTGTTAACACCACAGAGTCGCTGAGGTAGAGACGCAGAGATAGAGACTGTGTCCTATTAACACCACAGGGGTACACAGATAACTGCTGTGCGGATAGCAGTCCGTGGTCATGCAGTCAGCAACGCAAACAAGCAACTCCTCACCGGAGTAGCCGGTATTCTAGGGCTTATTTCAGCCGAGCCCTAACCACATGCGTGCATGATCACACTGGCGCAAAGCACATAACACAATTGATACTAGCGCATGGCCGAACGGTCATGCGCACCTTTTATAGTAGCAGCTACAGGACTTTCCAGAAAAGGACCAATGAGAAACTGTTTCAGAACACAAGCAGTTTCAGGACCTTCCTGGCGGACCAATAGGAGCTGCTGCAGTACCTGAGCATGTGACCCCTGATCTCTAATGAGAGATCTTACCCTGGGCATGCTCAGAAGGGGAAATGCAGGACTTAGTCCCAAGACTGCCTGCTCCAGCACTGGTTATAATAGAGGAACCAGAAGAGGCAGCAACAATCCTCTGCACAGTACTAGACCAAGCGAGACACTGGGACCGACGTCTCCGCTGAGCAGGCTCCACTGCGGCCGGAGATGGATGGGGGACCGCAGCAGGACTGGTTCGAGATTCCCCTTGTGCAGCAGCGGGAACTCAATCCCTAACATTACCCCCCCTCTTAGGGCCCCCCCTTCTTTGGGCCTCGCTGCATTCGATGATCTGCTCAGCGTTAACGTGCTCGCAGGCTCCCAGGACCTATCCTCAGGCCCATAACCCCTCCAATCCACCAAATAAAATCTTTTGCCCGTACCACCTTACACCCTATGATGGCGTTCACCTCATGGTCGTCCATAGACGAACCCGATGTCCCGGCAGATGACTCAGAAAACCGGGACATGAGCACGGGTTTCTGGAGGGATACGTGAAAGGTGTCGGAGATACCTAGGCTTGGTGGAAGAGCCAAACGGTATAGCACAGAGTTAACCTGCTCGAGGACTTTGAAAGGACCCAGGTAGCGGGGTGCCAACTTAGTGGACTCAACTCGCAGCCTGATGTTACGGGCGGAGAGCCACACCAAGTCTACAGGAGCAAATGTCGGAGCGGGGCGCCGATGTGCGTCGGCGGAGGACCTCATCCTCTCCTTGGACACCTGAATGGCATCCTGGGTACGGTCCCAAATGTCCTGTGCCTCCACAGCCCAGTCTGCCACCCTGGAGTCGGCGGAAGACACGAGCATGGGCACCGGAACCCACGGATGCTGACCGTAGGTTAGGAGGAATGGAGTCTGTCCAGTGGAGTCAGCCACAGCATTGTTTAGTGCAAACTCATCCCACGGTAGCAACGATGCCCAGTCGTCCCGCCTGGCTGAGACAAAATGTCGTAGATAGGTGACCAAGGTCTGGTTGGCCCTCTCTACCAACCCATTCGTCTTGGGATGGTATGCTGAAGAGAGATTTAACTCAATACTGAGTAGACGACAAAGCTCTCCAGAACCGAGACGCAAACTGGGGACCTCTGTGTCACTGACAATTTTGTCCAGCATGCCGTGTAGACGGAAGATGTGCCTAACAAACAACGCTGCCAGAGCCCGTGCAGAAGGTAACCGTGGTAGCGGCACCAGGTGCACCATTTTGGAAAAATGGTCGGTGATTACCCAAATGATGGTGCAGCCCCTAGACTTGGGTAAGCCCACCACAAAGTCCATCCCAACCATCTCCCAGGGCCTGTCTGCCACCGGCAAGAAGTAAACTAACCCAGCTGGCCGTTGTCGAGGAGACTTATTCTTGGCGCAGGAGACACACGCCCGAACATAGTCCCCAACGTCACAGACCATATGCGGCCACCAGTATGTCCTCGCCAGCAACTCAGATGTCCTCTTTGCCCCTAAAGTGTCCACCCACCCTGGACGAATGTGCCCAAGAGAGTACCTCCGGTCGCAAATTGGTAGGCACAAAAGTCTTGCCCGGGGGCACAGACTCTAGCGAAACTGGGGCCACTGTTCTCAGGCTCTCTGTGGGGACAATAAGCCGAGGCTCCTCCTCCTCCTCAGAGGACACCACAGAGCGAAAGAGAGCGTCGGCACAAATGTTCTTCTTTCCCAAGAGAAAATGGAGAGTGAAATGAAACCGGGAGAAGAACAACAACCATCTGGCCTGGCAAAATTAAGCCGCTGGGCTGTCTGAAGATATACCAAATTCTTGTGGTCTGTGAAGACTTGGAAGGGAAAGCGAGCCCCCTCCAACAGATGTCTCCACTCAGAGAAAGCCAACTTCATTGCTAGCAACTCCCTGTCCCTGATGGAATAATTCCTCTCCGCTGGCGTGAAGGTCTTGGAGAAGAAGAAGCAAGGATGCTTCCGACCTTGAGCATCCTTTTGAAAGAGGACTACTCCAGCACCAACGGATGAGGCATCCACCTCCAATATGAATGGCTTATCAACATCAGGGCAGTGTAGGATGGGAGCGCTAGCAAAATGAGATTTAATTGAGGTAAAAGCCTTGGAGACTTCTTCTGACCACAATTTGGGATTTGCACCCTCCTTGGTGAGGGCTACCAAGGGAGCTACCAAAGTTGAGAAATGGGGAATGAACTGGCGATAATAATTAATGAACCCCATAAAGCGCTGCACCGCTTTAAGGGAATAGGTTTCTTGCCAGTCCATCACAGCCTGTAGTTTGGCAGGATCCATAGCCAATCCCTGGGCGGAGATGATATAGCCCAGGAATGGTAAAGACTTCTGCTCAAACACACATTTCTCCAACTTTGCATAAAGGGAATTTGCCCGCAAGAGGTCAAAGACTCTGCAGACATCTCTCTGGTGGAAGTCAATATCTGGAGAGAAGATGAGAATATCATCCAGATAGACTACGACCGAGGTGGAAAGCATATCCCGGAAGATGTCATTGACAAAGTCTTGGAAAACGGCTGGGGCATTACAGAGCCCAAAGGGCATCACCAGATATTCATAGTGCCCATCCCTGGTATTAAAAGCCATCTTCCATTCGTCCCCCTCACGGATGCGAATCAGGTTATAAGCACCCCGCAGGTCTAATTTGGTAAATACCCTTGCTCCCCGGAGCCTATCAAAGAGCTCAGAAATCAAGGGCAATGGGTATTTATTCTTAACGGTGATGGTGTTAAGACCCCTGTAATCTATGCAGGGACGTAATTCTCTGTTCTTCTTCTGCACGAAGAAGAACCCCGCCCCAGCAGGTGACACTGACTTCCTAATGAACCCTCTTGCCAGATTCTCCTGGATGTTTGGGACATAGCCTCCGTCTCCGGGAGAGAGAGGGGATAAACCCTTCCCCGGGGCATTTCTGCTCCAGGCAAGAGGTCAATAGGACAGTCATATGGGCGGTGAGGCAGAAGAGTCATCGCAGCCTTTTTGGAGAACACGTCTACATAGGCCCAATAACACTTAGGAAGGGAAGTGAAAACTGCGGGTATCCCTGTAGTAGTAACCTGAACACTCTCCCTCACACATCTACCTTTACAAGATTCACTCCAACCCCGTATCCTCCCAGAGGACCACTCAATATGTGGGGAGTGAAGACGAAGCCAGGGTCCTCCCAGCAGAGCCTCATCTATAACCTCGGGAAGGACTAGGAAAGAGATAGACATAGATAATGTGAGAGGGATTGTCTGATGTGTGATCTGTGAGGGCAGTATTGATCCATTCACCACTTGAACAGTCACCGGTTTGGCGAGCATCACCTGAGGTATTGTGTGGTGGAGAGCGAAGGCAGACGACATAAAAGTCCCCTCTGCTCCAGAATCCACACAAAGCTCAACTGTTAGAGTGGATGGACCAAAAGAGATTGTCCCTTTAAAGGACAGCTTGGAGGCAAATGCCACCGAATCTAGTGAACCTCCTCCCATGGTTACTAAACGCAATCATGTTCCCGATCGCTGGGGACATCTATTGGCATAATGTCCTAACTGTTGGCAATTGTTACAAACCACGGGGACTCGAGCGGGCCAAGACTTAGGTCCCGCTCGAGCAACCTCCATGGCCTCCTGGGAGTCGGACGCCTGAATGGGAGATTCTAGAGGTTTGGCAAAGGTGGGAGCCAGCCGGAACCTCTGCCTACGCTGGGCCCGCTCCAACCTCCGCTCGTGAAAACGAAGGTCGATGCGGGTGGATATGGAGATAAGCTTCTCCAGTGAGGCAGGAATCTCCCTGGTGGCCAAAGCATCCTTTACATGGTCAGCCAGACCTCTCCAGTATACCGGAATCAGGACTTTATCCGGCCACTCTAACTCGGAGGCCAGAGTCCGAAATTGGACCGAAATCTGGCTGACCATGGACGAACCCTGTGACATTGCCAGCAGTTGGAGCGCCGTATCGTGGGTGACCTTAGGGCCTAAAAGACCTTTTTAAGAGCCTCCAGAAACCGAGGAGCACTCCGCACCACACGATCATCGCGCTCCCACAGCGGCGTTGCCCATTCCAACGCTCTGCCCAACAGAAGTGATACTATGAAACCGACTTCTGCCCGCTCCGTGGGAAAACGTGCAGCCAGAAGCTCGAGCTATATGGAGCACTGGCT
Source organism: Oophaga sylvatica (assembly GCA_033576555.1). Lineage (NCBI taxonomy): Eukaryota > Metazoa > Chordata > Amphibia > Anura > Dendrobatidae > Oophaga > Oophaga sylvatica. Next base: position 188,088,037 of record JARQOD010000001.1, on the reverse strand, counting down.
TACGAATCCCCGACAGTGTTTACTGACACCAGAAAACTTGTCTGGAAGGAGATGGGATAAAGTCGGGGCAGAGGTGGCGGAGGACAAACTGGCTGCCGCTGCGCTAGCAGCCTAAACAGCGACTGCAGTGACAGCTGAGGTTGTGCACTCGAGAGTCGCCAACCTACCCTCCAGCTGCTGGATGAACTGCCCTAGGCGCTGGTCGTCCGCCTTTTTACTAGCCAGACCCTGGCGCTAGTATTATGTTAAGGTCTGCGGAACGCACCAAGTAAATATAAATAATGGGTACGTTCGCAGCCCGGGGTCCACCGTGCAGGCAGAGCCTGCTGCTAGTAAGATGGCGGTATAAGCGAACTCTGTTACTTTAAAGAGTCGCAAACATAGATGCTGTGGTACTATATGGCGGTATAAGCGAACTCTGTTACGCCACAGAGTCGCTGAGGTAGAGACGCAGAGATAGAGACTGTGTCCTGTTAACACCACAGGGGTACACAGATAACTGCGGTGCGGATAGCAGTCCGTGGTCATGCAGTCAGCAACGCAAACAAGCAACTCCTCACCGGAGTAGCCGGTATTCTAGAGGCTATTTCAGCCAAGCCCTGCACACGTGCATACAAATCTCCTCACCGGAGGTGCCGGTATTCTAGGGGCTTATTTCAGCCGAACCCTAACCACATGCGTGCATGATCACACTGGCGCAAAGCACATAACACAATTGATATTAGCGCATGGCCGAACGGTCATGCGCACCTTTTATAGTAGCAGCTACAGGACCTTCTAGAAAAGGACCAATGAGAAACTGTTTCAGAACACAAGCAGTTTCAGGACCTTTCTGGCAGACCAATAGGAGCTGCTGCAGTACCTGAGCATGTGACCCCTTATCTCCAATGAGAGATCTTACCCTGGGCATGCTCAGAAGGGGAAACGCAGGACTTAGTCCCAAGACTGCCTGCTCCAGCACTGGTTATAATAGAGGAACCAGAAGAGGCAGCAACAAGCCTCTGCACAGTATTAGAGTGAGACACTGGGACAGACGTCTCCGCTGAGCAGGCTCCACTGCGGCCGGAGATGGATGGGGGACCGCAGCGGGACTGGTTCGAGATTCCCCTTGTGCAGCAGCGGGAACTCAATCCCTAACAGCTGTGGTGACACAAGCCGGTTTTTTCCATTTTTTTTCAGCTGTTCTTGGCGCCTTTTATCTAGATTTTGATTGGCCTACTTGCAAAAAACTGGATATTTCTGGCTATATATATCCCTGCTATCCGTTGGTTTCCTCATTCAAAATTTAAGAAGAAAGAAGTTCCCGCCCTCCCTGGTTTTTAATCTCTGTCGTGATGCATTGTTCGAGGGAAAAATCGCCCAGCTTTCTGGGTGGATTGGTCGGTAATGTTATTTATTAAAGTATGGATTTTTCACTTATTTATTTGAATCTTTGGTTAACCTGAATAAAAGCACCACGGCCATTGTTTCCACTAAGCTTGTGTCTGTGCATTTATTTCTTGTGCAATGGGTTCTATGTTCCCATGGGCAGGGGAGGAAGAAAAAAAGTGTACAGACAGGACAGCATGGGAACGCAGCTGTTGCTTACTTTGAAGTAAAACATTGTTTAGAAACATGCAGGGAAATGTTTTACTTCACAAAATGAATCACCTGTGATCCCGTTCTGTCATGTCTATATACTCTTTTGCTTCCTCCCCTGCCCAGGAGTTGTGGTACGATCAGAACATGTCCCTGAACGGTCAGACACAGACATTACACAGTACACAGCAGGGGCACGTTTATAAGAATATCTCAGCACAGGAACATTATATTTAAACACATCCAATTGTGGAAATTATTATTATTCCAAGATCTAATGATTAAAATGTGCTTTTGTTCGTGAGAAAACCCCTTTAACCTCTTTTTGACATCTGATGTCACGGACCGCTCCTGGCACTTTAACCCCCGGAACACTGCGATCAAACATGATCACAGCGTTCTGGAGCAGGCAGAGGGGCTGACAGGCACTCTGCCTTTGGATGGGAGACCCCGCGGCATGACGTGGGGTCCAGATTGCTCCCATGGTAAACCGATGTCCTCATGATGATGTGAAGCGCACGTACCAGGGCCGTGGGATACTCGGCACCGAGCCAGTTGATGTCTATGGGGGATGTCACAGGTAGCCAGCTCGGTCCGTTGCCCTGGGCGCTCACTGAAAATGTGGGATATTTACAGGGGATTTGGATGATGAAATGGGAATTTGTGTAAGTTTGTCGTGACGCCACCTGTAGAACCTGGTCAAGGTGACCAGCGCTGCTTTGCAGATCCTCTGGAAGGGATGGTGTTGTGCAGCTAGGTGATGAGTCTTCTACAGGTAAGACGATATCCTTCCAGAGCAGATAGATGTAAGATGAAGAGCAATGGTGCAAGGTGATGTAGCAGAGTGGAGTATGCGACGTAGTAATGAAGCAGGAGACAGTTCTTATGCAGTTTCAAGGTTTACTCACAGTCTGTTAAGCGCTTTACAGAGTCCAGCCGGGCACTGTGTCCTTCCAGTGAGTAGTCCAGTAACTCTCAGATAAATTGGTCACACTTCCAATGACTCCCTTTTATGTTCCTTTCTGGCACTTGTGCAATACTCCTTTCTTCTACCTGCACCTCCCTACCACAGAGCCCTCAGCGAAGCAGTGTTAGGCCGTTTCAGTTTGCAGGTGCAGCCCGATGCCCCGGTTGATCAGCTCCTCCTCACGGAGACCGAGACACCGACGGAAACCTGGACATACTTGACCACTAAGCTGCCTCCGGACGAGATTATGGTAGCTAGTGGCTCTTGAAGAGTCCCACTAGATGCGGTGTTTGCTAATGGCGCTGAACTGACCCACTAGCCTGGGAACCGTCTCCCCGATGTGATGCCTGGTCCTTCCTCCAGTGAGGATGGGGGACAGCGTCAATTGCTGTACCGACCCGGACCCCTTCATTTCTCTCAGCAAGGCTCTCTGAGGTAAACTCAGAGAGCTGCAGGACCGGCCACTACTCAGGCTGGCCGCCTGTCTCCAACTGAAATTCAAATTTACCTCACGCAGCATAAGGCTGCCTCGACCCCTCCCATCCAACTAGCCACACCCTATTCTAACCAACCTGAGCTAGACCATCCCTTTGGGTCCGCCTACACTCAGCTGGCATAGTGTACTGTTGAATGCAGTGGTTGGAGTCAATGGGGTGTTTCCTCCTTACCTGAGAGCCAGGCGTCACACCGCTGGGTGCGATGCAACATCTCTGTGGCGACTGGACCCCCAGGGCGCCACATTCCCCCCTGGTTAAACACAGCACTCCCGGGCTGTAAAAGAGTAGAGATGTTATACAAGAAACATACAAAAATTTTATGAATGCATTCAACATTAGAAAGGCAATATCAAAACGCATCTTCCCTTTATGGGAGGCACTTCAGGTTAACGTTGCATAAAAAAAATTTTTAATAATAACATTAAAAAGTATAAATAATGGTTCTGTCGAAGTTCACTGAGACTTCTTAGGACTACCCCCACCGGGGTAACTTCACAGTGTCCTTTCTTGTGCTTTTGCTTGTGCTTGTGCTTGTGGAGGACCCGCTCCAAACCTCCAACGGTGGTCTTGGGTGGGCTGCAAGACTTTCTTTAATCAGACCTCACTTTCGGCCACACCAAACGGGTTTTTAACTTCTGAGGTAGTTGTGCAAATAATGCACGGTAAGGCTTTTTGTAAAACCAAGATGGAGCACCGAAGTGCCAACTATTTACATATCACAGTTTGTGAGCAAGCACAGTTCATGGCTTCTAAGTTCACTTCAGACACAATTTATATTAATACTATTGCCCAACCAGGGTTCTTTCAATAAATACTTATAGAACTTTTTATCAAATTCTTGAACATTCACCTGTCCAGGTGCAGCAATATTTCAACTATTTACACGCAATGACCCTGTCCGGGTTTCCTAATTATTCTTGGCTGGGTGGAGTGCCAGGTACCATCTGGTACTCGACCGGAGCTTCCCAAACATCTGTCACTCCAGGGCTCACCCGGACCTGATGACGTCGGGTGGCCTGTACGGTCAGATCATGGCCCGCTATATGAGTCTGGACGTCCACCTCACTTGTTTCCTGACGGGTCTGGATCCCAATGTCCCGAACTGTACGGACCCCTGGGGGCCTAACGGGTACCAGGTATGGGCCTTTTATTTGTAGTACTTCCCTTGCTGGGATTGCTGAGGAGGCCGCTGAGGGAGTCGGAAGAGATGTGCGGCGTGGGGCTGGTGTACTGGCAGAGGCCTGGTCGGGGGAGGCCGAGGGCTCAGAGGGTCTTTCAGCTTCCTGACACTCTGGAGGGAAGGGGTCACACCTGGTGACATTTAGGGCATACCACCCCTTATAACCCCAGTGTCGGGTGTGGTAACTAAGTCCCCGACTAACAGGTCCCTCCCCGGGTGTCCTTCTGGGAGGTGGGCCTCTACATCACGGCGGTTTATGAAAATCTCAAGATATAACCCGGGTTCCTGTATGAAGCCCCAACCGCCTCTTAGTTTAAAGTCCCGGATTACCCCTTTTCGCCGTGGCTCCCTCAGCGTACCTTTATCTTTACGCATCCGATCCTTGTCCGCCAGATCCTGCTCCAGCTGCCGCTGTCGTCGCTGCTGGGACTCCCGCTGTTCTCGCTGTCGTTCCGCTTCCCGCTCCCGGCGTCTCCACTCCTCCTCCTGACGCCGGTTGTAGTTATCTTCCACTAGCACCTCCAGGTGCCCGCTATCGTAAAGCTGCTCGCAGCTTACATGTTGTTGCAGCTTCTTCGGCGCCCACCAGGCCTGGTGGCGCTCGTTTGAGGCAGATGCAGCCGGCTCCTGAACTGATGATGGCTGAGACTCCGGTGCGGTCAGGTAAGGCTCTAGGACCTGCGCGGCCTCCTCCTCGAGGCCGGATGTCACCTCTACTGAATCAGCAGTGTGGGTCAGCAGCGGATCCTGGGATACTGGTGCAGGGTCCTCTGTAGGAACGGGTGCCTCTTCTGCGAGACTGGCAACCGGTCCTGGTTGCAAAGGCTGGGACATCTGCACAACTTCTTCCACTGTGACGGGTGCCTCACCTTCCGTCACAGACACCACAGGAGGTAGGAGAGATCGGCGGCGCTCCAACTGTATCTTCAGGGCCCGCCAGCTCGCCTCCATTCTGGCGACCTCCTCCCGGTGCCGGGCTAAGCCTCGCAGGGCATCCTCCGCTTCCTCCACTGTAGGAGAGTCTTCAGGCCGGGTGCCCACCGGTGGCTTCGAGGCGACCAGTTCGCTTCCATGGGGGGAGAGTTCCGACTCCTCAATCCCTTCCCACTGCTGCTCATGTGCGGTCGCCATCTCTGCCAAGTCACATGTGTCATTAGCATCAAGAGAGGCCCCATCTTTTGTAGAGGGGCGGGACCTTTGTGGTCTTTTCCGCCCACTTAGGAGGATGAGGAGGTGGAACTCCAGGGCTATTGGGCATGATCTCCGACTGCAATAGCATTTAGACTGGGCGGTCATCGTTTTCGCGCGCCACTGGGGGGGACACGCCCACGAAGGCACGCCCACCTTCTTCACCAGCGCCTCAGGGCGCGAATATGGCAATAAAATGGCGGTTGTTGTTTTTCAAAAATGGCAATACAGTCTTTGATAATTTTTGGCAGTTCTCAAGCACAAAAACAGTTCAAATTAGGCACACAGGACTCGGTTTCACGAGCTTCAGAATCCTGTTCGTGACGCCAAATATGTGAAGCGCACGTACCAGGGCCGTGGGATACTCGGCACCGAGCCCGTTGATGTCTATGGGGGATGTCACAGGTAGCCAGCTCGGTCCGTTGCCCTGGGCGCTCACTGAAAATGTGGGATATTTACAGGGGATTTGGATGATGAAATGGGAATTTGTGTAAGTTTGTCGTGACGCCACCTGTAGTACCTGGTCAAGGTGACCAGCGCTGCTTTGCAGATCCTCTGGAAGGGATGGTGTTGTGCAGCTAGGTGATGAGTCTTCTACAGGTAAGACGATATCCTTCCAGAGCAGATAGATGTAAGATGAAGAGCAATGGTGCAAGGTGATGTAGCAGAGTGGAGTATGCGACGTAGTAATGAAGCAGGAGACAGTTCTTATGCAGTTTCAAGGGTTTACTCACAGTCTGTTAAGCGCTTTACAGAGTCCAGCCGGGCACTGTGTCCTTCCAGTGAGTAGTCCAGTAACTCTCAGATAAATTGGTCACACTTCCAATGACTCCCTTTTATGTTCCTTTCTGGCACTTGTGCAATACTCCTTTCTTCTACCTGCACCTCCCTACCACAGAGCCCTCAGCGAAGCAGTGTTAGGCCGTTTCAGTTTGCAGGTGCAGCCCGATGCCCCGGTTGATCAGCTCCTCCTCACGGAGACCGAGACACCAACGGAAACCTGGACATACTTGACCACTAAGCTGCCTCCGGACGAGATTATGGTAGCTAGTGGCTCTTGAAGAGTCCCACTAGATGCAGTGTTTGCTAATGGCGCTGAACTGACCCACTAGCCTGGGAACCGTCTCCCCGATGTGATGCCTGGTCCTTCCTCCAGTGAGGATGGGGGACAGCGTCAATTGCTGTACCGACCCGGACCCCTTCATTTCTCTCAGCAAGGCTCTCTGAGGTAAACTCAGAGAGCTGCAGGACCGGCCACTACTCAGGCTGGCCGCCTGTCTCCAACTGAAATTCAAATTTACCTCACGCAGCATAAGGCTGCCTCGACCCCTCCCATCCAACTAGCCACACCCTATTCTAACCAACCTGAGCTAGACCATCCCATTGGGTCCACCTACACTCAGTTGGCATAGTGTACTGTTGAATGCAGTGGTTGGAGTCAATGGGGTGTTTCCTCCTTACCTGAGAGCCAGGCGTCACACCGCTGGGTGCGATGCAACATCTCTGTGGGACTGGACCCCCAGGGCGCCACATTCCCCCCTGGTTAAACACAGCACTCCCGGGCTGTAAAAGAGTAGTAGAGTAGTAGGCTGCCTTTGGATGGGAGACCCCGCGGCATGACATGGGGTCCCGATTGCTCCCATGGTAAACCGATGTCCTCATGATGACATCCGGGTTACAGAGCTGAGAGACTTCCTGTCATGCGCAGTGCATGTCAGGAAGTCTCTGAGGTCAGTGTGCACTGAGTGCAGCACTGACAGCTAATATGGCATGCAGATCTGCATGCCATATAAGCAATCAGTCTGCACAAAATGAGTGTCCCGTAGTGGGACAAAGTGTAAAAGTAAGAATAAAAAAAAAATGTTTTTTTTAAATAATTGGAAAAATATTAAAAAAAATAATAAAAAATAATAATAGAAAAATCAATATTTATTCCATCAATAAATAATATTTGAATTAAAAAAATCAAAACAATAAAAGTACACATATTTGATATCGCTGCGTCCATAATGACCCAACCTATTAAACTGTCCCACTAGTTAAATCCTTTAGTGAACACCATTAAATCCTTTAGTGAACACTAGTTAAATCCTTTAGTGAACACCATTAATAAAAAAAAGGCAAAAAAACAATGCTTTATCATCATATCTCCCAACAAAAAGTGGAATAACACGCAATCAAAAAGAAAAAGACAGATATAAATAAACGTGGTACCGCTGAAAACGTCCCGCAAAAAAAAACATATAGCTCCATCACCAGAAAAATAAAAAAGTTACAGCTCTCAGAATAAAACGATGCAAAATAATTATTTTTTATATAAAATACTTTTTATTGTATAAAAGCGCCAAAACATAAAAAAATTATATAAATGAGGTATCGCTGTCATTGTACTGACCCGAAGAGTAAAACTGCTTAATCAATTTTGCCACACAGGGAATGGTATAAACGCCCCCCAAAAGAAATTCATTAATTGCTCGTTTTTGTTCATTCTGCCTCACAAAAATCAGAATAAAAAGTGAACAAAAATGTCATGTGCCCGAAAATGGTACCAATAAAAACATCAACTTGTCCCGCAAAAACAAGACCACAAATGACTCCGTGAGCCAAAATATGTAAAAATTATAGCACTCAAAATGTGGTGATGCAAAAACTATATTTTGCAATAAAAAGCATCTTTTAGCGTGTGACAGCTGTCAAACATAAAAACCCGCTATAAATAGTAAATCAAACCCCCCTTTATCACTGCCTTAGTTAGGGAAAAATAATAAAATAAAAAAAGTATTTATTTCCATTTTCACATTAGGGTTAGGGTTGGGGCTAAAGTTAGGGTTAGGGTTGGGGCTGAAGTTAGGATTAGGGTTTGGGCTAGGGTTATGGTTGGGGTAAAGTTAGGGTTAGGGTTGGGGCTAAAGTTAGGAATATGGTTACAGTTGGGATTAGGGTTAGGGCTGGGATTAGAGTTAGGGTTGGGATTAGGGTTAAGGGTGTGTTAGGGTTAGGTTTGTGGTTAGGGTTATGGTTAGGGTTGGGACTAGGGTTAAGGGTGTGTTGGGGTTAGGGTTGGAGATAAAATTGTGGGTTTCCACTGTTTAGGCACATCACGGGCTCTCCAAATGCGACATGGCATCTGATCTCAATTCCAGCCAATTCTGTGTTGAAAAAGTCAAACATTGCTCCTTCCCTTCCGAGCTCTGTCATGCGCCAAACAGTGGTTTACCCTCACATATGGGATATCAGCATACTCAGGACAAATTGGACAACAACTTTTGGGGTCCAATTTCTCCTGCTACCCTTGGGAAAATAAAAAATTGGGGGCAAAGATAATTTTTGTGAAAAAAATATGATTTTTTATTTTTACAGCTCTACGTTATAAACTTCTGTGAAGCAATTGGGGGTTCAAAGTGCTCACCACACATCTAGATAACTTCCTTAGGGGGTCTACTTTCCAAAGTGGTGTCACTTGTGGGAGTTTTCACTGTTTAGCACATCAGAGGCACTTCAAACGCGACGTGGTGTCCGATCTCAATTCCAGCCAATTTTGCTTTAAAAAGTCAAACGGCGCTCCTTCCAAGCTCTGCTATGCGCCAAAACAGTGGTTTACTGCATATATGGGGTACCAGCGTACTCAGGACAAACTATACAACTTTTGGGGTCCAGTTTCTCTTGTTACTCTTGGTAAAATAAAACAAATTGGATCTGAATTAAATTTTTTGTGAAAAAAACCTAACAAAAAAAATTTTGTTCCAAAATTGTGCTGATGTAAAGTAGACATGTGGGAAATGTGACTTATTAAGTATTTTGTGTGACATATCTCTGTGATTTAAGGGCATGAAAATTCAAAGCTTGAAAATTGCGAAATGTTCGCCAAATTTTTTCAGAAATAAACGCAAGTCATACCAAAGAAATTTTACCACTATCATGAAGTACAATATGTCACGAGAAAAAAAATGTCAGAATCACTGGGATCCATGGAAGTGTTCCAGAGTTATTACCTCATAAAGGGACAGTGGTCAGAATTGTAAAAATTGGCCTAGTCATTAACATGCAACCCTTGGGGGTAAAGGGGTTAAGGACATGCACTACATGTAACTGGGCAGTGAGAGACTCTGAGGATTTACACGCAGCAGTGGATAAATTTCCCTACACATGCTAGTGAAATGTTCTTCATGGATTGGAAGTCACGCTGAAGATATTTTCTGAATCTGCTGTGCAGTTATAGGGTTTTACTGGACATAAATGCAACTAAAGAGCAAAAATAGATTTTCAATTTAACTGTCTTGAATTTATCAATTTTGATTTTCTCAATTTTGATTTTCTGAACATTTATTCTGTTAGCCACTGCTAGAAAGTTATGGCACATCTCCATATTTTTATTAATTGTCATGTCTTTCAAGAAAGCTTTGTATTTGCACCTGTCTTTATGGAGCAAGGGAGAAGAATTCCTGCCAATTGGATTATTAAAAGAGGTACACATCTTTCCTCCAATCTATTATTTTAATCCTATTATGGAACTTTACTGTTGAGTTTTATATTGTTTTGGCATATCTATGTATGTAAGATTAATGACAGGAATAGTCCCAGGACAGTCCTAGGGTCCTTTGAAAGGATTTGATTTGATAGTTAAAGAGATTTAATAGTCAAGGTTTGTTCACACGATCGATTATATTGGACTTGGTTTTCATGGATATGCTAGTTTTCATGGATAGCAGTCATAGCCATGATGCACTATGGACCTGTGCACATGTCCGATTAAAATCCAAGTGTTGGATCAAAATCCGCAATGCAAAATTTTGGATTACAGTTTAAAGAGAACTTGTCAGTAAGGCTATGGTTCCACGGTCCGGAACCATAGCGCTTTTGACGGAGCGGAAATTCCGCTCCGTCTAAGCCCCGCCCCCTTTCTGACGCGCGCTCTTTCCGAGGTGTTCAGGACACCTCCGAACACCTCCGAAAGAGCGCAGGGCTACATAGCCCTGTGTTAATTATGTTGCGGCGACGCACCGTCGCCGCAATACGCGAGGACAGTGCGGGTCTGAAAAGACGCGCCGCATGTCCGTTTACGCAGGTTTGCCACCTGGTTTGTTACGCATAGTGGAGACGGATTTCTTGAAATCCCCTCCACTATGCTGTAACATCTGGACGCTGCGTGTTTGGCGCTGCGCCAGCGCACAGCGCCAAACACGCAGCGTTTCCTGACCGTGGAAACTCACCCTAAGAATTTCACTGGAAACCAGAGGTAGCAGAAAATAGAGTAGAGTGAAACATTTCTAATGATACTTATTTCATTCCTCTCCAATGCTTTGTTTCCCCGGTATTCCGCTCTTATTTATATGCAAATTAGGCTCCTAAGTGCAATGGTGGGCGTGGCAGTGCACTTGCAGTCAATGGCTTCTCTTCGCTTCTTCTTTCTTGCGTTGCCCTCTGCTTCCTGATTAACATTAGAGACACAGACTCTGCTGAATGACACCACCTCTGTTGTTCACTGTCCATCATGAAGCGGAGGGCGGTTTTGAGTAGGCAGAAGAGGAGCCGAGAACTGCAAGTGCACTAGTGGGCATATCAGTCCACTTGCAGCTCATAGCTCCTCTTCATTTCTCCCAGTCAGCACCACTCCCGCTTCTTGATTGATACTTAGGAACAAAGGGAATCCTAATCTGCATACGAGCAAAAAACTAACTTAAACTCAAAGAAGTACTGGATATCAACAAGATAGGAACCGTTGGATATGTTTCACCCTGCTCTCTCCTGCACTACCTGTAGTTAATTAAGGAAATTCTTACTGGCAGGTTTCCTTTAACAATCTATTGATTTTGATCTTGCAGTCCTGGTCACAGACAATATTACCAAAAACAGGTGTGAAGGAACCACGACCAATATATATTTATACACAATATGAAATAGACATTACACTTTTGCAACACATAGTCGAGAGCTTTGTTTTGTGCATTTACATTGGGAAAAATGTTTGGAATCATAGCAAAACATGAAAATTGCATTTACTACAGGAGGGGAAGACATCCTAAAGGCAGGTACCTATTGAAGCCTATTGGAAAATCTGGCCCTGAAATGACCTTAGGTAGGTATATTTACCCCATTTTCATCCATAGACAGTTTCACCTTTAAACAAGGCAAATGCGGTAAAATGTTGGGTCTTAATGGCAGTATTGTAAATTACAGTCTGCAATAAACACTTCACCATGTTATTCTTCATACTGATTATATACATCATTTTTTGTAGCTTGCATTATGTGTAATCTTCGGGTTTTTTGGCAAATTGTACACTGTTAGCATGTTAATTGTATATTTATGTTTTCATTTTTTCCAAAATAGAATTGTAGACTAGGCAATCTCAGCCGGCTTGTACTCCAGATGTCGCATACAGAGACGCTCATGTTTTTTAGGGACATCAGTGTAGACACGCTGCATCAAGCAAAAGTGCTCCGTAATATGTGCACAGAAAGTAAATATAAGTGGGTTATTCTGGCGTCCTTTATTATAGTTTTTTGATAATTCTAAAAATTATATGGGCAGTTGTGCATTTAAGATAAGCTTAAAGCATAAAATTCTGTGCAGTTTAGATATAAGACAGTACACACATCTCAAGGAGGTAGGTGACGACAGTGGCTACAGTCAGGATGGATGCCGAAGCATCCGTCCACCATAAGGACGCATTGTAAAGAAACATGGCACACATTTGCAGTAATCCACTGTATAATAATGCAGTCTTCTGTGCTTGTCTACACAGTAAAATACATTTTGTACAGGAACAGCTTCCCACGTATGGTATAGTCTAAGCGCATAGACGCAGGTTGCACCAAGCCTTACTCATGTTTTCAATACTGATCATTTATAGAAAAACTGTAGTTTTCATATTCTATATAATTTTAGTAAAATTATGTTGTTTAGATGATGGATTGTACCTTTTGTCTTCACTATGTAAAGTCTGAAAGTAAGTATTATATAAAGGAACTTATAATACTGTCGTTTTTGTGGAATATTGAATGGTGATAGAAGTATTTACCTCCAAAAAGTCTTCATCAAAAAAGGAAAAAATAAAAAAATAAACTAGTTGTCTGAGGTCTGAAAATATAGAACTGAAGGCCTCTCTATAGGATCAAAAATCAATTTTTAATTAGTGGGTATCTAACTGCTGGGAGCCCCTCAGATGAGCTCAGTGAGCCTGCGTCATTATATTAATGATGAACTATTTAATCCAAGATACTTTCTTTAGTCATTTATGGCAGGATTAGCAGTCGTCTACCTTTTGTCCTTGTGCATCTGTTGTGATGTGATCTGCCTCCCCATTCTGAATCTCCCCCATGTTCAACAGACTCACTTCAATATTGCCAATTTTCTTTCCACCATTTAAAGTTCTGAAAAACAAAAAAAAAGTCAGACAATTAAATATTTCATCAATTATGAAATGTATTCATGTATCAAATATCAATCCTTATTTATAATAATCTCCACAACAACATTTGTAATATCAATGTTCCCGGATGGGACAACAACCGTTATTCACAGCACAAACCAAAATGAAAGCAAATTAGAGAACAATTTCCATAAATTGTTTTCCCTCGTTCTATGTTGTCAGGCTTATTAAAGTGGTGATTAAGGACTTGACTATTGTTATTCCAGAAATATGTTCCACCTTATTCTATTACCAGATACTGATCTTATTTTCATGCCTTTCTCAAAACATTACATACAAGCCGATCGATGGTCTTTTCCTGATGTATTTAGACTGAATGACAGAAATCCTATGTGCAAAAAAAGGTAGTTAATACAATTGTTCTGTGTGCACCGAATACATTTTGTCAGCAACACATCTCCTGTTTACACAGATCAGTGTCCTGGCGATCACTGTGATTTTTAGTCTGCTTAAAAATCATTGCGCCTGACAATTGCACATTTTACTCTGTTATTGAGAGTTTTCTGGCCTAATTAAATATACTGATAATTGTGAAAGAGAATTACATACTAAATGGGCTAATTGTTATTTTGTAATAACCAAAATCATAAATGTTTCATATGAAAATAAATATTATTTACAGACACTGAATTCTTCCCATAGGATTAGATGTATATCATACATATTAGACATATATAATATTTATGATACAGACATGAACGACCTTAAAGGGAGTTTAACACAATAGGATGCTAACAGTAGGGATTCTATGAAGAAACGGGAAGCCTTTGGGTGCTCAGAATTTGGCCATAAATCTTAAAATTACATGGGTGTTTCAACCCAAAAATGTATCACCAATCCTAACCTAAAGTTTATATTTATGGGGGTCTAAGTACTGGGATTCCTCTGACTGCTTGAAAAGGCAAACTCTTCGCCCCACCTCCCTCTCAAGTCCCACAATCTGGAATAGTAGGTGTTTTGAGTGCCAGATGAGCATGCACCCCGCTCCATTCAATGTCTATAGCACCGCTGGAAACAGTAGAGTAGATGGATAATAAATGCTTTTAACTAAAATACCTTTTGGTTAAGAAAAGCTAATTTTTTATGTTACCGAATTAGATTAAGACATCATTAAATTTGTTATCTTTGCTGAAATTAATGGTGTTTTTAAGTTTTTTTTAATATTACTTAATTACTTTTCGTTGGCTATTATGTTAAGGGTCTATTTTAGCTAAAAGCATTTATTAATCATCTACTCCATCTGTGCCATAGACAGTGAATGGGGAAAGGTATTATTATTGTACTTTATTAAGTACTGCATAAAAAAACACAATATACCATATGTACGAGTAATTGTTTGTAGAGAAAGAAGATAAAAATGGCCATCCTGTAGTATCACCTTCATGTACTTTCTGCATGTAGATAGATACAGATCAAGGGTATTACATCATCGGCCGCTGCTAGTTTATTCATCCTATTTGCGTCTCAGTCGCCCTCTGAAGGTCACCGCTGAGCTGATTGCTTGTCGAGCCTGGAGCTTTCATTACCAGTCTACGTGGAGCTTGTACTACTCTAATACTCTAATGCAGCTTCAAAATTGGGTGCAAAGATTTAGCCACAATCTCAGTTTCTAGGAATTCTTGAAGAAATCTGTATTATGCTTCATAAATCGGGAAGGCAGGGAAATTAGATTACAGTAATCCATGAGCATCGAAGAAAAACATCATCCAAGCAATACATAAGGTCGGCCAATTGCATGTGAGATGAGTGCATTTTCTTGGCATACCCAAAAGGTGTCAATTTAGGAGAAGCATTTTGCACATTAAAGATTAGATACAAAGTGAAGGTGTTGTCGAAAGCATCTAATCAGGTCACTGCTGTTGCTTTGTAACCGGTTTGATTTCATTTTTTGTCTCTAAACACTTTCACTTTTTCTTTTATGTTCTCATAAATTAGCCCGGATATGCATTTTCTATCCTTCAGGCCTCCGTGCGGCTGTCAAATGCCGTTTGTATGGAGGTACTTTCCTTAACAGCATTGCTTTTAGGCAAGAATACAACTGTATATTTGGTATATGATGGATTAAAAAAAATCTCAAAATCTTACCTCCAAAACAATAGAGGTCTCATTCTAGTGTATGGAAGCAATTTTACAGTCGTGTATGATGTTGTGAATGTGATGAGGTTGTACATAGCAGGCTTCTCAAAAACATGTTTTTCTTCTCATTTCTCATTTATTTTGTAAATTGATTACATACGGTGGGTACAGATGCACAAGCCCCAAGACTACTAAACCCATGGCTTTAGTTGTATAGATGTCGTTAACTTCAGGTGCTATAATAACGTTTTTTATTTGGTCACATCCTTTTTTGATGATTTTATATTATTGTTTGGTGTACAATAATAAATAATATTGTGGTACCGTGTTAGCCAGAAAAATCGATGTGAATACTTTTCCATCCAATTATGACAAGAGCATTCTTAAGGTGATACCTTTATTGGCTAACCAGAAAATTATATGTTCGCAAGCTTTCAGAGCGCAGAGGCTCCTTCTTCAGGCAAGATTACATTTGGAATAATAAGAAAGACACATTAGATGCTTACTATAGTAGGAAATTTGTTCAAGACCTGGGAGGTGTGATGCCTTCAAAAGATAAGCAAAGGAAATCAAATTAGCATTTTCTTACAAATGGAGAGCTAGTGTGAATGTGTTATTGGCTATCTGGAGTCCTTCTGGTGAAGGTGTGAACTGTGTCTATGTAATGAGTCATAAAACCGAGTGTTAAGTTGAGTCTCAAGGTACTGCCACACTAAACAATCCCGCTAGCGATCACGATAATGACGCATACTAATGCGATCGCTAGCGGGATTGTTTCTATATCGCTAAGTGCGGCCACATTTAGCGATATAGTTAACGACGCTATCGCCGTTAGCGATCTTCTTAACGACTTTAGCGATACAAAAGTACCGCTAAATCGCTAAGAAAAGGTGCCACACTAGCGATATATACTTACCCAGCGGGAGCGCCGACGAGAAAATAGGGTCCGGAACGATTCCAGCGACGAGCGAGATCACAGCAGGAAGCTCGTCGCTGGCAGCTGCCGCACTGAACAACATCGCTAACGGGATCGCTAAATAGTGACGTTTTTAGCGATCCCGTTAGCGATATTGTTCAGTGTGGCATACCCTCTAGTGTCAAAGTATTGAACATCCTAATAATTTGAATTCCCATATTTTTCTCTCCCTGTCATCCTTAAAATGACCTTTTAGTATTAAGACTTTTAAGTCTGTCATACAATGTCCAGTT
The DNA here is from genome assembly GCA_033576555.1 of Oophaga sylvatica. Classification (NCBI taxonomy): domain Eukaryota; kingdom Metazoa; phylum Chordata; class Amphibia; order Anura; family Dendrobatidae; genus Oophaga; species Oophaga sylvatica. The sequence goes on along the minus strand of JARQOD010000001.1, from coordinate 188,071,910 downwards.
CCAGAAAATGTTTTCCCACAGGCGTGTCCATTTCATTCCTGATCGTATGTCTGTGTAGATTCATCCTTGTTTGTAGTTTTTGCATGGTTTCCCCAATATAGATAGCTCCAGGGCACCTTGTACATTGTATCATGTACACCACATTGGAGGATGTACATGAAAAGGAACCCATGACCTTATAGTCCAGATTTGTGTTTGGTACACGGACTGTATTTGTTGGTAATATGTGGGTACAAGTTTTGCATTTTTTGTTGTTACATGGGAATGTGCCAGTCACTGATGGTGACGAAAGGACACTTCTGACAAGGAGATTCCTTAAGTTAGGGGCTGTTTGTAGGAGAGGAGTGGTAGTTCTGGGAATATGTCTTTCAATTTGTGGTCCCTGTGGAATATGGGTTGGAGATCAGCACCAATTTTCCTTAGGATGCTCATGTGGGGGTTGTATGTGACCACAAGAGGTACCCTGTTGTTGTCCTCTCTCAGTTTGTAATCCAGGAGGTTGCTTCTTGGATTCTTGTAGCCCTGTGGATCTGTTCATCTATTGCCAGTGGATGGTATCCTTGTTGTAGGAATGTATTCCTCAGAGATAGCAGCTGTAGTTCCCTGTCTTTACTGTCTGAACAGATCCGAATATATCTCAGAGCTTGACTGTAGATGATGGATTTTTTGTGTGTCTTGGATGAAAGCTGTTCCATCTAAGGTATGTTGGACGTCCTGTGGGCTTATGGTAAATTGATGTTTGTATGGCGTTGTCCTTGATGTATATGGTCAAGTCCAGAAAATGTATTTGAGACTTTGAAAAGTTGAGGGTGAGCTTGATGGTTGGGTGGTATTTGTTGAAGTTATTGTGGAAGGTGAGCAGATCATCTTTTGAGCCTGTCCAGATTATTAGCAGATCATCAATGTAGCGGAAGTATGCAAGAGGTTTAATAGGGCAAGATGACAAAAACTCCTCCTCCAGTTTCGCCATAAATAGGTTGGCATATTGTGGGGACATTTTGCTTCCCATGGCGCTGCCCATGCACTGTTGGTATAAATTGTTTCATCACAACTATTTTTCTTTAGGGAACAATTTATACCAACAGTGCATGGGCAGCGGGAAAGTCCCTTGTCATGGAGGAGTGTCACTTCTTTACTCTGAACTTCCTACATTGATGAGATACTGGCAGCATTATCGCCATGTAACAAACCAAACAATATATTAGCAAATACTTGTACCGGCACATATACCAATTCATAAACAGGTCCAATAGGTACCCAAAAAAATCATCACTACAGCCCTCGGATATATAGGTAGCGGATAATGTGGGATTCCTTTTGCATGTACATCCCTCACCAAACTGGATTGGGGTACATGAATACAATGATCAAGGATGCTATCTTAGGAGAACATATCTATAACAGCACTAACTGGATCCTTGTCGAAGTCCTTGTCACATCAGTGACGCACATTCCATTACAAAAAATGCAACTTTACCCACATATTACACAAATACAGTCCATTACCAAACCAAATTGGACTATAAGGTATGGTCCTTCATGTACATCCTCCAATGTGTACATGAACAATGTACAGGGTGCCCGGAGCTATCTATATTGGGAACATGCAAAAACTACAAAAGGAGATCTACAGACTACGATCAGAATGAAATGGACCGCTGGGAAAACATTTCTCTGGAACTGGACATTGTATGACAGACTTAAAAGTCTTAATACTAAAAGGTCATTTTAAGGATGACAGGGAGAGAAAAATATGGGAATTCAAACTTATTAGGATGTTCAATACTTTGACACTAGGACTCAACTTAACACCCGGTTTTATGACTCATTACATAGACACAGTTCACACCTTCACCAGAAGGACTCCAGATAGCCAATAACACATTCAACTAGCTCTCCATTTGTAAGAAAATGCTAATTTGATTTCCTTTGCTTATCTTTTGAAGGCATCACACCTCCCAGGTCTTGAACAAATTTCCTACTATAGTAAGCATCTAATGTGTCTTTCTTATTATTCCAAATGTAATCTTGCCTGAAGAAGGAGCCTCTGCGCTCTGAAAGCTTGCGAACATATAATTTTCTGGTTAGCCAATAAAGGTATCACCTTAAGAATGCTCTTGTCATAATTGGATGGAAAAGTATTCACATATTATTGTTTAGAAGCCTTAAAAATCAAGCACAATTGCATTTGGATCCATGACAAATCATCAAGCAATCACACCCATGGGTTATTAGACCAAGAAACTGAAAGACTTTGCCAATATTGTAAGTGTGCACTACAAAGGAAATTTTCAATATACAGTAATTTAAAGCTATGCACACTTTGGCTGCATTTTATCTGCAATTTGCATACAGTATATTTTATGAAGGCTAAAATTGTTTGTTAATTGGACTTTATTAAAAATATTCAAGTATTTTTTTTGACACCTCAGTCTGTATTCTCCTTTTCTGCTTCTCTGAACACAAATCTTAGCTGACATTTTCACAACAAAATGAACTTAAATTAAAAGAAAGTGCTCTTTATGAGCATTTGGGATATTAAAAGTCTCATGGAGCTGATCTTTGTAAGTTTGAATTTAGGAAGAAAGTAAAAGAACAAATAAGTCCAAGTGTATTCAATCTCATCCCAACTAACCTGATTAGTAGGCCCTCAGTGTCCCTCTACCCTGCTGCTGTTAATGCAATCTCACACTACTCAGTGCATGCTGCAGCTGTCAGTCTAGCTCGGCAGACTGACTGTATAGTGAGAAGTGCCTTCAACAGCCCCCTGCAGCACCCCAATGACTAGAAGAATATAACTTCATTTTTTCAGGATGATAGAACTGAGGGCTTGTATTTTGCACCTTGAACTAATGTTTTTTTTCCATACCATTAAGGAGTATATACAATGCTTTAGTTGCTGTGTATTCCAATGTTTTGAAATGTAGAGGCAGCAATGAAATCACAATTCTGGTGTTTCGATTTCTTTTTATCAATTTTCACATAAAGAACATTTAGAAAAAAAACATACCGTATTTTTCTGACTATAAGACGCACTTTTTTCCACAAAAAATTTGGGGGAGAATAGGGGTGTATCTTATAGTAGGAATATACTTATAAATACTGTGGTGGCGGTACCGGTCTGACGCTGCAGGGCGATACAGCCTCCCTTCCCAGGTTGGTGCTGCAGTCATCCTCTGGGATGCAGCAGGGCTCCACCGGCATGTTGTGAAAGCCTGGAGGCCCCCGCGATGCAGTGGCCTACGGGAAAATGGCCGCTGTGGGCGGCGCATGCTTAGATTGGATCTGCGGGGGCCTCCAGGCTTTCACAGCATGCCAGCGGAGCCCCGCCGCATCCCAGAGGAAGACCACTGCACCTGTCGCAAAATGCTGGAGGAGCCCCTCCGCACCACAGAGCACCACTGCCGCACCAGCCTTGGAAGGGATTTCCTGTAGGCCACCGCACAAGTCTGGACCACTGAACAACCCTGTGACCACGCTCCCCTGTGACGACTCCTCCACCTGTGCGGATCCCCCCCAGGTAAGCTGAAGTCGGACTGTAAGATGGACCCCCATTTGACAGATTATTTTTTTTCCCTATTTTCCTTCTGAAATTTTGCAGTGCGTCTTATGGTCTGGTTTGTCTTATAGTCCGAAAAATACTGTATTTCTTTATCTTCAGAGGGGAACATGAAGGTGATACTTTTAGATTTTTTTCAGATTTTTCTTTACTGTATTTCGCAGTTCCCTTAGGGGACACTGTGATTGTCTAATCACTTGAACTATATATAGCAATACCACAGTACTGCTGCTTATAGCAAAAATCACGAACTTCTATGAAAGTCAATCACAGGCTGGCTTTCATAGGAGTACTATCATGAAAGGCATTGGGGTGTTTAATAGACCCTCGGCCGTCTTATCAACTCATCGGGTGCGCCAATGTGCCAACGGATCGTATGATATAAATGCTGCAGTCAGATTGACAATGGGATTTAACAGGTTAACAGCACCTGCAGCACCTGAGACACATGATGGCTGAATAACACAGTCCTCATATGCCGTGAAAGATATGGGCTCAGTTCCTTAGACTGCATCAAAGAACGTGAGGGGGTTGGCCTCTTTCACACATCCGTTTTTTGACTTCAGGCACGATCCGGCATGTTGTTAAAAAAATGGATCCGGTACCGGATGCGTTTTTTAGCATTGACTTTCATTAGCGCCGGATCGCGCCTGATGTCGTTGCATTGCATCCGTTTTTGTCCGGATCCACCGGAAATGTACATTCCGGCGGCCGGACAAAACGGTCACTGCAACTTTTTTCTTTTTTCCGGAGCCGCCTGAGAGTGCCTGAAGCGGCGCATCAGGCGGCCGGAAATAATTCAAGTCTATGGAACCGGATCAGTCTTTTGTGCAATCCGTCAAAAGACTGATCCGGATTCTGGAAATCTCTCTCTCTCTCTCTCCTCGGTCCGGACATGCGTACCTGCATTTTCTGGCTGCAAAACTTCTAAATCCGGGTTCAAAAGTTCAGGTCGGATCCAGCAAAAAAACTGATCCGTTGCATCAGTTTTTTTCATTTCAGCGCCGGATCCGTCCCTTCAGGCATTCGACGGATTATGCCTGACACAAAAAAACGGATGTGTGAAAGAGGCCTTAATGCTATGAACTTGCAGATTACCACTATGGCTACCAGTAAGTGGAATTTTTGCAGGTGACATCTTCCCTTTGATGTCGTGCTGTTTTTCTGTACATAATGACCTTATTGCCTTCTCATAGGTTTCTCCTCTGAATGCCTTAACACCTCTTTAATGTTACGATAATGGCACCATATGCGATAATATGTGAGTAAAATGTATATCTGCTTCATTATATTTATGTGCATGCATTAGATCCATGTCTAACGGCACAGACAGCACAGAAATAACTGATCACCATAGTAACTCACAACATATAAAACTCCAGAAGAGGAGAAAAGCATTAATAGGGTGACAGGCTCATGAAAAGTTTTAGGACATAGTAACAGCATCTACAAAGTTAAATAAAGTGTTCCTCACATAGAATAACAGTGAGATGCCATCTGGTAAAAAGCAGGTCTTTTAAGAAAATTCTCTCTTTATGGGGAAGCATCACTGCAATGAAAGTTTCTTCTCTAACCTAAAAACACCATACTGTGCGCGAATAAGAGCAAACCCCATCCATAAGCAGAGAAGAATAACACTTCCTAGATGACATGCAGTATATGACAGCATGTACTAGTCTTTACATGGCAGACTAAACAAACTATGCAAACTATGCATGGTTTCCCATAATTTTTAGTAATTTTTTTGCGCATTTTTTGGTGCCGTTTTTTCATTTGAAGCCAAAAGCAAATCAAGCAGGAAGCAGAAGACCTCCTTATATATTTCATATTTCTTGATTTAAAAAAAAAATGGATGAAAAACTGCATCAAAATCTATGACGATTTTGTTCAATACATTCTGTATGGAAATTGCCCTAGGAAATTAAACCTTTTCTGACACTGTGCATAATAGTACTCCGATGCCGGACTCCCCCTGTTCGACAGCTGATCTGTATAGCTGATATGTGCCCGCAACAGCCGCGGGTGGAATAGCGATCCACCCATGGCTGTTAACTAGTTAAATGCCGCTGTCAATTTCTGACGGCAGCATTTAACTCGCACTTACTGGAAGCGCTTTGCTAATCCCTCCCATCAAGGACCCCGTCGCAGGTCAACGATGGGTCAGCATGACAACCAGAGGTCTGCAACAGTAATCTATGGTTGTCATTGCCAGATTGCTATGAGCATCACGTCGTGGTCAGCACTCATAGCAAGTGAGCATTTCTGCTACACACAGGCGATCTGATCATTGCCTGTGTGTAGCAGGGGAGATCAAAGTACTGCAGCTTCTTGTCTACGGCTGGAGTCACACGGCCGTAAAACTGGTAAAACTCGTGCGATAATTGCATTGCACTGCACGGACTGGCCTGACACCTCTCCTGACCTAAGCAAGACAGCGTGATGGATTACTATGCAGAGGTCAAGCTCAGGTCAAGGAGAGCCGACAGCCAGGACGAGTTTTACGATGGGATTCTCGCACCTGAAATATGGCAGTGTGTCTCTGCCCTACCATGGAGGCTATTGAAGCATGCAAAAAGTAAAAAAAAAAAATGTTTTTAACCCCTTTACCCCCAAAGGTGGTTTGCATGTTAATGACTAGGCCAATTTTTTACAATTCTGACCACTGTCCCTTTATGAGGTAATGACTCTGGAATACTTCCATGGATCCAGGTGATTCCGACAAAGTTTTCTCATGACATGTTTTACTTCACGTTAGTGGTAAAATTTCATTGATATGACTTGCGTTTATTTGTGAAAAAAAACTGAAATTTTTCAAAAATTTTGAATTTTCATGCCCTTAAATCATAGAGATATACTGTATCACACAAAATACTTAATAAGTAACATTTCCCACATGTCTACTTTACATCAGCACAATTTTCGAACCAAATTTTTTTTGTTAGGAAGTTACAAGGGTTAAAAGTTGACCAGCGATTTCTCATTTTTACAGCACCATTTTTTTTTTTAAATTTGAAGTCACTTTGAGGGGTCTATATGATAGAAAATACCCAAAAGTGACACCATTCTAAAACCTGCACCCCTGAAGGTGCTCAAAACCACATTCAAGAAGTTTATTAACCCTTCAGGTACTTCACAGGAATTTTTGGAATGTTTAAAAAAAAATGAACATTTAACTTTATTTTCACAAAAAAATGTACTTCAGATTCATTTTTTTTTATTTTATCAAGGGTAACAGGAGAAATTGGACCACAAAAGTTGTCCAATTTGTCCTGAGTATTCTGATACCCCATATGTGGGGGACCACTGTTTGAGTGCACGGCAGAGCTCGGAAGGGAAGGAGCGCCGTTTGACTTTTTCAACCTAAAATTGGCTAAAATTAAGATCGGAGGCCACGTCGCGTTTGGCGAGACCCTAATGTGCCTAAACAGTGGAAACCCCCCACAAGTGACTCCATTTTGGAAACTAGACCCCCAAGGTACTTATCTAGATGTATGGTGAGCACTTTGAACCCCCAAGTGCTTCACAGAAGTTTATAACGTAGAGCTGTAAAAATGATATTTTTGCCCCCAATTTTTTATTTTCACAAGGGTAACAGGAGAAATTGGACCCCAAAAGTTGTTGTCCAATTTGTCACGAGTACACCGATACCCTATATGTGGGGGTAAATCACTGTTTGAGTGCACTTCAGATCCAATTTGTTTTATTTTACCAAGAGTAACAGGAGAAATTGGACCACAAAAGTTGTTGTACAATTTGTCCTGAGTACACTGATACCCCATATATGCAGGTAAACCACTGTTTGGGTGCATGGCAGAGCTTGGAAGGAGTGCTGTTTGACTTTTTCAACACAGAATTGGCTGGAATTGAGATGGGACGCCATGTCGCATTTGGAAAGCCCTGATGTGCCTAAACAGTGGAAACCCACCAATTCTAACTCCAACCCTAACCCCAACACACCCCTAATCCTAATCCCAGCCCTAACCATAACCCTAACGACAAACCTAACCCTAAGATACCCCTAACCCTATTCCCAACCCTAACCCTAATTCAAACCCTAACTTTAGCCCCAACCCTAACCCTAACTTTAGCCCCAACCCTAACCCTAACCCTAATGGGAAAAAATGGAAATAAATACATTTTTTTATTTTATTATTTTTCTCTAACTAAGCGGCTGATAAAGGGGGGTTTGATTTACTATTTATAGCAGGCTTTTATAGCGGGTTTTGTACTAAAAGATGTTTATTGCAAAAAAAAGTTTTTGCATCACCACATTTTGAGAGATATGATTTTTCATTATTTTGGCCCACAGAGTCATGTGAGGTCTTGTTTTTTGCGGGATGAGCTGACGTTTTTATTGGTACCATTTTTGGGCACAAGACATTTTTTGATTGCATTTTATTACGATTTTTGGGAGGCAGAATGAAGAAAAACCAGCAATTCATGAATTTCTTTTTTGGTGGGGCGCTTATACCATTCCGTGTTTTATTCTTCGTGTTAGTACGATTATGGCGATACCTCATTTATATAATTTTTTTATGTTTTGGCGCTTTTATACAATAAAAACTATTTTATATAAAAAATAATTATTTTTGCATCGCTTTATTCTGAGAGCTATAACCTTTTTATTTTTTCGCTGATGATGCTGTATGGCAGCTCATTTTTTGTGGGACAAGATGTCGTTTTTTATCGGTACCATGTTTATTTATATCCGTCTTTCTGATCGCGTGTTATTCCACTTTTTGTTCGGCGGTTTGATGATAAAGCATTGTTTTTTGCCTCTTTTTTTATTTATTTTTTTACGGTGTTCACTGAAGGGGTTAACTAGTGGGACAGTTTTATAGGTCGGGTCGCTACGGACGTCGCGACACTAAATATGTGTACTTTTATTGTTTTTTTTATTTACATAAAGAAATGTATTTATTGGAAAAATATATATAGATTTTTTCTTTATTTAGGAATTTAAAAAAATATATTTTTACATAGTGTAATATTTTTTTTTAACTTTTTTACATTGACCCAGGGTGGAACATCACTATATAAAGTCATAATATAGTAGAATGGTGTGCACTCAGGGTATATAAAATTAGGTGCTGGTGAATTGGCCCAGAACGGTACCAATGAACATAAGTAAGGTGAGATTCACCGCACACAAAGACTGATAGTCATGCAAAACAGGTTTGTTTATTGAACAATATCCAATCCAAAGAGAAAAAGGTGTCAGTGCCGTATGTAACAAATGTACAATATACAGATACCCAACGTTTCGGCCCTTCCCGGGCCTTACTCATGGGTAACTTAATAGTATAAGTACAAAATAGGACTGGCACAAAAAAGACAGAATAGGATTCCTGGTAGCTTCCCTTGTGGCACACTATAAACTGTGTGTGGCAAAAAAGGGGGAAAGAGAGGTATATCCTAAGTGTATACAGGAAATGCCCTGGATGGAATGCCAATAGCCTTAGTGCTTAATCAGTTTTAAATGCAGCTGGCGTCTTATATGGTAAGATAGCTGACACATGTAGCCTGAGGAAAGTGTTACAATCGATTACAGGCGGCGCATCCGCGCCCTGCCTTAAGCTGAGCATCCTATTTTGTACCTATACTATTAAGTTACCCATGAGTAAGGCCCGGGAAGGGCCGAAACGTTGGGTATCTGTATATTGTACATTTGTTACATACGGCACTGACACCTTTTTCTCTTTGGATTGGATATTGTTCAATAAACAAACCTTTTTTGCATGACTATCAGTCTTTGTGTGTGGTGAATCTCACCTTACTTACTATATAAAGTCAGATCACTGATCAGACACTTTGCACAGCACTGTGTCAGATCAGCGATCTGACAGGCAGTGAAGGAGGCTTGCCAGTGCCTGCTCTCACTGGCAAGCCACCTCCCTGCATGACCCGGAAGGAACCCGCAGCCTTTTTGGATCCGAGAGTCTGCAGGCAGAGAGAACATCAGAACACGATCACATCTCGTTTTTCTGAGGGTCTGAGGGAAGCACGCAGGGAGCCCCCTCCCTGCGCGATGCTTCTCTATGCCACCGGAACGCTGCAATCTTGTTTGATCGCAGTGTTCCGGGGTTTTATAGCACCGGAAGCGGTCCGTGACTGCTCCTGGCACTTAGAATCAGCTGACACCCGGCCGCGATCAGCCGCGCTCCCCCGTGAGAGCGGCTGATCGCTATGACGCACTATTCTGTCCATGGTCATATGGGCCCAGGGCACATGGACGGGATAGTACATCCCATGTTAGAAAGGGGTTAAAAATATAAAAAATATAAAAGTTCAAAAGTTCACCCCCCTTTCGCACCATTCAAAATAATAAAAAAAAAATCAAATATACACATAATTGGTATCGCCAAGTTCAGAATCACCTGCTCTATCATTATAAAAAAAAAATTAACCCGATCGCTAAACAGTGTAAGAGAAATAAAATACAATAACGGCCAATCAAAAGATTGTATCTACACCAAAATGGTATCAATGAAAACATCAGCTCAGCGCACAAAAAAGTAAGCCCTCATCCAGCCCTAGATCACGAAAAATGGAGACGCTACATGTCTCGGAAAATGGGGCCATTTTTTTTTTTTTACCATATTTTGGATTTTTTTTTCACCACTTAAAAAAAAAAGAACCTAGACATGTTTGGTGTCTATGAACTTGTAATGAGCTGGAGAATAATAACAGGAGGTCAGTTTTAGCATTTAGTTAACATGTTTAAAAAAACTAACAAAAAACAATTGTGGAATTGCATTGTTTTTGCAATTTCACGGCACTTGGAGTTTTTTTTCCCGTTTTCCAGTACATGATATGTTAAAACCAATGTTGTCATTCAAAAGTACAACTTGTCCTGCAAAAACCAAGCCCTCACATGGCCATTTTAACTGAAAAACAAAAAGGTTATGGCTCTGGGAAGAAGGGGAGCAAAAAACAAAAACGCAAAAACTGAAATACTTCTGGTCATTAAGGGGTTAAGGAAGGTTTTAAATTAAGATCTAAAACCAATATATTTATTTTTTTAGTTTGGTTTCATTGGTGCACAGACATAGTTATGACAGCAGCCTAACTGCAGTGTATGTCTTAATAGTCTAAAACTAAAGTAATCTGAAACCCCCTTCTTATTCCATCAGTACCTTAACTTCCCTTGAAGAAGGGGTTGTACTAAGATTGCAATTTATTATCCATCCAAAGGGTAGGTAATTTATTGATGATTTCTGGTAATCCCAATATCAAGAGAATTGGGTTCTTCTGTCTCATATTTAAATGGAGCTTGGCTATCTCCTTCATTCCACATATGCTCAGCTGCTTCGTTAGTCAAACAATTTTCGTAATTGTGAGGGACCAAGTGGTTTGACTCCCATTGACCAGGAGCTTATACCATTTCCTATGGATAGGTGGTAAGTTGCAATCTGACGCTTTTTACTCTAGGTTTGTGTCCTAGGTAAGTGATCCAGCCAGGGATCATAGATGCAGAGATGAGACTAGTCCGGCTACACCCCCTAAAGACTATTTTCAGCTCTACTTCAGGTGATTAATAGGACTCTCCTGATGTACACACAACAGAGAGAACTGTCAATCACCTGCAGCGGCGATGTGAGAAACCGGCCAAGGGTGGTGCCAGATTAGTCTGGTCTCCAGTTTTGGTCCCTGGTTGAAACTTTGAAGTATATTCTTTCTGAAACTCAGGGTATTTCAAAGAAAATGATTTCTAGCTGCAATCATACAGCCTGCCACCCACTGTTTTCAAATTGCATAATATTTTTATATTTGGTTTAACATTATATCGGACTTATAACTTAGATAATATTTTCTCTATTTTAAAAGGCAATTATATAGTCTCCGTTTCAATGATTATACATAGACCCCAGAGCATACAAAAATTACATTCCCCTCATTCACTTCACCCTTCACCTGTTGTGCCACCCCTGCACTCTGCTATCCTCTGAGCCTCTTATTTTTGCATTCCCACTGTCACATACATCTTCTTCAGCCTGATCAGTCGCTTCCAGTCGACTAGGTCCCTTGACGTCCTTGTTGACCATAGTGCTGTGACGTGAAGCACTCGAGGCCTAATAAGTGCCTAGGGGAACGCACATCATGACGACACGCCATGTGCCATGAGCACATGTCATGCAGGTACAGGTGCTTTTCACAAAATTAGAATATCATCAAAAAGTTAATTTATTTCAGTTCTTCAATACAAGAAGTGAAACTCATATATTATATAGAGTCATTACAAACAGAGTGATCTAGTTCTCGTGTTTATTTTTGTTAATGTTGATGATTATGGCTTACAGCCAATGAAAACCCAAAAGTCATTATCTCAGTAATTTAGAATAATTAACAAAAAATACCTGCAAAGGCTTCCCAAGTGTTTAAAAAAGTCCCCTAGTCTGATTTAGTAGGCTCTACAATCATGGGGAATACTGCTGACTTGACTGGTGTCCAGAAGGCAGTCATTGACACACTCCACAAGGAGGGTAAACCACAAAAGATCATTGCTAAAGAAGCTGGCTGTTCACAGAGTGCTATATCCAAGCATACTAATGGAAAGTTGAGTGGAAGGAAAAAGTGTGGTAGAAAAAAAAAGGTGCACAAGCAACTGGGATAACTGCAGCCTTGAAAGGATTGTTAAGAAAAGGCCATTCAAAAATTTGAGTGGACTGCTGCTGGAGTCATTGCTTCAAGAACCATCACACACAGACATATCCAGGACATCCACTACATGTGTCTCATTCCTTGTGTCAAGTCACTCATGACCAATAGACACCAGAAGCGTCTTACCTGGGCCAAAGAGAAAAAGAGTTGGACTGTGGCTCACTGGTCCAATGTGTTGTTTTCAGATGAAAGTAAATTTTGTATTTTATTTGGAAATCAGATAAGTTTTGAGCTGAGATTTATTATTATTTTTTAACCTTTTTTCATTTCCTCTACAATTCAGCAAAGTGTTATTGTGATGTGAATTACAAAAACAATATACACCGTATTTTTCGGACTAAGACGCACTTTTTTCCCAAAAAATTTTGAGGGAAAATGGGCATGCGTCTTATAGTCAGAATATACTTACAAATACTGTGTAGGCAGCAGCAGTTGGGCGATTCTGCGGCGGTCCCAGTCCAATGCTGCAGGGCGACGATCACACTCCCTTCCCAGGCTGGTGCAGTAGGTTCGGCGGTGGCGCCCTGTGGTGCCGGGGGACTCTGCCGGCATTTTGTGAAAGCCCGGAGGCGCCCGTACATCCATTGCTGTGATGCAGTGGCCTCCGAGAAAATGGTCGCCGGGGGCAGTGCATGCTCAGATTGAGATCTCGCCAACGATATCTAGTCCCGAGACCTCGTCTCCCGAGATCTCGGAACGAGATCTCATTGCTGAGATCTCAATCTGCTGCGATTCCCTCCTACACCACAGAGCAACACCGCTGCACCAGCCACATCAGGATGGTATGGGATTTCCCGAAGGCCACCGCACCTGCCGCACCAGCATGGTATGGGATTTCCCAGAGGCCACTGCCCCTGGCGCACCAGCCTGGGATGGGAGTCATATTGCCAGACCACTGAACACCCCCTTTGACCACGCTCCACCAGCGCTACCGATCCCCCCGGTAAGCTAAATTCAGACTGTAAGACAGACCACCATTTGACACATTAATTTTTTTTCCCTATTTTGCTTCTGAAAATTTGAGGTGCGTCTTATGGTCCTGTGCGTCTTACAGTCTGAAAAATACGGTATATTCTAAAGAATACACATTCTTGTAAAATTTGAGGAAAATTCAGTTCACCTCAAATAATTTATTAATTTCTAATATTACCAAGCTAGCAGATTACACTGCATTGACGAGGAGCAAGAACCCAGTAGAGGTAAGGTGTCTTTTCCTGCTGGGCATAAATAATATCCTTTCCCATGTCGCGAGGCATGTTTAAAGTTAAATAGCTACTTCTAAAGCTATGTAGATATGCTGGTGGTATCTTTCCTGAAGCATCTTTGGCTTCTTCCCTGTCGTTTTCTTTGTGACTTTTTTGCTAAATTGTATATATAAACTACTGGAAGCCTCTAAAGAATGGTCAGGTCACTTCTTTCAGTAACTGCATAGCTTTCACAACCGAAGGGGTTAAAAAAAAAAGTCAAACAGACAAAATATTTGCATAGCAAGTCATTTTGGCATTGCAGTGCATATGTTCGTTCCTTTTTGGCATTTTTTAGTGCTTTTTTAGGTGGGCACTAGATAGAATCCACCTGAAAAAGGTCACGTGAACATACGCTAATAGGTTGAAACAGAGAGACAGTTTTCCTTCTAGATGAGAGCGAGGAGAGTGAATTTGCATTTTTCGTCCAAGGAACATAGAGTGCCTTCCAGACTTCCTACACCTGCTGACAATCTCTACGTAGACAAACTACTTCTCATACCCAAGACCTATGAAACCTTTGATAATGACAACTTTGAAACCCATGCAATGTTACTGATCAAAAGAGAAGTATGACATAAGACGCCATGGTGTTGTACTGTTTGTAGTCTTTTAGCATCTGGTAGCTTATTTTAAAGTGAAATGAGCAATCAACCTCACATGACAAGCGCTCGATCATGCCTTCTTTCTATAACAAATGGCTGCCATCTGTATCATTCAGAATATCGTTTCCAGCTTGAAAATTAACTTCCCTGAAAGTTAAAGCTAAAATCAAAACTCAATAGCACACAACATTAATCTGACATCTGACACTGGAAGGCTTTGGCGAAATGATACTGTACCACCAGCTGCATTTAATGTCCTATCCGTCTCTGATTTCCTGAAATTCCCATGTTTATTGTAACAATGGAGAATTTTAACTGCATCAGTCAATTAGACGGTCTACTAAACTACGATATTGAGATATCACTCCACAAACGTGATCATCAATTACATACGATAGTGGACCCACGGAGAAGAAAAATTAATCTTTTACTTCTGAATGCTACCAGCACACAAATCAACAAACAGCTTCTCAAATGTCTGGGGAACAACCATCATTAGCTGTGTCAGACGCTGTGAATGTAAAGTACCACTGGTGCAGTGCCGCTATCAAAAAAACAAACATGCCGTGCATTTCAAGCACACAAACCCGGGAATGTGAGATTAATGTCCTGTTGGGTCAGATTGAAAGGATGTGTCTGTGCAAAAATAATAAAGATGGAAAAAAATAAAGAGACGAGAATTTAAAGAGAAAACTCATTGTTAAACTGGATGTGTTGTCTTCAATATCTATTTGAGTTGCATCAAGCAACTAATTTTCACTGCTCAGCCCTTATCTTGGATACCCTGCTGTGCTCATATAGCTGAGAGGAAACAACTCGGCCTTGCCTTAGAAATTTTTTATTAGGAGTTTAGCAAAAGGTAAACTTCCCAGAGAAAAAAATCTTTTTAGAGATGTAAACCATATTGTGGCACCTGTCACGGTTGGTAGATTTAATTCTATCCAGGGCAGAGTCTAATGAATAAGAAATTCCGAACATTTGCTTGTGCCGATAACCAGGTATGCGACATTTAGTAGATCGAAGAGGACTGCGCTTTGTTTATCACAAACCAAACTGTGCCGAGAACACAAATCATAGTTCCGCAAGAGACTTTTAAATTAAATGTAAATTATTTACTTAGCTACCAAACTCCGGATCACTGGCTGGGAAAGAGATAAGATGTCAATTTACTAAAAATGGAAATGCGACAACCACACAAACTGAATGCCGGAAACATTTGGACCTGCTTTCACTAAATTAGTTTTAAGAAGCAACAAGAAATATAATTTAATGGGTTTTTTTTCAACGTTTTTTCACAAACTTTTGACTTGTTAAAAATCAACTTTATACCTGGGGCAGTACAGTGGCTCAGTGCAAGCTGGGGTCCTGGGTTCTAATCCCACAAAGGTCCACATGTGCAAAAGGTTTGTACATTCTCTCCATGTTTGCAGGGGTTCCGCTTTCCTCCCATGCTCCAAAGACATACTGGTAGGGAAATTAGATTGTGAGACCCAATGGGCACAGTGATGATTAAGACTAAAGAGCTCTGTGGTAATTAATTGTGCTATATGAGCGATCAAAATACATAAATACACCATTTCATAATAAAGTCTAAACATTATTAGCTACATGGTAAGGTTATAAAAAGAAAGATTCATCCAATTATCCTACAAGACATATCCTATCCTTATCAACTTCAATGTAGTAATCAGAAAAATACCCTGGATTATTCACCCATCACAATAATCTCACACAGATACCATGTCTTTGTATGATATTTCTCTAAATGCAGACCTCTTTTAAATAAATCTTCAACACAACAGATTTCATCATAAGCTCCATAGTCTCAATGCTCCTAAAGTGAAGAAACCTCTTCTGTGTTGGTATGAAAATTCTAGTCTCAACATTCTCATTTTATATAATGAAATGATGACCTTCTAGAATTGTAAAATGATGATACATATCATTGTCCGACCCCACTGATTTAATTGGGACCAGCTGACAATAATCTCTCTTGTAAAGGGGGAAATGGGATTATTTTCCTATTGTTGATGTCAGGAAAAAAAATGATTGGTCATGTTGGTGTAACGCTTCCCACGGCTGCGGGGCGTCGGGACATGGCATAGCTTGCCTAACTAGCCAATGCTCCCACGCCGCCAGTCCACGACGACGTGAGGCATGAGTCCCAGATTGTAAGAGAATGTGGACCCACTGGACCACGGAGGGAGACCCGGGCCTGCCCGGACTAGGGAAGGGCAGCGACCGGGATCCGTGGCAGCTGAGCATGTGGGCAAGATGGCGACCTGCAGGACTAGACAACACCGCACAACTTCAGGTATGAAGAAACATAAAGTTTACTTAAAGAAACACACAGTACATAACAGAACATAAGACCGGGCTCCCGATTTCGCACATCAGAGAAGGTACATGACTCAGGATCACAGACGAGTGCAGGAGGACATCACGGGTAGATGCAGTCCAGGGTTATCTGGCACGGGCATACTTGGGCGGCCTCTCTCTCAGGCCTCAGGCGTAGCACAGGCTCAGCAGGAGAACATCAGACACCGACCTCAGACAGACTTCAGACGATGGCGGGGTCATCACGGGTAGATGCAGTCCAGGATCATCTGGCACGGGCATACTAGTATGGCCTCACTATCAGGCCTCAGGCGTAGCACAGGCTCAGCAGGAGAACATCAGACACCGACCCAGGACAGACGTCATCGCAGGGTAGACCAAGGAGGAACCGGCAGGACATCGGAACATCAGGAACACAGACTGGATCTCAGGGACACAGGAACACGGACAGGACATCAGGAACACGGATTGGATCTCAGGGACACAGGAACACAGACAGGACATCAGGAACACGGATTGGATCTCAGGGAGTCAGGAACACGGACTGGAACATCAGGAACACGGATTGGATCTCAGGGAATCAGGAACACGGACAGGAACACAGGAACATCAGAACACTGGTATCGGACTCCGGACATCTGGCAACGATCGGCAGGCTCCGGACATCTGGCAATGATCGGCAAGCTCAGGACATCAGGCAGAGAAGGATAGGATCCGGACATCTGGAAGTGGTCATCGGACATCGGATATCAGGCAGTGGTCATCATGGAGGACACGGTCCTCGGACTCCGGACATCTAGTATCGATCTGAAAAGGAACCCCAGCGGTCTGGTGCAAGCCCCGCCAGGCTCAACGGGAGCTGGCCGGGGATTGCACAGAAGCTGAGCACAGAGTAACAGAAACTCAGCACACACACCGGACTCCTCTTTCCACGATGAACTCTGGTTATATAGCAAGGATTCACAGTCACTGGCACAGGGTTCAGGACACAGCAGGATTTCAGGAACATAACACAGAGGACACAGTTCAGACAGTCAGGTACAGGATGCGATCCAGGATCAGGGGTTCAGGTAATTAGACACAACAGGAACAGGCCTGGATATACAGCCTCCAGGAAGGGCGATCTGGGTAATCAGCCCCCAGCATAGGTGGAAACACAAGACACAGTTCAGACATACAGGTACGGGTTAGGTCCAGGATCAGGGATTCAGGAAACAAGACACAGCAGGAACAGGCCTGGATATACAGCCTCCAGGAACGCGATCTGGGTAATCAGCCCCCAGCATAGGCGGAAACACAAGACACAGTTCAGACATTCAGGTACCGGGTTAGATCCAGGATCAGGGATTCAGGAAACAAGATACAACAGGAACAGGCCTGGATATGCAGCCTCCAGGAACGGCGATCTGGGTACTCAGCCCCAGGCAGAAACACAAGACAGGACAAGGGGAATCAGCTCTCCAGAGCTGATCAAACTCAGAGCAGGAGCTGAACACACAACCACATACGGCTAGGTTCAGGAACTCAATGCAGATTCAATGTGAAGCTCTGGCAACGCCCACTAGGGCTGGGGAACTTTATATATGAACTGCTTCACAGCGATAGGCTGGAGCAGTAATTCTAGTACACACCCAATCCTCATAAAAGCAGGACAGGTGTGGGCCGCGCCCCCTATGCAGAGCCAGACAACTCATCACAGAGGAACACCTGACAGTGGCTGCTGCCACACACGTAGTAAGTCATGCACAGTGCAGAGGACTTGGCAACCTACGGATGGTCTTCACAGCAGGCCAGGACGCCTGACAGTAGCTGCTGCCACACACGTAGTAAGTCATGCACCACTGCAGAGAACTTTGTAAGCTACGGATGGCTTTTACAGCAGGTCAGGGACCGCACATGCGGGTGGTCATGCAACGCAGCGGAGACACTCACACAAGTACGGCTACGCAGCAGAGCTGGGAACTGAGCAGCATCCATACAGGTAACAGAGAACAGTATCCCAGCTGGTTAGGGGGAATGGAGCAAAAGGGTTAAAGCAGAGACATGCTGAGTAACGCTGGAAAACAAAGTACAGACAATACCAGCGTTACAGTTGGATTTCCATAACCTCGGCCACACCACTGATTTACAGCTTTCTGTGTACACTTTACATTGAAAGAAAGTAGCTAATCAGTGGTAACACAGAGCTGATGACTAGGAGGCACAAGATAACTAGTCCTGGGGTGATATTCTGCTGCTGATAAAACACTTATTTTATTGAAACAGGAACACATAGCCCAGTAAGTGACACATCACTGGAATCAGGGTCTGAGCCCCTACATCATAGTACTTTCAGATTACATAGCAAAAACCTGCTGACAGTTTCCTATTAAAAGGGCTAGTTTATTTTTCAAAATGGAAGGATTGCTAATGTTATAGTTTAATGCTTGTTGCTTAGGTTACTGATCACCTCTGCAGTCTATCAAAGGTGACTAGTCTCCTAAGCAATGAGTGTGGTGCTTGCAGGCTCTTTCTAATAAAGCTTGGAAGAGCTGCTCTGAATCTAGATTGAAACAACCAGCTTTAGTGCCCCTGTGCCCTTCTTGTGTGTATAAATGCACATTTCTGGACAGGAATGGCCATGCCACTAACCTAAATTGTCAATCTTCAGAAGCACAATGCCCCTGCTGAGAAGGTAGCCACGAGGTTGGGGAGTCGTGTGCTCTTGAATAGAGATGGGCAAACCCGAAAAGTAAAGTTCGGCATCTGTAGCGAACACTTACTATTCAGGCACAGAGACCGAACACGGACTTCACCAGGAAGTCTGTGTTAGGCCAAGGTCACACATGCGATAAACTCGCACGATTCTCGTGCGAGTCTCTCGCATGAACACCCGGCACTCGAACCGGAGCGTGCGGCTGCATAGAATTACGTGCAGCCGCACACTCCAGTCCAAGTGCCGGCGGCAGTGCCGGGTGTTCATGCGAGAGACTCGCACGAGAATCATGCGAGTTTCTCGCATGTGTGACCCAGGCCTTACTGTTCGGCTTTGGCACCCAAATCATTACCGCCGGTCAGACAGCCACGGTTCCCATGCTGTCAGATGACAGAGTGAGCCCACAGCTGTGATCAGAGGTAAAATGTTTACCTCCGGTCACTGGCGCCAGCTAATGAGACTACTATGCCTTCTGCCACTAATAACAGCGAGAGCAGGTGGCGGCTGGTATTTATATTATTCATAGTATTCATAAGCCACTTGTACTCTAAATAAATAATTTTTGATAACCAACCGATCAAAACTCACAGCCTGGGGCTGCAACCCTCAGCTGTCAGCTTTAGCAAGGCTTCTTATCAAGAATAAAGGGGTCACCACTACGATAATTTAAAAAAACGGCGTGGGGTCCCACCATTTTTGACAACCAACCAAGCTAAAGCAGACAGCTGGGGGCTAACTTTAACTCCCATCAGCCGACACCTGTTCTCGCTGTTATTAGTGACAGCAGGTGTAGGCTGATGGGAGCAGTGGTCACATCAATCAATGTCAGTGACTGGAGGTAAACTTTTTACTTGTGATCACAGCTGTGGGCTCACACTGTCATTTGAAAGTGTGGGAACAGCGGCTCTCTGACCGGCGGTAATGATTTTACCACCAATCAGAAGCGGTGTTAACCACGCTGTCATGCACATGACAGTGTGGCAAACACTGCATGTTCGGACTCCCAATTCAAGTGAGTGGAATCCGGGTTCGGGTACTGTTCAAGTAGCCAAATTTTTTTTTTAACTATTTGACCGGACCTGAACATCCAGGGGTCTGCCTGTGATGAGCGAGTATACTCGTTGCTCAGGTGTCCTCCGAGTATTTTGGGATGCTCGGAGATTTAGTTTCTGTTGACGCAGCTGCATCATTTGCGACTGCTAGACAGCCTGAATACATGTGGAGATTCCCTAACAAACAGGCATTACTCACATGTATTCAAGCTGTCCAGCAGCCACAAATCATGCAGCTGCATGGACAGAAACTTAATCTCCGAGCACAGCAATATACTCGAAGGACACATAACTAATTTTCCCCAACATGGCTAATTAACTATCAAAAAAGATATGAGAACTAGAGATGAGCGACTTTGCCTCCGGGACAGTCGAGTCGGGTCTCGGACCACCCGACTTTTCAAAAAGTCGAGTCGAACGAAATCGGCCGACTATCGGAAAAAGTCGGAGTTCCGACTGAAACTCAACCCGACCCCAATGCAAGTCAATGGGGAAGAAAAGTCGGCAGGGAGTGGAGGACAGTAAACACACCTACAGTGCCCATTTCAATGCCAACAACATCAATTCTTATTACTTAAGCTTGTCAACCTTAATTTACTTTATAATAATAGTAACGCATTGAAAACTGGGGGTTATTTGGCTAAAGTTGTGGGGGGGGCAGGGCTGGCTCCAGGTTTTCGTGGGCCCCAGGCGACAGAGTCTCAGTGAGCCTCTTTAACACATACTACAATTCATGATGCTCCGATAAGGCAGAGAAATATAGGTATAGTACAATGCCAAATACTTCACTTCTTACATTATATGAGTGATATGTATTGTAAATTCTACAATAGCTCAAAAACTGAACAGTATAGTCCTCCATACAGTATTATGGACACCACATAGTGTGCCATACAGAATAATGAGGCCCATATATTGCTCCATACATAATTGGTCCCATATAATGTTCCATACAGTATATGATGAGCTCCACATAATGCTCCAGTATATGATGGTCCCCATATAATGTGTCATACAGTATAGGATGGTCCCCATAGAGTATAATGAGCCCACATATTGCTTCATACAGTATAATGAGTCGCATATAAAGCTCCATAGAGTATATGATGGGCCCCATATATTGATCCATACAGAATGTGCTCCATATAATGCTCCATACAGAATAGGCCACATATGTGCTCCATATGATGCTCCATATATAAAGGGCCTTATATGATGCCCCATAAATAATGAACCCCATATGATGCTCTAGTATATGATGGGCCCCATATATGATGCTCCAGTGTATGATGAGCCCCATATAATGCTCCAAATATAGTGGTCCCCATATATAATGGGCTCCATGTGATGCTCCATATATAATGGGCCCCATATGATGCTAAAGTATATGATGTGCCCCATTGATGATGCTCCAGTGTATGACGGGCCTATATAATGCTCCATATATAATGGGCCCTATATGATGCTCCAGTGTATGATGGGACCCATTTATAATGCTTCAGTGTATGATGGGCGCCATATATAATGCTCCAGTGTATAATAGGCCCTATCTATGATGTTCACGTGTATGATGGGCCCCATATATAATTCTCCAGTGTATAATGCTCCCCATATATTAACATTAAAAAATGAAATACCTCTCCTCGCTGGGCACTGTTCTACTCTGGACTCCTCAGCGTTGCCATCTTCCAGCTCTCTGCACTGTGACTGTTAAGGCAGAGGGCGCACAGACATGACATCATTGCGCTCTCTTACCTGAATGTCACTGTCAGGAATCGCGGAAGACGTCACAGCGGTGGAGCAGGGAGAGGCAAGTATTGCAAGTGCTGGGGCCCTGAGCAAGCAGGGGGGCACACTCGTGGGCGCAAGCACTGGCACAGAGCCCCTCATAGTACGCCGGTGTCTCTGACGGCGAGTGGGCCCCCCCACCTGCTCAGGGTCCCAGCAGTTGCTCGGGTGCGCCAGGTGCTGACGCTGGCCCTGGGGGGGCTTAAAGCCCAGTTAGGGAGGTGGAAAAACTGGCATATGTTGAGGTGTAGGCTGGACGTTCAGCAGCTGCAAATGGAGGAATTGGAGAAGTCGGAGGAACAGGAGGACAAAGCGAGCCATTTTGCTGGCAACCTATGTTTCATCAGGGGAAGGTGGTACAAAATCCTTTGAAACCAGGCATGGTTCATTTTAATAAAGGTGAGATCAACTACATTTTGGGTCGACAGCCGGGTCCTTCTTTCTGTCAGGATTGATCCAGCAGCACTGAAGACTCTTTCTGATAGCACACTACCAGCAGGGCAAGCGAGCTCCTGTAAGGCATATTGTGCCAATTCAGGCCAGGTGTCCAGTTTACAGGCCCAGTAGTCAAAGGGGAATGAAATGTGAGTGAAAACATCGATAGGGGAGGAGAGGTAATTTTGACAACTGCTGTCTCCTGTCTGCTGCAATCGATTCAGTATTAGGCTGTGGTTCCACGGTCCGGAACCACAGCGCTTTGGACGGAGCGGAAATTCCGCTCCGTCTAAGCCCCGCCCCCTTTATGACGCGCGCTCTTTCCGGAGGTGTTCAGGACACCTCCGGAACACCTCCGGAAAGAACGCAGGGCTACATAGCCCTGTGTGAAATTCTGTTGCGGCGACGCACCGTCGCCGCAACACGCGAGGGCATGCTGCGGTCTGAAAAGACGCGCCGCATGTCCGTTTACGCAGGTCTGCCACCTGCGTGTTGTTACGCATAGTGGAGACGGGATTTCTTGAAATCCCCTCCACTATGCTGTAACATCTGGACGCTGCGTGTTTGGCGCTGCGCCAGCGCACAGCGCCAAACACGCAGCGTTTACTGATCGTGGAAACTCACCCTTACCAGTCGTGTGAGCGATGCTAGAGAAATCAGTCCACAACATGGTCATGAAACCCCTGTCTCCAACGCCTCTTCGTCTGTTTACACCATGAACACCTCTTCCATGTTGCCCAGTATGGCTCTTGGTAGAACCTGCACCGCTGCTGTGTGCTGGGAAGGCCTCTAACAATCAGTTTACCAGAGTTGCTTGTTTGTTCGCCAATATTAGCTCTAGGTTCTCCTGTGGCATGATGTTCTGTAATTTGCCTTTATAGCGTGGATCGAGGATGCTGGCCAACCAGTAGTAGTCATGCTGCATAATTTTGGCAATGCGGGGGTCCCTTTTTAGGATCCGCAACACATAATCACACATGTGGGCCAATGTTCCAGGTGTCAATGATGCACTGCCAGTGGTGGGTGGAGGAGCACTTTCTGCCAAATCTACATCCTTCCAGTCACGCACAATCTTTGTACCTGACCTTGGCAAGCCAACATCTTCTCTTGCCCCCTGAGAAGCATCCTCCTCCCCAAAATAATCATCCCCCTCATCCTCCTCCTCTTCTTCCTCCACCTTGTCCAGGACAGTTCCCTGAGCAGACAATGGCTGACTGTCATCAAGGATTCCCTCCTCCGCTGCAGACGCCTGATCCTTAATGTGCGTCAAATTTTGCATGAGCAGACGCATAAGTGTGATGCTCATGCTTATGATGGCGTCGTCTGCGCTTACCAGCTGCGTGCATCCCTCAAAACACTGAAGGACTTTACAGAGGTCTTTCAGCTTTGACCACTGCACACCCCACAACTCCATGTCTACCCTCAAACTGCCTGCCCGTGTATCCTTCCACAAATGCATTAGAGTCTGCCTCTGTTCGCACAGCCTCTCAACCATGTGCATGGTGGAGTTCCACCTTGTTGCAACGTCTATGATTAAGCGGTGATTGAGGAGGTGGAGCGATCGCTGCAGACTTTGCATACGACTGGAGTCTACGGGCGAGCGACGGATGTGCGAGCACAGTCTTCGCACCTTATGGAGCAGGGTTGGTAACTCCGGATAATTATTTATGAAGCACTGCACCACCAGGTTCAAGGTGTGAGCCAGGCAAGGTATGTGTCTGAGTTTTGCCATGGCTATGGCAGCCACAAAATTACGTCCGTTATCACTGACTACCTTGCCTGGCTCAAGATGTAGACTGCCCAGCCATGAGTCAGTTTCTTGCTGCAAGTAGTCGGCCAGTACCTCCGCGGTGTGTCTGTTGTCGCCCAAAGACATCTTTAAAACAGCCTGCTGACGCTTACCACTAGCTGTTTGATAGTGTGACACCTCGTGTGCAACACTGGCAGCTGCGGATGGAGTGCTTGTGCTACAGCGCTCTGTTGATGAGCTTTCGCTTCTGGAGGAGGAGGAGGGTCGAACGCCTACAGCCAACTGTTGCCTATACCGTGGGCTAGGCAGCACTGTCCCACCGCAGCTGTCCCCTGTGGACCCTGTATTAACCACATTAACCCAGTGCACAGTGATGGACACGTAATGGCCCTGGCCATGCCTACTGGCCCATGCATCTGTTGTGAGGTGCACCTTTCCACTCACTGATTGTTTGAGTGCATGGACAATGCAGTCTTTAACATGCAGGTGGAGGGCATGGATGATTTTTCTAGCGAAGAAGTGCCGACTGGGTAGGTCATAGCGTGGGACAGCGTAGGCCATGAGCTCTTGGAAGGCTGCGCTTTCAACCAAACGGAAGGGCAGCATCTCTAATGAGATCAGTTTGGCAATGTAGGCGTTCAAAGCCAGTGTACAGTACACGGATGAGAGGATGAGTACTTTCTTGTCCTACTCAGAGTCTCTGCCATGGTGAGCTGGACTTGAGAGCTGCATATGGTGGAATTAGCGCTGGACACGGCAGAATGAGAGGGGGTTGGTGATGGTGATGGTGGTGGTGGTGATGATGGCCTAGATGTAGTCTTTTGTTGTAAAACCATTGGGATTCCCTGACTGCTTTGGCCTTGCGACGACACCTCAACATTTCTTGCTGGTGGTGTGCTAACCGGTGAGCTTACAGTGGGGGAAGCAATGTAGCATTTCTGGCTACCTTAAGACGGAGCAGGTGCACGTGTGCTAGCTGAGGTTTTGTAGTCTGTCCATGCTTGCAAGAGCATAGTGTTTACATGTCTAAGCATGTAACTGGTAATCAAATTTTGGAGATTTTTCCCTCGGCTAAAGGTCCTTCCGCACTTCTTACAGATAACCTTTGCCTAATCAATAGGATTTTGGTCAAAAAAGTGCCTCACTGCACTCTTCCTACTATGGTAAAACTTTTAAGTGCTTGCACGCTGTGCTAATTTGACCGCCTGGCCAAGCTGTCCTGCAACTCTTTTTGTTTTTTTAACACGTTTTTGGACTTCTATGGGCTTGCCAGATAACCGCAGCTGCGATGTCGATGCCTGCTGCGGATCCTCCTCCTCTTCTGAGCTATTGCCAGCGGCACCCTCTTCCCTCAATGGATGCCAATCCGGGTCAACAACAGGGTCATCCATCACCTCCTCTTCAATTTCATCTGCACCTTCCTCCGTGTCAACGTGTAAGGTGGTATAGTATGAGGGAAGGGGCACCTGAGTTTCATCAGGGTCAGATTCTGGCTCAGTAGACTGCGAGGGCAATGTAGTGCTCTGGGTGAATGTACCAGCAAAATCATATAGCAGTGGCTGTGCATCAGTGCACTCCATGTCAGATTCATCTTGGACTGGGGAATTCAGGATTTGACTTGATAACCCAGGCATGGTCCCCTCCAGAGAGTAATCTGAAGTGTGGCCTGCCGCATCCTTCATTTTTGGTAGGGGTGAAGGACACAAGGAAAGGTGTTGTTCCTAACCAGGAGCCTGCACTGACGACTCAGTGCTTGCAGTTTTTGAAACTTCAGAAAAAGAGGCGATAGAGCTGAAGGCTGTTTCGGCAATGTAAGCCAAAGACTGTTCCTGATGCTCCGGCTTTAAAAGCGGTTTACCTACTCCCAGAAAAGGGAGCCTTCCAGGCCTTTTGGAGCCAGATGATGACGCAAGTTCAACACCTCCTGCCTTAGGTGCTATTGCGCTTTTGGCACTATCAGAAGCTGCACCACCACCAACATCAGTACCAGCTGGCCCCCCCCGCCCACGTCCACGGCCTCTTCCACCATACTTCCTCATGTTTGGGAAAATGTACCAAAAATACCAGCAGATATATGGTACTGTATGAGGAGCGTACAGCTGTATACGGTCTAGGGGAAAATTTAAATCTCTGTATATATTTCCGGAGTCACACAGACACTCAGTATGGATTTGACCGTAATATAAAAGGCAGAAAAACGGTACTGTATCAGAAGCGTACAGCTGTATACGGTGAAGGGGAAAATTTAAACCTCCGTATATATTTCCGGAGTCACACACAGATGCTCTCTTAGTATGGATTTGACCGTAATACAAAAAGCAGAAAAACGGTACTGTATCAGAAGCGTACAGCTGTATACGGTGAAGGGGAAAATTTAAATCTTCGTATATATTTCCGGAGTCACACACAGACGCTCTCTCAGTATGGATTTGACCATAATACATAAAGCAGGAAAATGGTACTGTATCAGAAGTGTACAGCTGTATACAATGTAGGGGAAAATTTAAAACTCCGTATATATTTCCGGAGTCACACACAGACGCTCACTCAGTATGGATTTGACCGTAATACAAAAGGCAGAAAAACGGTTCTGTATCAGAAGCGTACAGCTGTATACGGTGAAGGGGAAAATTTAGATCTCCATATATATTTCTGGAGTCACACACAGACGCTCTCTCAGAATGGATTTGACCATAATACATAAAGCAGAAAAACGGTACTGTATCAGAAGCGTTTTTTGTTTTCTCTGTGTAATGGTCATGTGTTAATATGCATTTACATTTTGCATACACGTCAACTAACTTTTTCAGCTTAGACCTAGTTTTTCATTTAGTTCTTAGTGCATCTTGTGCATATAAGGGTGTGACCGCCCTGCTTCTAAGCTGAGAAATCCATCCTGTCTGGCCTATGCTTTTACTGGTGGGTTCAGTCTCTCTGTCCTTGTTCACATTTGTCACTTGACAGGTGGAAAGGTTTTTAATACAAGAGTTAGGACTGTCCCACAAAGGGTTGCCTTGACGTGGTGGGATGGCTTGTACATTCTTTTGATCAAAATTATGTTTACCAAATACCCTTATTATTATTACTACCTTCATGCATTTTTTGCAATATATTTTTTATTTTATTTTATTTTAGGATATTTGTTTCTTGTTTTTTTGTTTTAGCTGTATACAGTGTAGGGGAAAATTTAAATCTCCGTATATATTTCCGGAGTCACAGACGCTCACTCAGTATGGATTTGAACTTAAAACAAAAAGCAGAAAAACGGTACTGTATCACAAGCGTACAGCTGTATACAGTGTAGGGGAAAATTTAAATCTCCGGATTTATTTCCGGAGTCACATACAGATAGTCAGCATGTATTTGTCCGTGATACCAGCTGGTACACGGTAGTGTGTGAGGAGCGTACAGGTCTATACGGTGTGGGAAAAAATGAACGCTCTGTAACTGTGCAGAAAAAAAAAAAGAATAAAAGTACACATAGCAATACAGCTATCAGGCAGCCTAACAACCTGCGCTGCTACACACAAGAAAATCCTCCCCTGTCACTGCACACTAACTGTACAGCACAATTGCTATCAGCACAAGCACAGAAGAACTTCTCTTTCCTGCCCTAACTCTCTCCCTACTGATAATCAGCAACCTCTCCCTACTGTTAAGATCAGCAGAAGTAAAATGGAGGTCGGCGGTCAGGGCTTTTATAGACACTATGACGCCCCCCAAAGCAAGCCAATCACTGCAATGCCCTTCTCTAAGATGGTGGTGGATGCTGCACATGTCATCTCATTGCCCACAGTGTACGTCTTTGCTCATTGGCTGAAAAAAGGCACCTGCAAGCATTATGGGAAAACTGACTTTGGCGCTTGTTTTGCCGAACGCATGGCCGACTTCATGCGAAACTCGACTTTGGCGAAAGTCGGCGACTTATGAATCTGACCGACCTGTTTCACTCAACTCTAATGAGAACCTATCTAAGGCAACATTATGTTAAAATACAAGAAACCTTTACGAACTTAAGTAAAAAACCCTAGCAGTTGTGCATCCACATAAAGCTATAAGCAATCTGTACAGTATTTAATAAGAAAACTAATCACCATATGTATTGTCCAAAAACTACAGACTTTTCAAGCCGCGTAGCTTCAACTAATAGACTAATGGTTTGTTTATGAAGCTCAGTTATTGTAATCTGAATAATTTGACAGCAAAGCAATGAAGTCAATATTTCTAGTGTAAGAACAATGCTCAAGTACTGGCCTCGCAGCATAAATCCTTGCTTTGGTCTAACATTGCCTGTGATGCTCACACCTCTGTGACAGCAAAGATGGAGGGGACATGTGTTGTTGTGTGATGTTTTTCAGCTGTTCATTAGTTGGAGCGTCTGTTCCGCTCTCTGAAAGTGAACATTTTAATTGATTGATAGCGTAAACTTAGTGTAGAAGATATAAGGACAGTAAATTAGCAGCCTGCTAACAAGAAATAAAATCAATGGACAGATGAAATGACAGTACTTAACCCCTTAACAAGACAGCCATTTTTCATTTTTGCAATTTCACATCTTCTTAATTTATTTCCTGAAGCCATAACTTTTTTTTTTCCTAACATAGCTCTATAACTGCTTGTATTATGGTGACAAAATACAGTTTTAAATTAAACAATTCATTTTACCATACTATGTATGGAAAATTGCAGAAAAAAATTCCAAGCGTGATGAAATGGTAAAAAAATGATATTCAACTATTTTTTGGGGCAGGACTGCAGTGACCCGTGTGACGTAATCAGTGCCTTCCCGCCTCCCACCAATCCCGTATTAAAAAACACCGACAGGCCTGGATGGGTTCAACAGGTCGGTCACAGTTTATTAAATTTATAAGCAGAGAGAGGCAAGTACAATTCGCAACGGATTCATCGCTGAAAGCCCCGTCACTGACCGCTGGCAAGTAAGCCGATGAGAGGTTACGAATAGTGTTGAGCGATACTGCTCGATATCTAAAAATATCGTATCGAAATGGTATCGCCGATATCACTAAATATCGTTGATATCCGATTCTGATACCGGAAGTCCCATGTAAGTCTATGGGAACAAAATATCGCAACTAAAAAAAACACTTTCTTTCGTTGTAAACACAAAATATACACACATAGAATACATATATATATATATACATGTCATTGTGACATATATATATACATATATTTATAGTTTATACACTTCTACATAGTAAAATAGACTCTGATTCAATTGCCGGGTAAAGCCGTGACATACCCCATAGAAGTCGACGGGCTCGGTGCCGAGTACCCCAAAAACCTCTGGCTCTGTGCGACTCAACTTGGGCGTCACGAACAGGATTCTGTAGCTCGCTATAAGTGAGTCCTGTGTGCCTGAATTGAACTGGTTTTGTGCTTGAGAATTGCTAAAATCATCAGAGAATGTATTTGCCATTTTTCCGCCATATCTGCGTCACGACGAGGCACTGGTGAAGAAGGGCGTGCTCTTCATGGGTGTACACTCACTCAGTGACGCGAAAACGATGGCTCTAAATGGTACTGCAATGTAAGATCGTGCCCCACAGCTCTTCAGTTCCGCCTCCTCATCCTCCTCAGTGGGCGGAAAGTAACACGAAGGTCCCGCCTCCCTACAAAAGAGGGGCCCTCTCCAGATGCTAATGACACATGTGACTTGGCAGAGATGGCTAATGGACACGAGCAGAAGTGTGAAGGGATGGAGCAGTCAGAGCTCTCCCCCCACGGAAGCGACCCGATCGCCACGGAACCACCGTTGGGCACTCGGCCTGGAAACCCTCCTACGCTGCAAGAAGCGGAGGATACCCTAAGAGGCCTGGCCCGGCACCGGGAGGAGGTCGCCAGGATGGAAGCCAGCTGGCGTGCCCTAAAAATAAACTTGGAGCGGCGCCAATCCCTCTTACCTGAAGTGTCTGTACCGGAAGGTGAGGCACCCGTTCTAGTAGAGGAGCCCTTGCAATGTGATCCGGTTGACGTTGTCACAGTGGAGGCACCCGTTCGTGCAAAAAACGCTGCACCGGCAGCATCCCAGATCCCGCTGTCTGCCCCCGTCGCTGAGACAGAAGAAGCGACACCCGTCCTCATGGAGGAGGCCGCGCAGGCACCAGAGCACTACCTGCCTGTACCGGAGCCCCGACTGTCATCTGTTCCAGAGCCGGCTGCTTCCTCCGCAGGTGAGCGCCGCCAGGACTGGGGGGCACCAGGAGAGCTGCCGCAAACCGGACACTGTAAGCTGGCATTTGATGGTGGAGACATGGAGCAGCTGGTGGAGGAGAATTACAACCGGCGTCAGGAGGAAGAGTGGAGACGTTGGGAGCGGGAAGCAGAGCGACAAAGGGAGCAGCGAGAATCCCAAAAACTTCGCCAACGTCAGCTGGAGAAGGACCGGGCAGATAAGGACCGGATGAGAAAGGATAAAGGAACCCTGAGGGAGCCGCAGCGTAAGGGTGCAGTACGGAGCTTTAAATTGAAAGGTGGTTGGGGCTTCATCCAGGAGCCTGGACTTTATTTAGAAGTTTTTGTGAACCGCGGGACGTGGAGGCTCACCTCCCAGAAGGACACCCGGGGAGGGACCTGTTGCCAGGAGACTTGGTGACTTACACCCGACACTGGGGTTACAATGGATGGTACGCCCTAAATGTTACCAGGTGCGACCCCTACTCCCCAGAGTGTCAGGAACCTGTGAGACCCTCGGAGCCTTCAGCCTCCCACATCCAGGCCTCTGCAAAAGTGCCCACCCCACGCCGTAAATCTCCCCAGCCTCCCTCAGTGGTCTCCTCAGCAGCCCCAGCTATGGACATGATAAGTATAGCTGGCCCGTACCCGGCGCCTGTTAGGCCCCCTGGGGTTCGTTCAGTCCGGGACATAGGGTTCCAGACCCGGAGGGAGATGAAAGAGGTGGCCACACAGACCCAGATAGCGGGTCACGACTTGACTGTACAGGCCACACGACGTCATCAGGTCCTGGTGGTCCTTGGTGCCTCGGATGTTTGGCAAGCATCAGAAGAGTACCAGGTGGTACCTGGAACACCCCTGCCAAAGAATTATAAATAACCCGGACAGGGTCTCTGTATGTAAATAGTTAAATTGTTTATGTACCCGGACGGGTGAATGTTCATAAAAAAGTTTTTTAATTTAATAAAAAAAACAACACAGTTTTCATTACTTTTATTACAGTCTCATCCTGCGACGCCATCGATCTCCTGTAAAAAAATGAAAAAAAAAAAAAAAAAGTATACCACCTGACCGACGCAGTCCATAGTAACGAGTGTCCCACGACGATCCAGCTCTGCTACATCAGAATGACAGGCAGAGCCTGTCATCCCGGCGCAGCACAGCTGATTACCTGCTTCCCCGGCGGTGACGTCATCGGACTGACTGCTTTACGGCCAGGATTACCCAGCAGTCACTGCAGTTATCGCGAAAAACTGCATGTGACCGCCAGGGAGAAGATAATGGCGGCCATCAAGCAGTCCAGGACGTGACCGCCGGAGATCTTCTGCCAGGTAAGTGCCGCTGACTCCTGACAGACCCGACCGACGGACACTCACAGTGACAGTGACAAATCCGATTCCGGTATTCGATAAGACGAAAATATCGAAACGAATTATCGAAAGGCCGATACAGCTAATATCGGCCGATACCCGATATTTGCAGTATCGTATCGCTCAACACTAGTTACGAACCTTTGCCTCCCTCTACACTACCGCTGTGACGTAATAACAATAATAATAATCACATGAATAATAATTTAGAAATTTTTTTTTATAACATTTTAAACAATAGTCGCGCAGCACGTCCGCGAATCTATAAGGGAGGGAGGGTGGGACAAAAGCTTCCAAGGGTCAGCCAGGAAGAAAGAGGAAGTCACCAACCCTAGCACCTGAATTTAACTCCTGAGGGTGTGGCCGGATGCCCCTTCCTCTTTCTTCCCATTGGTCAGTTGGGTGTCCCAATTATGGCATCACCTGGGGAGTAGTGGAGGGGGAGGCACTGCACAGAGTTTCTTTCTAGCTTATTATCTAGGGGCTCTGCAGTCAGAGGCACATTCCCTATATGGTGCCGTGCCTGCCATTTTGTTATTACAGCATTTATCATGGTACAAAAATGACCTAGCATCATGATTATTTAAATAAGTATGATTATGGTAATAAAAACTTCACAGGATTAGTAAGATGCCATGGAGTCACACCAAATATGTATTTAATTTAGATTTCATTTTTGCTGATTGACCTTGCATTTTGCTAATTGATAATAAAAACTATTAACTGCTCTACTTATTCTACTTTTGAAAGCCTTCATACTTTGTGTGTGTGTATATATATATATATAATATATATATATAATATATATCTCAATCAAATGCAGCATATACCAAGGTGATGCACTGTTCCTATTGCTGCTCTGCATATCTGCATAGGCTTGAGCCCCCTCAGTCAGATAATTACAGTCTGGCTATGGATACAAGTTCAAGAGTGGAAGCACTATCAGCCACCTCATCTACATAGATGATATCAAGCTGTATGCGAAAAATGAACGAGACATCAATTCATTGATCCACCTGACAATGATCTACAGTGTAGACATTGGGATGTCCTTCAGACTGGAGAAGTGCGGCCGGTTGGTAATAAAAAGAGGCAAGGTAGTCAAGACTGATGGAGTGGAATTACCAGCAGGGTACATAGCAGATGTACAGACATGCTACAAGTACCTCGGCATCCCACAGGGATACGGTAACCATGATGAGGAGGCAAGGAAAGTAGCAACATCCAAATACCATCAAAGGGTAAGACAGGTCCTGAAGAGCCTGCTCAATGGGAAGAATAAAATCTGCGCCATCAATACATATGCCCTGCCAGTTATCAGATACCTTGCTGGCATAGTGTGCTGGCCAAAAGAAGACATGGAAGCTGCAGATGTGAAGACACGAAAGCTCGTCACAATGCATGGAAGTCTCCACCCTAAGTCTAGCACCCAAAGATTGTATACCAACAGAAAGGAGGGTGGTTGAGGCTTGATAAGCATCCAAGCCACCATCACGGATGAAACAAGGAGTATCCAGGAATACATCAGAAAAATGGCAGCAAAAGATGAGATGCTGAGAGAAAGCCTAAGGCAGCAACAACAACAGATCTGGAAGGAAGAGCAGGAACATGAAGCGCCATGGCAAGACAAGCCGCTGCATGGGATGTACCATCGACAAATTATGGAGGTGGTTGACATGGAGAAATCCTACCAATGGCTGGAGAAAGCTGGACTCCGAGACAGCACAGAGGCACTAATCATAGCGGGTACAGGAGCTAGTACTAAGTAACAGATCCAAAGAAGCAGGAATCTACCACACAAGACAAGACTCAAGGCGCAGACTATGCAAAGAAACCTCAGAAATCGTCCAACACATAGTGGCAGGGTGCAAAATGCAAGCAGGAACAGTGTACACCGAACGCCACAACCAAGTAGCGGGAATTGTAGACAGGAACATCTGCACAGTATATCGGCTAAGTCCAGGTGGGAGACCCTAGAGAAAATGGTGGAGAATGAAAGAGCAAAAATCCTGTGGGACTTCAAGATTCAGACGGATAAGCAGGTGTTGGCTAACCAACATGACATTGTGATAGTAGACAAGGATCAGATGACAGCAATAGTGTTGAGCGATACGATACTGCAAATATCGGGTATCGGCCGATATTAGCTGTATCGGGCTTTCGATTCCGAGTACCGATATTTTCGTCATATCGGATACCGGAATCGGATTTGTCACTGTCACTGTGAGTGTCCGTCGGTCGGGTCTGTCAGGAGTCAGCGGCACTTACCTGGCAGAAGATCTCCGGCGGTCACGTCCTGGACTGCTTGATGGCCGCCATTATCTTCTCCCTGGCGGTCACATGCAGTTTTTCGCGATAACTGCAGTGACTGCAGGGTAATCCAGGCCGTAAACCAGTCCGATGACGTCACCGCCGGGGAAGCAGGTAATCAGCTGTGCTGCGCCGGGATGACAGGCTCTGCCTGCCTGCCTGCCTCTGATGTCATTCTGATGTAGCAGAGCTGGATCGTCGTGGGACACTCGTTACTATGGACTGCGTCGGACAGGTGGTATACTGCTGTTTTTTTTTTCATTTTTTTACAGGAGATCGATGGTGTCGCAGGATGAGACTGTAATAAAAGTAATGAAAACTGTGTTGTT
Organism: Oophaga sylvatica; assembly: GCA_033576555.1. Classification (NCBI taxonomy): domain Eukaryota; kingdom Metazoa; phylum Chordata; class Amphibia; order Anura; family Dendrobatidae; genus Oophaga; species Oophaga sylvatica. Next base: position 188,037,580 of record JARQOD010000001.1, on the reverse strand, counting down.
TTTTTATTTAAATTAAAAAACTTTTTTATGAACATTCACCCGTCCGGGTACATCAACAATTTAACTATTTACATACAGAGACCCTGTCCGGGTTATTTATAATTCTTTGGCAGGGGTGTTCCAGGTACCACCTGGTACTCTTCTGATGCTTGCCAAACATTCGAGACACCAAGGACCACCAGGACCTGATGACGTCGTGTGGCCTGTACAGTCAAGTCGTGACCCGCTATCTGTGTCTGTGTGGCCACCTCTTTCATCTCCCTCCGGGTCTGGAGCCCTATGTCCCGGACTGAACGAACCCCAGGGGGCCTAACAGGCGCCGGGTACGGGCCAGCTATCATTATCATGTCCATAGCTGGGGCTGCTGAGGAGACCACTGAGGGAGGCTGGGGAGATTTACGGCGTGGGGTGGGCACTTGTGCAGAGGCCTGGATGTGGGAGGCTGAAGGCTCCGAGGGTCTCACAGGTTCCTGACACTCTGGGGACCAGGGGTCGCACCTGGTGACATTTAGGGCATACCATCCATTGTAACCCCAGTGTCGGGTGTAAGTTACCAAGTCTCCTGGCAACAGGTCCCTCCCCGGGTGTCCTTCTGGGAGGTGAGTCTCCATGTCCCGCCGGGTCACAAACACTTCTAAATAAAGTCCAGGCTCCTGGATGAAGCCCCAACCAGCTTTCAATTTAAAGCTCCGTACTGCACCCTTACGCCGCGGCTCCCTCAGGGTTCCTTTATCTTTTCTCATCCGGTCCTTATCTGCCCGGTCCTTCTCGATGTGACGTTGGCGAAGCTTCTGGGATTCGCGCTGCTCCCTTTGTCGCTCGGCTTCTCTCTCCCGACGTCTACACTCTTCCTCCTGACGCCGGTTGTAATTCTCCTCCACCAGCATCTCCATGTCTCCACCATCAAACTGCAGCTTACGATGTCCGGTTTGCGGCAGCTCTCCTGGCGCCCGACAGTCCTGGCGGCGCTCACCTGCGGAGGAAGCAGCCGGCTCTGGAACAGATGACAGTCGGGGCTCCGGTACAGACAGGTAGACCTCTGGTGCCTGCGCGGCCTTCTCCATGAGGACAGGTGTCGCTTCTTCTGTCTCAGCGACGGGGGCAGACAGCGGGATCTGGGGTGCTGCCGGTGCAGCGTTTTTTGCAGGAACGGGTGCCTCCACTGCGACGTCAACTGGATCACATTGCAAGGGCTGGGATGCCCGCACGGACTCCTCTACTAGAACGGGTGCCTCACCTTCCGATACAGACACTTCAGGTAAGAGGGATTGGCGCCGCTCCAAGTTTAGTTTTAGGGCACGCCAGCTGGCTTCCATCCTGGCGACCTCCTCCCGGTGCCGGCCAGGCCTCTTAGGGTATCCTCCGCTTCTTGCAGCGTAGGAGGGTTTCCAGGCCGGGTGCCCAACGGTGGTTCCGTGGCGATCGGGTCGCTTCCGTGTGGGGAGAGCTCTGACTGCTCCATCCCTTCACACTTCTGCTCGTGTCCATTAGCCATCTCTGCCAAGTCACATGTGTCATTAGCATCTGGAGAGGGCCCATCTTTTGTAGGGAGGCGGGACCTTCGTGTTAGTTTCCGCACACTGAGGAGGATGAGGAGGCGGAACTCAAGAGCTGTGGGCACGATCTTACATTGCAGTACCATTTAGAGTGGTCGGCCATCGTTTTCGCGCCACTGAGTGAGTGTACATCCACGAAGAGCACGCCCTTCTTCTTTACCAGTGCCTCGTCGTGACGCAGATATGGCGGAAAAATGGCAAATACATTCTCTGATGATTTTAGCAATTCTCAAGCACAAAACCAGTTCAATTCAGGCACACAGGACTCGCTTATAGTGAGCTACAGAATCCTGTTCGTGACGCCCAAGTTGAGTCGCACAGAGCCAGAGGTTTTTGGGGTACTCGGCACCGAGCCCGTCGACTTCTATGGGGTATGTCACGGCTTTACCCGCAATTGAATCAGAGTCTATTTTACTATGTAGAAGTGTATAAACTATAAATATATGTATATATATATATGTCACAATGACATGTATATATATATATATGTATTCTATGTGTGTATATTTTGTGTTTACAACGAAAGAAAGTGTTTTTTTAGTTGCGATATTTTGTTCCCATAGACTTACATGGGACTTCCGGTATCGGAATCGGATATCGACGATATTTAGTGATATCGGCGATACCATTCCGATCCGATATTTTTAGATATCGAGCAGTATTGCTCAACACTAAACAGCAATGATAATAGATGTGGCAGTGCCAAGTGACACCAATATCAGAAAGAAGGAATATGAGAAGCTTGAGAAATACCAGGGCCTCAAAGGAGAACTGGAGAAGATGTGGAAGTTGCACTTGGAGCAGTGACCCCTAAGTTGGAAGAATGGCTACAACAGATCCCAGGAGCAACATCTGAGCTCTCTGTCCAGAAAAGCGCAATGCTGGGAACAACTAAGATCCTGCGCAGAACCCTCAAACTCCCAGGCCTCTGGTAGAGGACCCGAGAATGAGACAGGACAACAAAGACCACCTCAGTAGGGGGGTGAGAAGGAAGTTTTAACCCCTTAACCCCCAAGGGTGGTTTGCACGTTAATGACCGGGCCAATTTTTACAATTCTGACCACTGTCTCTTTATGAGGTTATAACTCTGGAATGCTTCAACGGATCTTCACGATTCTGAGACGGTTTTCTCGTGACATATTGTACTGCAAGACAGTGGTAAAATTTCTTCGATATGACATGCATTTATTTATGAAAAAAATGAAAATATGGCAAAAATTTTGCAATTTTCAAACTTTGAATTTTTATTCCCTTGAGGCTGTGGTTCCACGGTCCGGAACCACAGCGCTTTGGACGGAGTGGAAATTCCGCTCCGTCTAAGCCCCGCCCCTTTTCTGACGCGCTCTCTTTCCGGAGGTGTTCAGGACACCTCCGGAACACCTCCGGAAAGAACGCAGGGCTACATAGCCCTGTGTTAAATTCTGTTGCGGCGACGCACCGTCGCCGCAACACGCGAGGACATGCTGCGGTCTGAAAAGACGCGCCGCATGTCCGTTTACGCAGGTCTCCTGCCTACGTGTTGTTACGCATAGTGGAGACGGGATTTCTTGAAATCCCCTCCACTATGCTGTAACATCTGGACGCTACGTGTTTGGCGCTGCGCCAGCGCACAGCGCCAAACATGCAGCGTTTACTGATCGTGGAAACTCACTCTAAAACAGAGAAATATGTCACACAAAATAGTTACTAAATAACATTTCCCACATGTCTAATTTACATCAGCACAATTTTGTAACCAAAATTTTATTTGTTAAGAAGTTATAAGGATTAAAAGTTGACCAGCGATTTCTCATTTTTACAACAAAATTTATAAAACCATTTTTTTTAGGGACCAACTCACATTTGAGGGGTCTATATGGCAGAAAATACCCAAAAGTGACACCATTCTAAAAACTGCACCCCTCAAGGTGCTCAAAACCACAATCAAAAAGTTTATTAACCCTTCAGGTGCTTCACAGGAGCTGAAGCAACGTGGAAGGAAAAAATGAATATTTAACTTTTTAGTCACAAAAATTATCTTTTACAAAAATTTTTTATTTTCACAAGGGTAAAAGGTGAAAATGGACAAAGTTGTTGTGCAATTTCTCCTGAGTATGCCAATACCCCATATGTGGTGGAAAACCACTGTCTGGGCACATGACAGGGCTTGGAAGGGAGGGTGCGCAGTTTGACTTTTTCAAACCAAAATTGGCTGGAATTGAGATTTGATGCCATGTCGCATTTGGAGAGCCCCTGATGTGCCTAAACAGTGGAAACCCCCAAAATGTGACCCCATTTTGGAAACTAGACCCCCAAAGGAACTTATCTAGATGTGTGTTGAGAACTTTGAACCCCCAAGTGCTTTACAGAAGTTTATAACGTAGAGCCATAAAAATAAAAAAATCATTTTTTCCACAAAAATGATATTTTTGCCCCCAATTTTTTATTTTGCCAATGGTAACAGAAGAAATTGGACCCCAAGAGTTATTGTGCAATTTGTCCTGAGTACGCTGATACCCCATATGTGGGGGTAAACTACTGTTTGGGCGCATGGCAGAGCTCAGAAGGGAAGGAGCACCGTTTGACTTTTTCAAGGCAGAATTGGCTGGAATTGAGATCAGACGCCATGTCACATTTGGAGAGCCTCTGATGTGCCTAAACAGTGGAAACCTCCCAATTCTAACTCCAACTCTAACCCTAACACACCCCTAACCCTAATCCCAACCCTAATCCTAACTTTAGCCCCAAACCTATCCCTAACTTTAGCTCCAACCCTAACCCTAATGGGAAAATGGAAATAAATACATTTTTAAAATTTTATTATTTTTCCCTAACTAAGGGGCTGATAAAGGGGGGTTTGATTTACTATTTATAGCGGGTTTTTATGTTTAACTGTATTAAGGAAGACTGCAAGAAAACAATAAAAGACACCCTGAAAACTAAATCTAAACTGATGGAAGCAAAGTAAGATGATAGAGCTGTATTGCACTAAGCCCCGTGAGAAAAGGTGATGAGGAAAGCCTGAGTTGATTGCAGGTAATCCCAAGATAGTATACAGCTAAATGTGCATGAGAGCTGAACAAAATACTGCAGAACAATACCTATTTATGTGAATAACAGGGTAAGTAGTAAATGCACTGTACGTATATGAACACACCACAAGGAAATAAAGCACAAGAAAATACAAGAGGAATCCTCTTCACAATGAGGTAGTGTGTAAAAAGGGGGAGGGGGGGGAAAGGACGATGAAATAATCCTAAAAAGTTGCCTTCAGTAAAATAGGAATGTTAGTGAGACTGTCCCGGCCGGTGACAGCTCAAGTGGAGAAGGATTAAATGCTGGATAGTCACTTAAAGTAGACCTGCAAAGGCAGGTGTTACCTGAAGACAGTGAAGGACCTGCCGTGACGCGCAAGACCACGTGTATGTGCAAAGTCTGTGACAGCACTATATTGGGGAAGCTACCGTCCTTTTGAGAGTCTGGACTGTCGGGAGTGCCTTGGTCGCAAGGAGGTGACCCCAGTAAGGCAGCTTCCCTGAGAGAGAGGACTAACAAGGAGTCAGTGTGTGGAGCAGGAGCTCCTGTAAGGTAACTCCAGACAAGGGAGTTATGGAACGGCAGACAAGTATCTGCAAATGGAACAAACTGTTGGTGCTTGTTGTGTTCCGTGGACATTGATGAACTGTTCGGCGTACGGTCACCCATGGTAACTGGGCAAATTGAGAAGTCCGGCGTGTTTAGTGACTGAGTACACTGCCTGACAGAAGTTATGTCGCTTATCCATGTTATGTAAATCAAAGCTTATAACCTGACATTAAATTCATCCATTAGTTTTATAAATTACTCTTTTGAAAGCTGAAACTCTCCAAATTTGCTTTAGGTTAAGAAAATAAATAGACATCAATGCTGAAATATTGATCATTTAATGAATACAGAATGGTCAGATTTTGGCAAGACAAAAGTTTTGTCGCATGGTCATATAATGCACCCAATCCTAGTTTACATCCTCACCTGTTATGAATGTTTTAGAAATGAATTCTGAGCAGAAGCTCCCTCTGGTGGTTGCAAACAGTACTGAACCATTCAATGAGGATTGGCAATCAGGGATCACAGACTGGCTGGATATAAGGGAGGTTTCCCCCCATCATGGTTGCCGGTGATCATTTGTTCTCGTCTCAACGTTGTTTCCTGGTTCACTTGGAAGCTTGCTGAGTCTTGCCTCTTCTCCTGCTCTCAGATAAGATATTTTCTGTTTTTTGTTTTTGTGCTTGCCATTTGTATATTTCTCTGCATTTCTGTGAGGTTGGCCCGGTTCCCCTCCCCGGGGGGGGCTTGGTCTCCTCTCGGTTCCTCTGGAGCCATTGTTGTTTGTTCATTTGCCTTTTCCAGTTTTTTTTTTCTGTGGCTGCGGCTTAGTCTTGTTACACCAGAGAACTTATTTAGGTGGTAGAGGTCGTGTGATCTCAGGTGTTTTTGCAATTAGTAGCGTTGGCTTTTTTTAGGGTTTTTTGGATTGCAGTAAGTATCCTTCCTATCCTTTTCTGTCTAAGTCAGATTGGGCCCCAGCGTTTGCTCATACTATTTTCTGACTGTGTCTGTATTTCCTCTTGTCTAACCGCCATTACATGTTTGGGGGCTTCCTATGTTCTTTGGGGATCTGCTCCGGGGCAGATAGCTTTCCTCTTTCTATCTTTAGGTGTAGTTAATCTCTCAGGCTGTGATGAGGCGTCTAGGACCAACGTAGGAACGCTCCACGGCTGCCTTTAGTTGTGGTGGTTAGTCAGGGTACTGCAATCCAATAGATTCCAACCTCTCTGGTGTATTGCCGTTTTTGCCTGCTCTCCTCAGCTACCAAAACATAACACTCTCCAATGCTCTGTAAATGATCGGTTAATTAGTGGGTGTGTATAAAAAGAAACCCAGCACCCCAGACCTTCACTTGAACTGCAACTTGAGCTCTGACAACATGTCAAAAATGCACTCTGCGACCAAATCCTTGATTATCAAGAGGCTGAAGACCAGATCCACTGCAGAGGTGGCTGGCACCTTTAATGTGTCTCAGCGTCAAGTACAAAGAACTAAAAAAAGATTTGAAGAGATTGGAGATGTGTTTGACAAGCCCAGGTCCGTCAGACTTCGCAAGACAACTGCTCAGGAGGAACGTTTGTAGGTTAGAAAATCCAAAGCAAGCCCCTCTTCCACTGCAGTAGAGCTCCAACAGGCCTGGTCATCTCAAGTCAATGTGTCAACTAGAACAGTTTGTAGGATTATGTCTCAAAATGGTCTCCATGGCTGAATCAGTCCCCAGAAGCCAGCACTAAACAAAAGGCAAATAAAAAAAACGTGTGGCATTTGCAAAGTCTCACAGCCTGCTAAACAGATGGACGCTGGAAAAGTGGCAGAAGGTGGATTTCTCTGATGAATCTTCAGTAGAATTTCACCACAGCCGCCGCAAATACTGCAGGAGACCTACTGGAGCCCGTATGGATCCAAAATACACCCAGAAAACAGTTAAATTTTGGTGGTGGAAAGATCATGGTCTGGGGTTACATTCAGTATGGGGGTGTGCGAAACATTTGCAAGATGGAAGGCAATATCAATAGCCTAAAATATCAAGAAGTATTAGCTACCTCTTAAATTCCAAATCATAAAAGGGGTCAAATTCTGCAACAGAATGGTGCTCCATCTCTACAACAAAGTTCCTCCAGGCAAAAAAGATCAAGGTGCTCAAGGACTGGCCAGCCCAGTCACCAGACATGAACATCATTGAGCACGTTTGGGGTAGGATGAAAGAGGAAGCTTGGATGACAACTCTGGGAGGCATGTAAGACTGCATTCTTTGCTATTCCTGATGACTTCATTAATAAATTGTATAATCATTGTTGAACCGCATGGATGCAGTCCTTCAAGCTCATGGAAGTCACACACAATATTAAATATGACTCTAATAGCACCACAACTTCATTCACCAATGTTATGCAACATATTTTTGTATTTTAAGATAATTATTTGTTTGAATA
>JARQOD010000001.1:187964913-188029925 GCA_033576555.1 Oophaga sylvatica | reverse complement strand
CCCCCAAGGGTGGTTTGCACGTTAATGACCGGGCCAATTTTTACAATTCTGACCACTGTCTCTTTATGAGGTTATAACTCTGGAATGCTTCAACGGATCTTCACGATTCTGAGACGGTTTTCTCGTGACATATTGTACTGCAAGACAGTGGTAAAATTTCTTCGATATACATGCATTTATTTATGAAAAAAATGAAAATATGGCAAAAATTTTGCAATTTTCAAACTTTGAATTTTTATTCCCTTGAGGCTGTGGTTCCACGGTCCGGAACCACAGCGCTTTGGACGGAGTGGAAATTCCGCTCCGTCTAAGCCCCGCCCCTTTTCTGACGCGCTCTCTTTCCGGAGGTGTTCAGGACACCTCCGGAACACCTCCGGAAAGAACGCAGGGCTACATAGCCCTGTGTTAAATTCTGTTGCGGCGACGCACCGTCGCCGCAACACGCGAGGACATGCTGCGGTCTAAAAAAGACGCGCCGCATGTCCGTTTACGCAGGTCTCCTGCCTACGTGTTGTTACGCATAGTGGAGACGGGATTTCTTGAAATCCCCTCCACTATGCTGTAACATCTGGACGCTACGTGTTTGGCGCTGCGCCAGCGCACAGCGCCAAACATGCAGCGTTTACTGATCGTGGAAACTCACTCTAAAACAGAGAAATATGTCACACAAAATAGTTACTAAATAACATTTCCCACATGTCTAATTTACATCAGCACAATTTTGTAACCAAAATTTTATTTGTTAAGAAGTTATAAGGATTAAAAGTTGACCAGCGATTTCTCATTTTTACAACAAAATTTATAAAACCATTTTTTTTAGGGACCAACTCACATTTGAGGGGTCTATATGGCAGAAAATACCCAAAAGTGACACCATTCTAAAAACTGCACCCCTCAAGGTGCTCAAAACCACAATCAAAAAGTTTATTAACCCTTCAGGTGCTTCACAGGAGCTGAAGCAACGTGGAAGGAAAAAATGAATATTTAACTTTTTAGTCACAAAAATTATCTTTTACAAAAATTTTTTATTTTCACAAGGGTAAAAGGTGAAAATGGACAAAGTTGTTGTGCAATTTCTCCTGAGTATGCCAATACCCCATATGTGGTGGAAAACCACTGTCTGGGCACATGACAGGGCTTGGAAGGGAGGGTGCGCAGTTTGACTTTTTCAAACCAAAATTGGCTGGAATTGAGATTTGATGCCATGTCGCATTTGGAGAGCCCCTGATGTGCCTAAACAGTGGAAACCCCCAAAATGTGACCCCATTTTGGAAACTAGACCCCCAAAGGAACTTATCTAGATGTGTGTTGAGAACTTTGAACCCCCAAGTGCTTTACAGAAGTTTATAACGTAGAGCCATAAAAATAAAAAAATCATTTTTTTCCACAAAAATGATATTTTGCCCCCAATTTTTATTTTGCCAATGGTAACAGAAGAAATTGGACCCCAAGAGTTATTGTGCAATTTGTCCTGAGTACGCTGATACCCCATATGTGGGGGTAAACTACTGTTTGGGCGCATGGCAGAGCTCAGAAGGGAAGGAGCACCGTTTGACTTTTTCAAGGCAGAATTGGCTGGAATTGAGATCAGACGCCATGTCACATTTGGAGAGCCTCTGATGTGCCTAAACAGTGGAAACCTCCCAATTCTAACTCCAACTCTAACCCTAACACACCCCTAACCCTAATCCCAACCCTAATCCTAACTTTAGCCCCAAACCTATCCCTAACTTTAGCTCCAACCCTAACCCTAATGGGAAAATGGAAATAAATACATTTTTAAAATTTTATTATTTTTCCCTAACTAAGGGGCTGATAAAGGGGGGTTTGATTTACTATTTATAGCGGGTTTTTATGTTTAACTGTATTAAGGAAGACTGCAAGAAAACAATAAAAGACACCCTGAAAACTAAATCTAAACTGATGGAAGCAAAGTAAGATGATAGAGCTGTATTGCACTAAGCCCCGTGAGAAAAGGTGATGAGGAAAGCCTGAGTTGATTGCAGGTAATCCCAAGATAGTATACAGCTAAATGTGCATGAGAGCTGAACAAAATACTGCAGAACAATACCTATTTATGTGAATAACAGGGTAAGTAGTAAATGCACTGTACGTATATGAACACACCACAAGGAAATAAAGCACAAGAAAATACAAGAGGAATCCTCTTCACAATGAGGTAGTGTGTAAAAAGGGGGAGGGGGGGGAAAGGACGATGAAATAATCCTAAAAAGTTGCCTTCAGTAAAATAGGAATGTTAGTGAGACTGTCCCGGCCGGTGACAGCTCAAGTGGAGAAGGATTAAATGCTGGATAGTCACTTAAAGTAGACCTGCAAAGGCAGGTGTTACCTGAAGACAGTGAAGGACCTGCCGTGACGCGCAAGACCACGTGTATGTGCAAAGTCTGTGACAGCACTATATTGGGGAAGCTACCGTCCTTTTGAGAGTCTGGACTGTCGGGAGTGCCTTGGTCGCAAGGAGGTGACCCCAGTAAGGCAGCTTCCCTGAGAGAGAGGACTAACAAGGAGTCAGTGTGTGGAGCAGGAGCTCCTGTAAGGTAACTCCAGACAAGGGAGTTATGGAACGGCAGACAAGTATCTGCAAATGGAACAAACTGTTGGTGCTTGTTGTGTTCCGTGGACATTGATGAACTGTTCGGCGTACGGTCACCCATGGTAACTGGGCAAATTGAGAAGTCCGGCGTGTTTAGTGACTGAGTACACTGCCTGACAGAAGTTATGTCGCTTATCCATGTTATGTAAATCAAAGCTTATAACCTGACATTAAATTCATCCATTAGTTTTATAAATTACTCTTTTGAAAGCTGAAACTCTCCCAAATTTGCTTTAGGTTAAGAAAATAAATAGACATCAATGCTGAAATATTGATCATTTAATGAATACAGAATGGTCAGATTTTGGCAAGACAAAAGTTTTGTCGCATGGTCATATAATGCACCCAATCCTAGTTTACATCCTCACCTGTTTATGAATGTTTTAGAAATGAATTCTGAGCAGAAGCTCCCTCTGGTGGTTGCAAACAGTACTGAACCATTCAATGAGGATTGGCAATCAGGGATCACAGACTGGCTGGATATAAGGGAGGTTTCCCCCCATCATGGTTGCCGGTGATCATTTGTTCTCGTCTCAACGTTGTTTCCTGGTTCACTTGGAAGCTTGCTGAGTCTTGCCTCTTCTCCTGCTCTCAGATAAGATATTTTCTGTTTTTTGTTTTTGTGCTTGCCATTTGTATATTTCTCTGCATTTCTGTGAGGTTGGCCCGGTTCCCCTCCCCGGGGGGGGGCTTGGTCTCCTCTCGGTTCCTCTGGAGCCATTGTTGTTTGTTCATTTGCCTTTTCCAGTTTTTTTTTTCTGTGGCTGCGGCTTAGTCTTGTTACACCAGAGAACTTATTTAGGTGGTAGAGGTCGTGTGATCTCAGGTGTTTTTGCAATTAGTAGCGTTGGCTTTTTTTAGGGTTTTTTGGATTGCAGTAAGTATCCTTCCTATCCTTTTCTGTCTAAGTCAGATTGGGCCCCAGCGTTTGCTCATACTATTTTCTGACTGTGTCTGTATTTCCTCTTGTCTAACCGCCATTACATGTTTGGGGGCTTCCTATGTTCTTTGGGGATCTGCTCCGGGGCAGATAGCTTTCCTCTTTCTATCTTTAGGTGTAGTTAATCTCTCAGGCTGTGATGAGGCGTCTAGGACCAACGTAGGAACGCTCCACGGCTGCCTTTAGTTGTGGTGGTTAGTCAGGGTACTGCAATCCAATAGATTCCAACCTCTCTGGTGTATTGCCGTTTTTGCCTGCTCTCCTCAGCTACCAAAACATAACACTCTCCAATGCTCTGTAAATGATCGGTTAATTAGTGGGTGTGTATAAAAAGAAACCCAGCACCCCAGACCTTCACTTGAACTGCAACTTGAGCTCTGACAACATGTCAAAAATGCACTCTGCGACCAAATCCTTGATTATCAAGAGGCTGAAGACCAGATCCACTGCAGAGGTGGCTGGCACCTTTAATGTGTCTCAGCGTCAAGTACAAAGAACTAAAAAAAGATTTGAAGAGATTGGAGATGTGTTTGACAAGCCCAGGTCCGTCAGACTTCGCAAGACAACTGCTCAGGAGGAACGTTTGTAGGTTAGAAAATCCAAAGCAAGCCCCTCTTCCACTGCAGTAGAGCTCCAACAGGCCTGGTCATCTCAAGTCAATGTGTCAACTAGAACAGTTTGTAGGATTATGTCTCAAAATGGTCTCCATGGCTGAATCAGTCCCCAGAAGCCAGCACTAAACAAAAGGCAAATAAAAAAAACGTGTGGCATTTGCAAAGTCTCACAGCCTGCTAAACAGATGGACGCTGGAAAAGTGGCAGAAGGTGGATTTCTCTGATGAATCTTCAGTAGAATTTCACCACAGCCGCCGCAAATACTGCAGGAGACCTACTGGAGCCCGTATGGATCCAAAATACACCCAGAAAACAGTTAAATTTTGGTGGTGGAAAGATCATGGTCTGGGGTTACATTCAGTATGGGGGTGTGCGAAACATTTGCAAGATGGAAGGCAATATCAATAGCCTAAAATATCAAGAAGTATTAGCTACCTCTTAAATTCCAAATCATAAAAGGGGTCAAATTCTGCAACAGAATGGTGCTCCATCTCTACAACAAAGTTCCTCCAGGCAAAAAAGATCAAGGTGCTCAAGGACTGGCCAGCCCAGTCACCAGACATGAACATCATTGAGCACGTTTGGGGTAGGATGAAAGAGGAAGCTTGGATGACAACTCTGGGAGGCATGTAAGACTGCATTCTTTGCTATTCCTGATGACTTCATTAATAAATTGTATAATCATTGTTGAACCGCATGGATGCAGTCCTTCAAGCTCATGGAAGTCACACACAATATTAAATATGACTCTAATAGCACCACAACTTCATTCACCAATGTTATGCAACATATTTTTGTATTTTAAGATAATTATTTGTTTGAATATCACATTACTTCCTGTGGGCGACAAAACTTTTGTCTTGCCAATATTTGACCATTCTGTGTTCATTACATGATCAATATTTCAGCATTGATGCCAATTTATTTTCTTAACCTAAACCAAATTTGGGAGGGTTTCAGCTTTCAAAAGAGTAATTTATAAAACCAATGGATGAATTTATCGTCAGGTTATAAGCTTTGATTTACATAACATAGATAAGCGACATAACTTCTGTCAGGGAGTGTATATGATGTGATGTAATGGACTGTTCGTGGTGCGGTTTGTGAAGTGTAAATAAACTTCATGGACTTGTTTATGTAAGAAAACCATTACTGTGTGCCATTACTTCGTGAGAGGCCACGAAGATTACAAGCTTCTGGCGGTAACTCGGCAGGGTTACGAAGATTTGCTGTGGATCGGCGGTCCACGAAGATTACAAGCTTCTTGCAGTAACTTGGCGGGTTACAAAGATTTGCTGTGGATCGGCGGGTTCACAAAGTCTGCGGTGCTGAGCCTTGCAGAGAGTAGCTGCAGTTGCAGCAAGAGGTTCTGCAGCAGCAGGAGCTGTAGTTGCAGCAAGAGGTTCTGCAGCAGCAGGAGCTGCAGTTGCAATAGCAGTGGCTTGTGATCAGCAGATAGAGGTGCCTGTGGGTTGTGGCTGCAGCAGGAGCTGTGGCAGCACCAGCAGGAGGTGGTGGGGTGTCATAAGAGGACAGTGTGGACCAAGTCATACAAACTCTTAAAGGGCCAGTACAAGCCCAGAGAGACATAAGTGTACTGTGCGAACTGGGGCCTGAGAGTGCCGTGGGGAGTCCACGGGGTGTACCCCAAGGAGGGGTGGTGTCCCTAAAAGGAGTGAGAATCCACGGAAGTCATGAGGAACTGGCCTGTAATGGGCCCATGTCTGCAGTGTCAGAAATGGGTGAAATAGCTGAGGATGGTGAAGGCTCCAGAGAACCAGATGCTGAAGAGTGCTGGAGAGTGTGAAGTTCTCTGAAGTTACAGAGAGTCGAGAGGTACCTATGGGTTAGAGCCCCAAGAGAGGTTGAAGGTGTCGTGTATGTAAGCCGCCAACTCCGTGCAGTTGGATCAGGTGCATCGCCTGGAGTCTGAGCTCTCGCAAGTCAAAGCTCAAATTGGCGAGAAGGAAGCACATGAACAGAAAGCTGAGGAAAATGCAGTTTGGGAGTCTGGGAGCGAGAACAGTGGTTCTTCAGAGAGCCCAGCAGAGACCGTAGAGGTAGTCCAAGATGATGGATGGAAAACCCAAGAGAAAGTGGAACCAGTTGATGAAGAAACAGGTAAAACTCTGAAGCGGCAGAGTGTGGGTAGGCAAGCAGGCAACTCTGAAAAAGTAATTAAAGAAGTTATGGTACGACACGTGCTAGCCAAAAGAGAACAGGATCACGCAATAGAGATGCTTAAAGAAACTATAAAAGAGCATGTCGATCGAGAAAGGGTACTGAGACAAGTGGCTGAGCACAGAATGGATGAGCTAGAGAAGGAAGTCTCTGAGCTTAGATGTCATATGTTAACGTGTCAAACCGATACAAGGCCATATTGGAAGATATGGACGTGCTCAGAGAAGCATTGGGCGGTCTTCTGCAAGAGAAGAAATTTGTGATCACAGACTTACAGCAGCAGTGCCAGAGTGGTAACAAGGCGGAGCTGCAAATGCCCATCTTGGCAAGGGTCTTAAAGAAAGTAAAGCTGAGGAAGAGTTTGCTCTAAGAGCGGAACAAGACAATTCCCCAGTCATGGCAGATATCTTGATGGAAAGGTCCATGGCAAAGCTGGAGACGTCCATCCATGAAAAGAATGAGACTTTGCTCTTCAAGTGCGTGATAGAGGTACCCGAAGACATGTGATGTAATGGACTGTTTGTGGTGCGGTTTATGAAGTGTAAATAAACCGCATGGACTTGTTTATGTAAAAAAAATTTTACTGTGTGCTTTATCCTGTTGCCAAGCGAGTGTCCCCCAACACACACAGTGAGTGCTATCTTACACTAACTACCGTATCTATATTTATAGATAGATATATACACACACGCACGCCCACAGACATATGGCAGCATGGCAAACTGGAAGTCAACTGGCTCACCAAATCAACATGGGGCTCTCTCTGTCGGCCTATTACCTGTACACAATCGACTTTACATTATCTTGGCAGCCATATTGCAGTGTAATATATGAGTGATCATAGAAATTCAAGTCCACTGGTGGAACTAAATTTAAAAAAAGGTTTCAAAAGCGCTATACATCTTCCCACAGTTTATTTTATTGTTCAGTTGCTTCCTTAATTCAAAATAAAACCACTTCATTAAATAGTCTTAATTTAAAATGTTCTATAGTTTTGCTGTTGTAAATTTTCTGTAATTCCTTTAGCAAAAAAGATACAAATCTGTCAGAGCCTGTGCTCCTGGTTCTGACGACTATCTCTGTTCTTCCCTTCTCTCAATGTTAGAGACAAAGCAAGAATGGGTAAGAGAATGTACACATACAGTATCTCCACAACTAAGAGAAGGGAGTTTCCATCTCGGGGAATGCAGGGAAAGCAGGATAAAGAGGAGGAAATAAGTATATGATCTAATGACAGCATTACCCTGGTTACACAGAGACCTTGAATGGCCACGTTCACACATTCAGTATTTGGTCAGTTTTTTACATCAGTATTTGTAAGCCAAAACAAGGAGTGGAACAATCAGGGGAAATGTATAATAGAAACTCGTCACCGCTTCTGCATGTCTCACCCATTCCTGGTTTTGCTTTACAAATACTGATGTAAAAATACTGACCAAATATTGAGCATGTGAAAGCGGCCTTTTCAACAGGCTAACAGAGAACAATTTGAAACTTAGATCTATCTGCAAACTGCATATCAAGGATTCTGAGAAGTAATGAAGAAATGAAGATTGCACCCTGAAAATTAGTGCAATTTTTATAAACAAAAGTATGCAATAAGGTGTCCATAGCCTTCAATACCAAGTAAAAACATGCAAAAAATAACAAAAAAACTAATTCCTGTTACAAGTTGCTTTAGAAAAAAAATCATGTTTAATTAGCATTATCATGTCCACAAATCCTCCAGCCGTAACAATATGCCGCAATGGAATTCCATTAAAAAAATAAAGAATTGCTTTTCTTGTTCCCTTCTTCCACCTCCCAAAATTGGAAAAAAAAAACTATAAAAAAAAAAATCTATCTACCCAAAAATAGTACCCAAAGAAAATGTCAACTCATCCCATAAAAATCAAACAGTCAAATACCAATATCAATGCAAAGAAAAACTACTGGTATATACAGTGGGATGTTTGGTAATGTCATAATTGACCTGACCTGTAAAATAAAGTTTCCATGTCACTTATACTACAGGTTTGAACATAAATGTCGTAGCATTAGGCATTAACAACATTTTAATAAACTTTCTTTCATTGGTTGTGATTCTTGAACAGTGTGAATAAAGATGAGCAAATCTTTTGTGATTTGAATTCACCAGATATCCTACATTTTGTCAGGAAATTCAATTTGCAGTTAATTGTTGTAGTTCAAAGCCTCAAATCCCCTGAAAAGTATGACACAGTGACCCTGATTCATCAGCAGTTTTAGTAAGTTTTCAACTAGATCTTTTGGAAAATTTTTGGACCTTCTAATTGCACAAAGATTTTGCAGCTTTTGGCATTTTAATGACAGTTCCAGGCAGGTCTGCCTAACTTTTGTTAAAGCATGGTAACCACATTGTTCATAATAATTCATCATAATTTACATATCAAAGTAGCCTAACTGACAGAAAAGTACTCCAGTTTCTGACTTTAGTACATTTCTTTTGGTTGCACAAAGCAGCTGAATGATACACCAAACTCAATAAGAGGCATGACCGTCTTAATGAATTTTGGACATCCAACTCCTTCCTAATCACTCTTCATCAAGATTGCTATACAAAACGCCAGTCTTGATGAATTAAAGCCTATCTGTCCAGTTTTGTTAGTGTTTTCTAGTTTTCGCTTGCTATATTTATGGCCAAGATGTGAGCTGTGACGTCAACTCACTATCCAGATTCACCTGAAAATGGCTGCTGCATTTCCTGCTTTTGCTTTTTTGCAAACTACGATAGTCTCTTCTGATTGGATGTGCTGCGCCATATGATATGATATCTTCAAGGCCTTATGGGGAAGTCCTTCTCAGCTGTGCCAGAGGTCTTATGATTCTTCTCTGGCTGAAGCAATCTTCTCCAATGCGTAAAATGGCAGCAGCCATTTTAACAGATTTGCACAAAGTGAATCACACATTGTTTGATTGAGTTTGGGATCTGTGAATTCCTATAAATGTGAAACTATTTTAATTTGCATCAAATTAATTTGTATGTTGTAACGTTCCACACTGTCTGTGGACGGGGATTACTCACTTTGCAAGTCTTGGAGGTAAATACTGGCACACTCAGGGTTAAAATGAGTCCATTCTATTTATTAGTCACCAGCTTTAGCAGCCATTACACTGTCCGTTATACATTCAGCTTTAACAAATGAACACAGTCTCTCACTGATCCCGATCAATATAACACGGACTCCTGTCCGTTACCTGCTGGTGACGGCCACCCAGGTTCTCAGATCCCTCTTAGCCTCAGAGGTATCCAGTAAACATAACACAAAATACAGTTTCTTCCTCACAAATACATCTCTCTGATCCCTATCAGTATAACTCACGGTTGTCAAGACCGTTACCTGTTGGATCACCACACAGGTTCCTGGACTCCTCTTATCCTCAGAGGTATCCCATAAGCAACACGTAAAAACACAGTCTCTTTCTCATAAATACTTCTCACTGATCCCGATCAGTATAACACGGACTCCGTTCCGTTACCTGTTGGCCACGCAGGTTCCCAGATCCCTCTTATCCGCAGAGGTCTCCAATAAACACTTCTCACCGACTCCGGTCAGTATCACTCACGGTTTTCAAGACCGTCCATTCCTCTGGCTCAGACTCTGCTGGGCAAAGCATACTGTGCATGCGCCGGCAGAATTTTGAATTGCGCAATTGCGGGAAACTAACGCCGTCTGTGGTATTCACAGACGGCGATACGAAAGAGATGACGAGGAGCGGGGGCGGGGGAGGACATGAAAACCGCCGCCCTCCTGACCTGACTGCAGTGATTGACACGTTCAATCACCAACTTTACAAAGGTATTTTGCTATGAAAACGGGGGTATCATGATATATGATACCCACCGCTAGCTTAGTTATGGGACGCTCTATTCAGCCATATCTATACTTGATATGCCATTTTTGGGGTGACAGATTCCCTTTAAAATGCAGTATATCAGTGAATATTTAGACATGTTCAAACTCTAAAATTCTAGAAAGTCCAAGTAACACCACCTATAAAAAACAGTGAAGGACAGAAGCTGAAAAAGAAAGACATTAAAGATAAACCATTGCTTTATTATTTTATAAATCAATAGTACACATGAAAATAAGCTACTTTGTAATATACCTTATCAGAAAAATCTGCTTCTTTCACCTCCTTTATAGATTTTGTACTTTCAATAGATACTGTAGGTTAAATCTGTATTCAGTGAAGACATACTTTCACGGTACAGAGGCAAGAAATGACAGTTGGTGCTTTTAAAATTCTATGGAGTGGGAATGGTGATTCTTCATAGAACTTTATGAGCACGAACTGTCATCTCATTTCTCAGTAATGTGACAATCTGTATTCACTGAAGACAGATTTTATATGTGAATTGAGAATTTGGAGAATTAAAGATCAGTCCTGGAGCAGAGAGAAGTACGTTTGTCTAATAAGTTATATTAGAATGTTTCTTATTTTCACATATACTATTAATTTATGTAAATAAATTAAACTAACTTCTTTTTAAGAAAAAGGCAACTTTTTTCCTTTTACAATTGTTTTTGTCAAACTTGCAACACACAGCATGGGTTAAATACTTGATTAGGGTCACATTCAGCTCTTTATATTTGGTGATTACTGTAAAGGACAGAATACTAAATCAGTGGCATAAAGCTCAGTATTAATATAGTCTGCTTGATAAACACACCTTCAGGCCTGTGTTGTAATATTAAATGGCATACTGAAGGCTTAGCACATACTCCAAAGAGACAGAACATAGAAATTTCTCTTTACTCCTCAAATTCCAAACTTATCAGTCTATGAGAGTATGATAAGATGGATTCATTTTCTTGCTGAAATACTGAAAAGCTTCAATTTATATTTGGCTTTCTACATATCTTTTTCATTATTAATACATTTTGGACTATGCAAATTAGAAATCTGCTAATTAGATCCCATGGCCATCACTAGTCTCATATAAAAAGAAGAGAGCATATTTGCATAACCTTCCTATTTAATTATGTATGATAACTGAGCGAGAGGAACATAGAAAAGAAGATATTTTCATATGCTTGTCTTGTACCAAGTTTACTAGAACTCCTCCTGACATTCTACAAATATAAGGATCCTAAAAAGGTCACACTGTGCCAACAAAACCCACCAGGAAATATATCAAAGAGCTTACATATCATCCAATGTAATAAGATGATAATTACATTGCTACTACAAATTATGGTCAATAGCTCAACTCTAATCTGCATGTCCTAGATCCTGATGAAGGGCAGTTTGCTGCTGATCATATTTCATATCATAAATTTTATATATGCTTTAATAAATCATATAACTAGAGACAAAAATGAGATATTATTTCGGGACTCAAGTTGACTAACTTATCTTGAAGGGTTTCACTAACCTCGAAAATAGTTATCCATTTTGGAGGCTATCAAGCTGAGTCTTCTGAATACCCAGCCATCCAGCTACACAAAAGAAAGTACAGGCATCTATTCTGTCAATTTATTTCCCTAATGTTAATTTTTGTGCTACTTCCATACTCTATTACCTTTGTGCCTCTTGGATTCTACTCATTGAAGGTCACGTCTACACTAAAGGCTCCCATACACATTAAAGATTACTGAACCTCCTGATATTGGTCGGATTGGACAATTGTCTTGTGTGTATGAATTACTCACGTCTCTTCCTTAATAGATGATGTCAGTGGAGAAAAGGATCCGGCATGTTGAATTTCAACAGTCTATTGTTTTGTTCTTCTTGGAGATAAGCTACTCCCACATTCCTGTCTATAGGGGAGTCAGGAGACATCGCGCTCAGCCATATGATTTTTTCTGCTCACAGCTATCTATAGCGCATTCCAAATTATTATGCAAATTGAATTAAGTGTTATAATTTTTAAATAAACTTATAGACGCTATCGTGTCTCAGGGCACTTTGGATCACTGAATTCAATCTCATACTCTTTTTCCAAATAACTTTATTGAACAATCTCATACTCCTGTGACAATTAATTTGCCAGGTGAGCCCAATTAAAGAAAATCTACTTAAGAAGGACGTTCAACATTATTAAGCAGGCTACAGGTTTCAAGCAATATGGGAAAAAAAAGGATCTCTCTCATGTCGAAAAGCAATGCCTTGGACAAGGTATGAAAACATTAGATATTTCCTGAAAAACCTACTATTGGGGCAACCTTAAACAGTTTCACAAGCATAAATGGTTCTTGTGGGCCCAGACATACATGAAAACTAATTTTAAAACAGTCTTGTATATGGATGAGTACTGTGGAACCCGGGATGTTCCAGATGGATGGAGTAGTGGATGGCCATCACGTCTCAACAAAGGTGCAATGTCAGCAAGGAGGTGGCGGAGTCATGTTTTGGGCTGGAATCATGGGGAGAGCTGGTTGTCCCTTTCAGGGTCCCTGAAGGAGTGAAAATTACCTCAGCAAAACATATAGAGTTTCTGACTGACCATTTTCCTCCACTGAAAAAAAAAGAACCATGCCATTCTTAGCAAAATATATACCTCCAAGTCATTGGCTGCTATGGCCATAAAAGGAGAGGCCATCTTCCCCTGTCCTCAACGCTATAGAGAACCTTTGGAGTATCCTCAAGCAAAAGATCTATGAGGGTGGGAGGCAGTTCACTTCAAAACAGCAACTCTGGGAGGCTATCTGACAACCTGCAAAGAAATTCAAGTAGAAACTCTCCAAAAACATGTAACTTGGTCTGTTAAGATGTTTTTAATTAAAAAAGCTTTTGATGTCAGTAAATGTGCCCTCTTACTGCTGCAAATTCAATGCAGTACCATTTTCAGTTCTTTACAACCTATAAAATGTTTGGAGACTCTGTTGTGCATAATAATTTGAAGCAGTGCATTTTTAGGTTTTTTTTAGCTTTGAAAAGAATACTGTTATCATTGTGAGGTTTCGCCAATAAAATGTAACTAATCCTCTAACGTTTAATGATTTACTCATTATAGTAACTCAACTGCATCGACCATTTAAGAAAATCAGAGAAAAATAGCATGTGCATAATAATTTGGAACATGGTGTAACGTGTATGGAGACCTTAAAGAGAACCTATCCCCAATCTACGGCTTTCTTTTTTTAATAAAACAGTGGGCAGTCCCAAACTGGTGATTTCTCAAAATTGTATCCATTACCAAACCTTTGAGACGCTGCCCTAATGTCCCCATGGAATGGGTTGACTTTCTATCAATGTCAGGCCTGAACTTCTGGGTTCTGAAATCCCTTCATCAAGCGAGTGATCCCACATCCTTCCGCAGGTGCTCTCACTATAAAAGTGTGAGATCTAGCCCTTTCCACTAATCCAGAACAACCACATACTGTACTTTTTTATGTTGTTAGAGAACCTTAATATTTTTACAGCAAAGGATTCCTCAGTGCTGGATCAGTGTATTGAGTGAGACTATTTCACAGTGAGAGTGGCCGTGAAGGGTTATGGGCTCTCACACTGCATGCAGGGATATCACAACCTGGAAGTTCAGGCTCAACTTTGCTAGAAAATTGGACCCTTTCGGAAAGGTTTTATTAATGGATTATACTTAAAAAAAAATCACCAACTTTGAGAGGCCCGCTAGTCAGCCTCAGATTCATAATAAATACATTTTAAGGTAAGAATATTAGTGGGATATAAAAAAATACTAGCTCCTTTTTTTTCTACTTGACTTTACATTCCTTTCAGGGTGACGAGTGAAAAGACAGAAAACAGCTGTAAAACATGATATCTTGTGCAGCTAGTCAATATAATAATATAGCATTTAATAATGTACCCCGAGGCATATTTCTACAAGAAATGATGCACAACTAACTGGGAATATGCTTTACTTATTAGTCTATTTGATCAAAGGAACAGTTTGTTATCCTGACATCATGCACAGTGGTAAGCGTGACTTTGACAAGAAGGGATTACCTCACTGCCAATTTATTAGCATGCTGCATAAATAACATGAATAATTTTATTTTTTAAGATCATGAATATGAACACCAAAAAGATTAAATAAAATACATAAAATGGTACCCACTTGCCAAAAATCAATTCTTTGAGTTTACCATAAGTTATAATCAACCGGATATATAGCAGATTTTGTAAACATGGGACAGATAGAAAAAAAAATCTTAAATTAGGTATTAAAAAGGGACAAGAATGGAAACATATGGAGTTAGGGTGCCTAGGTCCTAATACATAAAAAAAAACCTTTAACAAAACTCCTTTTACGATTTTTACTTCCTCTAGATAGTCAAATTCTATCGTCTTTTCAGCTCTCTGCCAGGGTTTTGGCAGATACAGATGGGCCCAATCCAAGCACCTCACTAAACCATCCAATCGGTAGTAGCGACGGGTGGTGTGTACAAAAGACAGGGACTTAATCATTGTGAGCTTATGACCCGCACTAACTGGGAATTCCTCGTTCATGGGGATACAGGAAAGATGTGTATCTTTGTACCGTGTTAGCCAGTAGATAGAAAAATATTTAGAATTGAGAGTCCTCAGTGCTTGATACCTTTTAATGGCTAACTGAAAAGATGGTAACAAATTGCAAGCTTTCGAGACTGCTCAGGTCTCTTAATCAGGCTCGACTAATACAAAATCTGAAGAATCATATATTTATTTACAACACAGCACAGAAACAATGCAAGAGATAAGACAAGTGACGTGAAGCAGAACTGTCATTATGGGAGATAGAGATGAACATAAATATTGGAACAGTTAATAGATAAGGAGTGTGAAAGTTTTATTGCCCTCTCATTGGGGTCTGGTATTGTGTTGTGATGCCCCCAGAAGATCTGAAGAGCAAATTCCTTAATTGATGTAAAAAGACATAAATCCATGCGACACATTCATTCCTACACTGAGTGTGTCAAAGGTTGTCATGAGTTTATATTCCCAAACCTTTCTGTCTCTCTGAGACTTAAAGTTAGCTTTTAATACAAGTAATTTCATGTCCATCATGCTATGACCAGGGATACAAAAATGTTTTGCCACAGGTAGATCCATTCGTTTTTCTCTTATTGTGTGGCGATGAGAATTCATTCTTGTTCTCAGTTTTTGCCCAGTCTCCCCCACATACAGACCCCCAGTTGGACATTTAGTACATATAATTAGGTACACCACATTAGATGTGATGCAGCTGAAAGTATCTGAGATCTTGTAGTCCTGATGTGAGTTGGGGATCTTTATCTTGTCCATTGTCATTATAAATGGACAGGTTTTACATTTTTTCTTGTTGCAAGGAAAGGTTCCTGCCGCTGATGGAGAGGACAGGGAGCTTCTGACAATGATGCTTCTTAAATTTGGGGGCTTCCTAAAACACAGTAGTGGAGGGTCTGGAAATATGGATTGTAATCGGGCATCTTTTTGTAGTAAAGGTTGTAATTTCCGTGCAGCTCCCCTTAGCATCTCCAGATTTAGATTGTAGGTGACTACTAGAGACATCCGGTTATTTTCATCTCAGTGCAGGAATGAATATGTCACATGGATTTATGTCTTTTTACATCAATTAAGGAATTTTCTCTTCAGACCTTCTGGGGGCATCACAACACAATACCAGACCCCAATGAAAGGGCAATAAAACTTTCACACTCCTTATCTATTAACTGTTTCAATATTTATTTTCATCTCTATCTTCCATAATGACAGTTTTGCTTCACGTCACTTGTCTTATCTCTTGCATTGTTTCTGTGCTGTGTTGTGCATATTTATGCGATTCTTCAAATTTTGTATTAGTTTAGCCTGATGAAGAGACCTGAGTAGTCTCGAAAGCTTGCAATTTGTTACCATCTTTTCAGATAACCTTTAAAAGGTATCAACCACTGAGGACTCTCAATTCTAAATATTTTTTTATATCAATTAAGGAATTTGCTCTTCAGACCTTCTGGGGGCATAACAACACAATACCAGAACCCAATCAGAGGGCAATAAAACTTTCACACTCCTTATCTATGAACTGTTCCAATATTTATGTTCATCTCTGTCTCCCATAATGTCATTTCTGCTTCACGCCATTAAAAGATATCAACCACTGTGGACTCTCAATTCTAAATATTTTTCATTCATGGGGAAGAATTGCAGTCTCCGATCTCCATCATGAATGGGGTTCAGCAAGTTACCCACACCTGTTGGCGAAGGGTAGAAACATGCTGGTCCATTCAGTATAGCGCGAGTTCAGCCCCGGACATCTCAGGGCATTACAGACCTGTTATTGCTCGATCTTGCGTAGCTAAGCGCCACTTTTCCCTCTAAGAAGCTGAATGTGGACCGCGGGGTGGGGGGTTGCATAGCTAGTTAGCATGTCAGAGACTCGATCTTCCACCAACTAAGAACGGCCATGAACATGTCAACTTCCCATAAACTCTCAAAATGTTAATTGACAGATCCTTGTTCCTACTGCATAACCCCTTTTCCTGGCTATAAGTATATACAGCAATCTAGATTCCCATCATATCTAGTACGTAGATACATATTGCATGAAAATATCAAGGATTGTGTGCCAGGATAATGCCCAAAAAGGTCACCATTTTTGATGCACTCCTCTTTTGTACAAAAGTTTACAACATTTTTCAATACTTTCTCTAATTTTCCAAAATGGATGTGGTTTTCCCAGAAGGTTCAAGATCTCTCACTGCCCTTCAAATTTACTATAATTTAACTCTTAATAATCTAGGCACATCTTCTTCCAGCACACTATTAATAAAGGCTGGCATATGAAACACCAGACTTATTAAATTCCTCCCATGGTATCCATTATTCTAGCCTGTGAGATTTGTGAGATGCTTTACTTCATACGGACCTCTTTTAATGACAAATTCTCTTCACCTAAGTAATCCCCACTCGGTATTCATTCCTTATTTTTTCCTTTTGTAGAAAGCTGCCAATAAAAAGGGAAGCAGTACTAAGAAGAAGTTAAAGGTAACCGAGAGCCTGTCAAGCCTGCTAAGCCTACACCTATCAAAAAGTTTTAATGGGATGGTAAGGACGGTGCCCGGATCAGTTATTAGCTTCAGCTCTCTGCAATGGAGTTTTCCAGTGATATTTTGCTTGTGCTGTACAATATCTATACTGTTAAAATTATGATGTTGATTTAAATACCATGGAGCAGATTTACTAAAACTGTTTTACTTAGAAAAAGACTAGAGGTAGCAAATTTATCAGCGCACATCATGCTGGATAATACACTTGACAAAGCTTTGGACTGCCTAGCCCTAGCCTAATGTTAGACCACCTGTCACGATTCCTCTGCTCTGACTGTTTGGGACTCTGTGATGGACAGTCCTGTCATCCTATCCTGTGCAGGGGTGTGCTGAGCTGTCAGTGCTTTGACTGATAGCTTGGTTGACCTATCTGATTGGAAGGTGCAGAGATTTCCACAGGTGCACCATGTTCTTGGTAATTTCCTGCTATTTAGGTGAGCTGTCTGGCCCAGATCATTGCCAGTCAAAACCTTGTTCTAAGCTTGTGCTCTCTGGTGTGTTCCCCTGTACCCTGTACTGTAAGTTCTGATCTTCTTCTACTGCTGACATTTGGACTGTGTTCAGACTAGCCGTTTGTTATTGCCCCTTTGTATCGGATATTCCGTTGCTGACCTTTGGACCGTGTTCAGACTACCCGTTTGTTATTGCCTCTTTTGCTTATCCACTATTTCTCTGGCATTCTGACCCTGCATGTGACCTGACTTACGACTTTGCATTTTCCCTTGGTTTACTACGTGATCTTTTGGCATTGACCCCGGAACATCTGACTGCGCTGATTCACGGCCTAGCCGTGGGTTTTGACTAGCGTCACACCACCTACTAGTTTGCTTATGCTGGTTATTTTTTGCACCAATATTTTGGAGCTACTTTACTTATGTCAGGTCGCACCCCTGAGTTGGTCAAAGCAGAAAAAGTGTTTAAAGTATCAAAACAATGAACCAGGCACATTTTTAATAATAATTCTGCCCCTATATTTGAGCTATAAACCTAATTGATCATATTTTTTCAGATCTCATTATGTAGACAGTAGAACAACATTCTAGTTCTCATAACGATGTCCTTGGACAAATATACATGGCATTACTTTGTTCTCTGTTCATTTTTGCATTTTGATCTGACAATATCTATTATGATCTGCTTTTGCTCCGCCATTGGCTTTCTATTAGACAGATTATAGCAGCAGGTGCAATTTTCACAACCACAAGGCTATGGAAATTAAGTATTTTTGTGCATATTCAGTTATCACAGAATCAAATCATGAAATTCTGTTGTATACTTTCCTTAGGAAATGAAAAAGAAGAGCCTATATAGTGTGGAACAGAGTAACACGAGACTTCAGGATCAGACTTCACACCAAAAGGCAAAGTTATCAATGTTTTCTTACGCTTAGACAATGCAAACTGGACTAGGCAGCCTTAAAGTACCACTCAAGTGTTGCTGGTATTTTTTTCAACATTCCCCCTCTGTTAGCTATCAGGAATGTATGTTCAGTGGATACCTTAAAATACTGTGCAGTCTTCTGCCGTTTCCAGCACTGCTCCAGTCCTCTACTGCATCATGTAAAGGCAATTGTGAGCAGTCAGTTCACAGTGTTCCTTGTGGACTGGAAGTCACGTTCTCAATAAAAGTCTCAAAGATACACATTAGGGCTTCATTCAGAACTACATGTTGCATGTATGTTTTCTGTCCATGTTTTTCAGAGAAAGGAAACGTAACCATTATAGCATATGAGGCTGTTCATATGTTTCACACATATCTTGTATCTGTGCAAAATTCACAGAGGTATGTCTATTTTTTACTGGGAGCATGGATGAAAAGTACCAATCAAGGACAGCACAATCCATGTTTGTCTGTATCTAGCATGGAAAGTAATGGGAGAAGTTTTGTAACTTATTTATTTATTCACACGTGAAAATCATGGATGAAAAACTAGTGACATACTGACCAAACACTGATGACACTCCTACTATTTTTTGTCTATGTGAAAAATACTGACGTGTGAATAAGGCCTGAGAAAGGAAGGAATGGACGGCTGTAAACTTGACAAGACAGAGCTGCGGTCACAAGATGCAGAAAAGGGACGAGAGAAGCACTAGATATAGCACAAGACTGAAACCCATAAGAAATTTAATGCACTGTAAGCTTTTCAGGGGATATAGCTCTGGGATCGCCGTCCGGGTAGACGGAGTGGCACGGAAACAGTCCATTCACAGACAGCAGTTCTGGTAAAAACTGGCCGCAACCAGTTTTATTAAAGTCCACAGCAAACAGAACATAAGCAAAACCAAATCATAAACATAAGCCCTGGGCTTGTCCAGCCACTTACTACACTTAGATAGATTTCCCTCTCTATCCGGGACCAGACTCTAACAGCCTGTCCCCAAAACAACACATATGTTCAGTAGTTACCAGCATGGAGTTTCACAGAGTCTCCTCTTTGTGTCTGAAGGCATATCCAACGTCCAGACTTGAGAGAGCTCCCCTCCTATTCAGCAGCTATCCGCATGGATTCTCACAGAGACTACTCCTGTGTCCGGGGTACACCGAGCACCCAGACTGAGACAGCTCATACTCCTGGAGACTCCTTCTTGTGCCTGGACTCCTTGTCCAGACTAAGCGAGCTCTCTGTCTGTGTTCGCAGACACCTACTTCTGGTCTCCTAATTAACAGCTGAGTGGTTTCAGGCCTGAGCTGCAAGTGTGTACTGAATGTAAGGTGTAGTGACCTTTCTCTACCACTAGGTTTACAAAGCCATACATTTCCCTTATACCAGTCAGCAAAGTATCTAGGTGAAATGTACACCCCATTCAACACACATATTCTCACTGTCTCACATATCCCCCCCCTCTTCTCCAGACCGGAGGGCTGGTCATCCAGACCGGAGGGCTGGTCAACAATCCAAAAGAGACAGTGAACTCTGGACCAGTCATGGCCTTCATCAGCTTCATCTTCACTACTGTCATCTGTATCTTCACCTGAGCCATAGCCAACATCAGCTTTCTCTTCATCTGAAGCATCCGCACTACCCTGTACCCTCCCAGGCCTATGCTCTCTGCGGGCCTCGGGTATCCTGCACGGTTTCATCTTGACCTTAGGGCCGGGCTCATTTTCGATATAGTGCCTGGCCAGAGAAGTACGACCCGGCACATCAGAACACTTCTGCTGACTCTTCCTCAGAAACTCACGTACCTCCTGTCCTTGGTGCACTGACCATGTGTCACCAACTATCACAGAAGGTATAGGGGGTTTTTCACTTTTCTCTAGTTCCCCTTGAACCCTCTTTAGCACATCTATTTTCTTGAATATCGGTTGACTCATAAAGTCTATTTCACAGACCTTAAGCTCCTCTGCCATGGTCTCTGACCATTTTAAGCTACACTGTTCAAATGATTGGGACTGTAGAAGGAGCTGATCGTTTTTCTTTTGCAGTACACATAATTCATCCGCTAAGTCTCCAGCTGAATTGTAATGTTCTACCGTGACAACAGCATTCTTATATAGAGCCTTAGACTTATTGAGCAGCATTTGCTCTTGCAACGAAGAGATTCCCTGTATTCTTCCTTTTACTTCATTGACTTTCTCACGAAGATGCTCATGGCTTTCATCACACTCCTTCATCACAGTTTGGAGTTTTTTCTGAGAAGTAATCAATTCATCTGGTACCTGTTGGACGTCCTTTATGTCTTTGGCCCCTTCTTCAGGCTCTTCTGGTAGAACATGCTCAGAAGCCCTACCGTCAGTCTTACATTCTACCTCTTCAGTCACATCATTATGGTCTCCAATATCTCCATTTATTCCAGGTTTCAAGTTCTCCTTGATAGCTGCATCTGTATACTCAGAACCCGCCGGATTCTTCTCTTCCACCACGTTCTGCATCCCATCTGAGCTCCCGTGTGTCTGCAGCGGCAACGGAGTGACACACCGCTTTTCCCATTTGTTGGGACGTGGCTCCGATGTAGACTCCATGAAAGTGCGCTTGATCTCACCAATGCCAGCCTGATGTCTCAAAATCTCATCTTGTGATTTATCCAGATCCTTGGTGTCACTCGGGAACACTGCTGGGGCTCCGGGCGCCGAACTTCCAGCCTGAGATTCACGAGTTGCAGCTACTGATCCGGACCGTAACCCGTCCATGCCGCTGTCTTCGGCAGAAACAGATTCCTGGACAGAGTCAGTCCCCATATCTTCAGTCTTGTTCCTCACAGCTTCACTTGAGACCTCAGCTTCTGATGAGGCATCTGGCTTGGTAACCACCACTTCCATGGCTTTTTCCACCTCTGCAGCATTACCTTCAGAGTCCTGGGCATGATGCAGCTCCATACCATACATTGATAACTTCTCATCTTCAACAGCATCCACTTGTGCTGTGTTCAGTTTCAGAGTCCTGCCTTTAAAGCTCAGCTCTCCTCCTTTCACCCTAGTCTTCGCCAGGGAACCGGCCAACTGTAAAACATCTTCAGATGCCATCTTCTGTCCGGCTGCAAGGTCAGCATCAGCCTTCCTCTCAGGACTCTCAACCTCCTCTGCTACCATGCCTTCCTCATTTGCACTGGTTGCTTGATTGTCAACAGATGATTCACTATCACTACCACTATCCCTGTCTGACCCCTTTTTCTCAGCCACATCCGGCTCACTTTCAGGGTTATACAATTCATTCTCATTCTCATCCTGCTCACTTTCAGGGGTATACAATTCATTCTCATTCACATCCTGATATGGAACCTTAGTTAACATGTCATCCACAACATTAACTTCACCATCTGGTCCCTCAAGTATGTGACTATGTGACAACCCCAGCACTATACTTCTATATAGCTCAGGTACTAGGAGCTCACGACCTCTCCCTGGACTTCAGTGTCCCTATACAACAGGTTAGTGTTTATGGCAACATGAGGAAACCTCTCCTCAGAGCCAGGCTCTTGGGAAACCTCATTTAGAACAATTATATTTTCCTGTGCCGTTTTAAGAGTGGGGTCTCGCCATTGTTCACTCTCAAAATTGTCACAGGACACAGGTAAGTCAGGGACACTCGGTTCCTGAGAACCACCATCCTCGTCTCCCACCATCACCTGCAAAGGAATTTCATCTCTATCACAGTCATCATCACTATCAATATCATTATCATGATTATGATCAGTATCATCATCACTATCATGATCATCATCATTATCATTATCAGCATCAGCATCATTATCATGGTCATCATCATTATCATGATCATCATCATCATTATCATTATCATCATCACCATCATCATTATCACATAAGTTTAACGGCCCACTAGCATTGTGTTCTGCCCCTCGGGACTGCGCACCCTCAGTAGGAGCTTCATCACACTGTCCATCAGAAACATTTTTCCCCCAGAGATCCTTAGACCGGGGAAAGTCATTACCCAATATGACGGGGTGCACCAGGTTCTTCACTACCCCCACTTCACATGAAACCTCCCCGCGTTTGGGGATCAAGTCCACGACAGTCTCTGGGTAGACTTTGGTGTCTCCATGGACACACACCACACTCAGGTGTTTATCAGGGATGAAGTCCCTATCAATCAGGCTATCACACACGGAAGTCACTGGACTCTCCGAGTCCAAGAGGGCCTGTGCTGGGCAGTCATTTACAACCACCGGGGACACCTGTGGTCCAGTCTCTTCGGCTGAGGTGGACACACACACAGGTTCTGCGCAGGGAGAGAGGGATCTGCCAACATCACAATCCATAGGCTCCCCCTCTATTGGACAGTTGGCTGCAATTTCACGACATCTCCAACACTGTCCATCACACTTTCCCACCCACATGACCCCAACAGCTGGAACGCTCTTACCGGGAGAGTTCGGCATCCAGGAACTCTGAAGTGATGACCTCTCAGACGGCTGGTCACGGAGGCAGCCTTTGGTAGCGAAGGCCCTCTCCCTCAGGCTGACCAGACGAGGGGCGTCCGGGTGGTCTCGTTGTCCGACCTCCGGCTGTACCTCAGGAGGACGTGTGCTGGTGTAGCGGTCCACTATCACCTCCTTGATCCCATGAGCAGGGTTGCCGACGGCAGACTCCCAACTGCATCTCCAGTCATGAACTCCTCTGGCACGGACTGCCACCGTAACACCCAGCCGGGCAAGAATCTCCGCTTTCAGCTTGGCATAGTCTTGGCTGTCCTGCTCGCTCAGGTCAGCATAGGCCCTTTGGGGTTCTCCAGTCAGATAGGGTGCGACCATCATGGCCCATTCAGATAGGGGCAGATTCTCCTTCTCTGCCAGTCCCTCAAACCTAGTGAGATATGCCTCCACATCGTCACGAGGTGTCATCTTTTTCAGGGACCGTCTTACCGCCTTCTTTACAGCGGACAATGCAGGTGACTTTGCAACATTACTTTGGGACGATGCGCTGCA
The DNA here is from genome assembly GCA_033576555.1 of Oophaga sylvatica. Taxonomy (NCBI): domain Eukaryota; kingdom Metazoa; phylum Chordata; class Amphibia; order Anura; family Dendrobatidae; genus Oophaga; species Oophaga sylvatica. Next base: position 188,006,199 of record JARQOD010000001.1, on the reverse strand, counting down.
AGTCTTTTGTAGTGCTGCAACCTGCTCAACAAATAACCGGTTATTCTCCTGCTGCTGCTGCAGGAATTGCTGCTGGGCCTGCTGTATGCGCTGCTGGTGCTGCAGGCGCTGCCGCTCCATGCTCTACTGCATGCTCCGCTGGGCCTGGACCAGGTACTCAACGAGCTCCTCCATACTGCCGGACTTATCTGTCTCAACCACGGCAGTCTTATGTTGCACATTAACTTGCGCCATTTGTTCAAACAGCGCCTCCATGCTGTCATCCATGCTGTCAGACTTCTCTGTCTCAACAACGGCAGTCTTCACTCAAGACATACACACTCCACAGTCTTTTCCACAGAAAATTCAGCCTTGCTGTGCAGACACTTTTTTTTTTTCTCTGCAAACTCTATTAGGGCTACTGTCTCTTTAAGACTGCTCCAACAGACGTTTCTCCTTTATTGACACACTTTTTTTTTTTTTTTTTCTTTGCAAAGTCTATTAGGGCTACTGTCTCTTTAAGACTGCTCCAATCAGACGTTTTTGCTGACACACTTTTTTTTTTCTCTGCTGCTGCTTCAACAGACTTCTCTCCTTTATTGCTGTCTCTAAGTCACTGTGCTGCACGCACATTCCAGCACCAATTGTAAGCTTTTCAGGGGATATAGCTCTGGGATCGCCGTCCAGGTAGACGGAGTGGCGCGGAAACAGTTCATTCACAGACAGCAGTTCTGGTAAAAACTGGCCGCAACCAGTTTTATTAAAGTCCACAGCAAACAGAACATAAGCAAAACCAAATCATAAACATAAGCCCTGGGCTTGTCCAGCCACTTACTACACTTAGATAGATTTCTGTTATGTTACGGTAGCTGAGGAGTGCAGGTAAAAAAGGAAATACACCAGAGCAGTTGGAATTTATGAGATTGCAGTACCCTGACTAACCACCGCAACTAGAGGCAGCCATGGAGCGTTCCTACGTTGGTCCTAGACGCCTCGTCACAGCCTGAGAAACTAACTACACCTAAAGATAGAAATAGGAAAGCTATCTGCCCCGGAGCAGAACCCCAAAGATAATAGAAAGCCCCCAAACATGTAATGGCGGTTAGACAAGAGGAAATACTGACACAGAAAGAAAATAGTATGAGCAAACGCTGGGGCCCAAACTATCTAAATAGAAAAGGACAGGAAGGGTACTTACTGCAATCTCAGAAAACCCTGAAAAAACACCAACTCTACTAATTTCAAAATCACCTGAGATCACACGACCTCTACCACCTAAATTAGTTCTCTGGTGTAAAAAAAAATCAAAACAGCAGCCACTGAAAAAAAACTGGAAAAAGCAAAAGTACAAAACACAGTGGCTGGACTAAACTGAGAGGGCAAAAGCCCCCGGAGGGGACCCAGAAGGCCCCCACAGAAGTGCAGGACAAAATGCAAAAATATAGCAAAAACACAAAATAAGAAATTGTCTTATCTGATAGCAGGAGATGCAGACACGACACAGCAGGCTACAAGGGAAACTGGAAAGAAGGATTCAGACCAGAACAATTGATCACCGGCAACCCTGATGGGAAAATGACTCCCTTATATAAGACCAATCAGTAACACCTGATTCCCAGTCCTCACAATCCTCACTAGTACCGCTTGTAACCACCAGAGGGAGCCTCTGCTCAGAACTCATCTCAAACCCATTCACAACAGTACCCCCCCCTTGAGGAGGGGTCACCGAACCCTCATTTGAGCAACCAGGTCGGTCAGGATGAGTTCTATGATACGCACGGATAAGTCTCCTAGCATGGATGTCCGAAGCAAACACCCAAGAATTGTCTTCCTGACCATAACCTCTCCATTTAACCAAATACTGGAGTCTTCGTCTAGAAAAACGAGAATCTAATATTTTCTCAACCACATACTCCAGATTGCCCTCAACCAAAACAGGGTCAGGAGGCACAGCAGCAGGAACCACTGGCTCAACAAACCTCTTCAACAAGGACTTGTGGAACACGTTATGGATCTTAAATGTCCCTGGAAGAAGCAAACGAAAAGAAACAGGATTAATAATCTCCATGATCTTATAAGGTCCAATGAACCTAGGCTTAAATTTAGGAGATGCTACTCTCATAGGAATATTCTTTGAGGACAACCAGACCAAGTCCCCCACTTTAAACCGAGGACCATCAGTCCTATGCCGGTTAGCAAACCGCTGGGCCTTCTCCTGAGAGAGGGACAACCTCTCCACTACCTGGTCCCAAATCTGCTGCATACGCTCAACAACAGAGTCAACACCTGGACAGACAGAAGCCTCCGTCTGTCCTGAAGAAAATCGAGGGTGAAACCCAGAATTACAGAAAAACGGAGACATCAAAGTGGCAGAGCTAGCCCTATTATTAAGAGCAAACTCAGCCAAAGGCAAAAAAAGAGACCCAGTCATCCTGATCAGCAGACACAAAGCATCTTAGATAAGTCTCCAGTGTCTGGTTTGTTCTCTCAGTTTGACCATTGGTCTGAGGATGAAATGCCGAGGAGAAAGACAATTGAACACCCAGTTTAGAACAAAAAGTCCTCCAAAATCTGGAAACAAACTGGACTCCTCTGTCAGACACAATGTTCTCAGGAATGCCGTGTAAACGAACCACGTGCTGAAGGAACAACGGCACCAATTCAGAGGAGGAAGGCAACTTAGGTAATGGCACAAGATGTATCATTTTGGAAAACCTATCACAAATTACCCAGATGGTGGTCATTCTCTGAGAAACAGGAAGATCGGAAATGAAATCCATAGAGATATGGGTCCATGGTCTCTTGGGCACAGGCAATGGCATCAACAAACCACTAGAGCGAGAGCAAGGCTTGGAGCGAGAGCAAGTCCCGCAGGACTGCACAAACTCCCTGACATCACGAGACAAGGTAGGCCACCAAAAGGACCGACTAACCAAGTCTCTGGTACCAAAAATTCCGGGATGCCCAGCCAATGCGGAACAATGAATCTCAGACATCACACTCTTTTTCCATTGGTCCGGGACAAACAATTTTCCAACAGGGCAGCGCTCGGGCCTATCCTCCTGACACCCCTCCAGAGCAATCTCAAATTGGGCGAGATGGCGGAAAGAACTACACCCTCCTTCAAAATAACAGAGGGATCAGATAGCTCAGGAGAGTCCGCAAGGAAACTCCTCGAGAGGGCATCCGCCTTAACATTCTTAGTGCCAGGAAGAAAGGAAACCACAAAATTAAAACGTGTGAAAAACAAGGCCCACCTGGCCTGTCTAGGATTGAGTCGCTTGGCAGATTCCAGATAGACCAGATTCTTATGGTCCGTAAGGACCACCACCTGATGTTTGGCTCCCTCCAGCCAATGTCTCCACTCTTCAAAAGCCCACTTCATGGCCAATAACTCCCGATTACCCACGTCATAATTACGTTCAGTAGGAGAAAATTTTCGAGAGAAAAAGGCACAAGGGTTACTTTTAGAGGTCTCTGGATCTTTTTGGGACAAAACGGCACCTGCCCCAATTTCAGAGGCATCAACCTCCACCTGAAATGGCAGAGAAACATCAGGCTGCCATAGAACAGGAGCAGAAGTGAATCTCTGCTTAAGTTCCTGAAACGCAGAGACTGCCTCAGGAGGCCAATTCACCACATCAGAACCCTTTCTGGTCAAATCAGTTAATGGTTTAACAATAACCGAGAAATTACCAATAAATTTACGATAAAAATTGGCAAAACCCAAAAATCTCTGAAGAGCCTTTAATGAAGTAGGTTGGACCCAATCACAGATGGCCTGAACCTTGACCGGGTCCATTTCAATAACAGATGGGGACAAAATGAATCCCAGAAATGAGATCTTCTGTACGCCAAAAAGACACTTTGATCCCTTCACATACAGAGCATTCTCTCTCAAAATCTGGAATACAGTTCGAACATGTTTCACATGAGAGTCCCAGTCATTAGAAAAAATCAAGATATCATCCAAATAAACAATCAGAAACTTGTCCACAAAATCCCTGAAAATGTCATTCATGAAGGACTGGAAGACGGAAGGAGCATTAGTGAGCCCAAAGGGCATCACAAGGTACTCAAAATGCCCTTCAGGGGTGTTAAATGCCGTCTTCCATTCATCCCCGTGCTTAATGCGAATAAGGTTATACGCCCCCCTGAGGTCAAGCTTGGTAAACCAAGTAGCGTTTTTCACCCTGGAAAACAGGTCAGAAATCAAGGGTAACGGGTATTGATATTTCACAGTAATATTGTTCAAGAGACGATAATCAATACACGGCCTTAATGAACCATCTTTTTTGGCCACAAAGAAAAAACCGGCACCTAAGGGTGAAGAGGATGGTCTGATATGACCCTTCTCCAATGATTCCTTGATATAAGACCGCATAGCGTCATGTTCAGGTACAGACAAGTTAAAAAGGCGACCTTTAGGGAATTTACTACCTGGCACTAATTCAATAGCGCAGTCATAGCTCCTATGGGGAGGTAAGGATGCAGATTTACTTTCGCTAAACACATCAGAAAAATCAAACAAAAAGTCAGGAACATCCTCAGCCTGGGGGAGGCAGAAAAAACAGGAGTGTTGGTATTAACACATTGGCAGCCCCAACTGGTTACAGACACAGATTTCCAATCCAAAACAGGATTATGAGACTGTAACCAAGGGAAACCCAGCACTATAATGTCATGCAGATTATATAGAACCAAAAATTTGCAGCACTCCTGGTGATCAGGTTCAACCCTCATTATCACCTGAGTAGAAAACTGGGGTTTATTCTCAGCCAAAGGGGTAGAATCGATCCCCAGTAAAGGAATAGACTTCTGTAGGGGTATCAAGGGAAACCCACAACGTTTAGCAAAATCATAATCCATCAGGTTAATAGCTGCTCCAGAATCAACGAAAGCCTGAGCAGAAAATGAGGACAGAGAGCATATCAGAGTGACAGTTAATAAAAACTTAGTCTGAACACTACCCAAGACAACTGAGCGTGCAAAATGTCTTCCCCGCTTAGGGCAGACTGAAATAGCATGAGAGGCATCACCACAGTAGAAACATAACCCATTGCGCTTTCGAAACTCATGACGCTGTGCCCCAGACACCACTCCATCACACTGCATGGGCTCAGCAGCTGGCTCACAAGGCAACACCACTCCACGCATACTTCTCCGCTCACGCAAACGTCTGTCAATTTGAATCGCTAATGACATAGAATCATTGAGACCAGAGGGGACAGGGAATCCCACCATAACATCCTTTACATTATCCGACAGACCCTTCCGGAAAAGGGCCGCCAAAGCGTCGTTATTCCATTTGGTCAGGACTGCCCACCTACGGAATCTCTGACAGTATAACTCAGCGTCATCAAGCCCCTGATTTAATGCCAACAAGGCTTTTTCAGCTTGATCAGTGACATTAGGCTCATCGTACAATAACCCCAAAGCCTGAAAAAATGCATCAACATCACTCAAAACAGGATCCCCAGGTATCAGGGAAAAAGCCCAATCCTGAGGATCGCCGCGCAGGAGAGAGATGATAATTTGAACCTGCTGCGCTGCGTTTCCTGAGGACTTAGATTTTAAGGCAAGAAACAATTTACAATTATTTTTGAAATTCTGAAACTTAGCTCGATCCCCTAAAAACAAATCTGGCATGGGGATCCTAGGTTCCACAACAGGCAACCTAGCAAGATATGCAGCAATACTCTGAACCTCAGTGGCAAGCTGATCCACACGGCCAGACAACTGTGCAAACTCCATTGGGAGAAAAGATCCTCCCCAGCACCCAGAGATACAGAGGGAAAAAAAAAAAAAATGCAACAAACAGAAAAATATCTCTGACAACTTTTCTTCCTTCAAAATATTTTTTCCCTTCTGTGAGTACCATACAATTTTGATAGGCCGGTGATACTGTTATGTTACGGTAGCTGAGGAGTGCAGGTAAAAAAGGAAATACACCAGAGCAGTTGGAATCTATGAGATTGCAGTACCCTGACTAACCACCGCAACTAGAGGCAGCCGTGGAGCGTTCCTACGTTGGTCCTAGACGCCTCGTCACAGCCTGAGAAACTAACTACACCTAAAGATAGAAATAGGAAAGCTATCTGCCCCGGAGCAGAACCCCAAAGATAATAGAAAGCCCCCAAACATGTAATGGCGGTTAGACAAGAGGAAATACTGACACAGAAAGAAAATAGTATGAGCAAACGCTGGGGCCCAAACTATCTAAATAGAAAAGGACAGGAAGGGTACTTACTGCAACCTCAGAAAACCCTGAAAAAACACCAACTCTACTAATTTCAAAATCACCTGAGATCACACGACCTCTACCACCTAAATTAGTTCTCTGGTGTAAAAAAAAATCAAAACAGCAGCCACTCAAAAAAAACTGGAAAAAGCAAAAGTACAAAACACAGTGGCTGGACTAAACTGAGAGGGCAAAAGCCCCCGGAGGGGACCCAGAAGGCCCCCCACAGAAGTGCAGGACAAAATGCAAAAATATAGCAAAAACACAAAATAAGAAATTGTCTTATCTGATAGCAGGAGATGCAGACACGACACAGCAGGCTACAAGGGAAACTGGAAAGAAGGATTCAGACCAGAACAATTGATCACCGGCAACCCTGATGGGAAAATGACTCCCTTATATAAGACCAATCAGTAACACCTGATTCCCAGTCCTCACAATCCTCACTAGTACCGCTTGTAACCACCAGAGGGAGCCTCTGCTCAGAACTCATCTCAAACCCATTCACAACAGATTTCCCTCTCTATCCGGGACCAGACTCTAACAGCCTGTCCCCAAAACAACACATATGTTCAGTAGTTACCAGCATGGAGTTTCACAGAGTCTCCTCTTTGTGTCTGAAGGCATATCCAACGTCCAGACTTGAGAGAGCTCCCCTCCTATTCAGCAGCTATCCGCATGGATTCTCACAGAGACTACTCCTGTGTCTGGGGTACACCGAGCACCCAGACTGAGACAGCTCATACTCCTGGAGACTCCTTCTTGTGCCTGGACTCCTTGTCCAGACTAAGCGAGCTCTCTGTCTGTGTTCGCAGACACCTACTTCTGGTCTCCTAATTAACAGCTGAGTGGTTTCAGGCCTGAGCTGCAAGTGTGTACTGAATGTAAGGTGTAGTGACCTTTCTCTACCACTAGTTTACAAAGCCATACATTTCCCTTATACCAGTCAGCAAAGTATCTAGGTGAAATGTACACCCCATTCAACACACATATTCTCACTGTCTCACAGCACATAGTGTACATAAATTATTGATAACTAACGGATGAGTAGATAGAAAAATTGATAAAAATATTGAAATCGTGCTTTAATATGAGCCATATTTATCATTCATGCTATTTGATAAATCTGCAGTATTTAACGCTGTCTAGTCTATGTGCCAGAAATGTGGGCCACAATGTATTCTAGTGAACTACGACCTTTCAATGAGGTGATGTAAAAGGAACCAAAAGTGCAACTAATGCAACTCAGAGTTGCGCCAAAATTTATCTACTTTTGAAAGCAATTTATGCCAGTGTTATGACAAAATTGTTTTGTTGAATTGGCAACCTTAGCCCCTATAAAAATCATACGTGTACAACAGATTTTAGTGGATATGTTTATAGAAAAATAGTTTTATTACATGTTTAAATGAGGGGGCTTTAGTGCAACCTTGGATTGGCCAAAGGCTTGTTGCACCTTTCCACCCCTCCTCTCATGGTAATTGGCAAAAGCAATACATAGGAGAAGGGGATGAGGGCACACAGTACTCTTCTGTTATCACCAGCCACGTCTGTTTTGTAATACTGTGTGCACTGAGCTTCTGCTATACACAGCAGAACAATGAGAACTCGTCCCATGCACACAATGACCCTGTGCATGTAGGTGCCCAGCCGCTCTAGTGTCAGTATATAGCAGGGCTACGCAGTTAGTATGTCCATACTGAATACAGCTTTGTGTAGATTACAATCTATCTTCAAGGGCCAATTTCTTACAAGGATGGGAGTCACTGAAACCAATCTATAGTCTGTGGTACAAACATTTTAATTTGAGGCATTTTTACATATAATGTCCATGGATGCAAATGGAAAAACACTGAATGTTTTGAGTGTATTACTCTTATTTTCTTTGCATTTTATTCAAAGACCAATAATTCAGTTCAGGAAAAGCCCCATTGGCTTTTTCAGTACTCGTCCACCTTAGATGAAAAACTTGTTTTCGGCCAGACCGGAGCTCTTGGGAGATCTGTTGCTCTGCTCTTCACATCTCCATGTTTGCCTTCCTCTCTCAGTTAGCCTGTGTAGCTTCTACAAATCAAACAAAACACCTTCCTCCAAAGTTTGCGAAGGGTACAGATGTCATTTCACTACTCCGCATACAAATCCCAGTGCAATAACAGAAGTGCTCCCTGCGTTAGCCATCACAGCACACAGCCAAAATGGTGCTAAGACCAATGTTAGTGATGTTTGCTGTGGGTTAAGTCTGTGCATATCAAAATAACAGCTTTGATTTTAGAAAAAAGAAAAACATCCACAGCCAATTCCCTCCGTTATCAACTAATGATTTATGGAATTAAAACATTACTTTACAGGGAACGACCGAAACAAGATGCCAGCTCAGATCTATGGAGGAGCCTCCTATACGTGATATTCACTACAAAATAGATGGAATACATCAATGACGTGAAGTCATCACTGTGGTTTTCTATTATCAAGATGGCATAGAAAATGAATTACAAGATTCAGGGCAGTATTTATAGGTGTATAGTTTGCTATATTATTTCAAGTGCTGATAGATAGGAATAAAAACTAGACCAATGCCGTATACAGTCGCAGCTTCCATGCTAATGTGAATGTGCCCATGGGGTACTGATTCACCTGCTTTCTCCAGTCTTTGCTGTGTACCCTTCATATGTACCATCTGCTACTTGGCACAAGAGCTATAATGTGCATGCTTCATTATATCCATATTGCTGGACACTGTGATAAATCATTCATCAAGAAACATTGGCCAAGTCAAGTTCTGCTGGACTTCCTTCCTTTATAATCTAAAACACATTACCATTTATCAAATTATGGGTACTTCCGAATAAACACAGCATATGTGCCTAATAGCGGTGGGGCAATGACTACGGTAATAAATGCCAGCAATAAATTCGGCCCTCTATGCAAATAAAACACTATGTTGTCAACAACATACAACTTTCTATACCGTAATCTCAGCAAGCAACAGCCATACATATGGAATCATGCTAAGATAATAGCCACATGTCTGCCATATAATACCAATATTCCAGGTATAAGAAATGCTGCCTTTAAAAAAATGTCAAAAAAATTGTACACTCTTCTGCTACCTCTGCAACTTCTCTGCAGGCACTAATGAGTGTTGCCACCAACTGCGCCTGCTGCATTCACAGTGCCTGTAGTGATCCCCGTGGGTTCATATGGATCCCTGTGATCTACCTTAGCGCACATCATACCTGTTCATCAGTAGTCTGGAAATAAAACATAACGGGCATCATGTGTAACACCTCGTGCACGCGAAAATTCACGGCATTGTCCAGTCATCTAATCAGAAGACACAGTTGATCCTTCACTAGGAACATATACTGCAGGCCGTTATGGGCATTTTGCATTAGTTTTACACACAAACTCAGGCAGCACAAATGTTCCATTTTTTTTTCATGGACTTTATTCTGCCTCAGAGAAAGACTTGTAACTGTACATTTATGTAATCAGACAGAGTTATTTGTATTGCTCAGGGTTATAACACATCGGTCCCCTCTTGACACAGCTGTTTCCAGTTCAGAGAACCCAGCAGACCTGTGCTGTTAGAAATACTTCTCAGTAGATATTTATCCATAATGAAATATCACACAGCAAAAATACAGCCAGAATAGTGTTGTATCTCCTAGTCGTAGGTCAAAATCAACGGGACAAATTAAAGGGTCACCAAAATGTTCTTTTTCTATATTTTTATACAAATGATTTTAGAAGGAATAAATAATCCATTATGCTCCATGTAGAAATTGCTCCTCATACAACTGTGAACCATTTTTTAAATGAATCTGTATTTCTTAATCAAAATAATTAGAGGTAGTAACATGCAGCTCAGTTGCCATTCACTTCAAAAAGAGCTGAGCTGCAGTGCCCGAAAACGGTCACTACTCAATGTACGGAGCAGCGATGTTCCCACACTATACCCTTAACCTTCCGGTGGTGTTGGACCCCCACTGATCGAATATTGATGAGTTTTCCTAGCAATAGGTCATCAATAATTTAATCCAAGAAAACCCTTTTAACTTATTGTGTCTGTCATGATTATTAAAAGGGTTGTCCCTGACGTGTACATTAATGGCCTATCCTCAGGATAGGCCATCAACATCTGGTCGGTGGGGATGTGACACCCGGCACCCTCGCAGAATCAGCTTTTCCTGGTGCCCGCAGAAGTTACAGTACAGTTCCGTGAACTATGTCATTGACGGATGTGCCATATCCGCTAATCAGTTCATGGAGCTATGCTGAGCAGCTCCTCAACTAAGTACTTCCGCCAGCAACTCCTCAACTGAGTACTTCCACCTACGCCAGCAGCAGTTGATCCACAGAGAGGCACCACCACTGATCTGATATCGATGACCTATCCTAAATATAGGCCATCAATGTAAAAGTCCCAGACAACCCCTTTAACAATACTCAGCTATTACAATAATTTTATTTATATAGAGTGAACATATTCTGCAGCACTTTACAATTAAGCGGGGACATATACAGATAATAAAGACATTACAAAGTAACACTTAGTTCAACAGTACAGGAGGAGAGAGGGTCCTTCTTGCAAGCTTTAATCTATTAAAAAACACTGAATGCAATTGGTCATGGCCCTTTAGATTCAAAGATTGAAACGTTTCCATAAAAATCTGCGACATGGTAAAAATAACTGACGACATTTAACATTGTTGTCCAATCTGAGACATCTAGAACATAACAGGATATGCCAAAAATGTACAATAGAGGCACTATTTGGACTTGCATCTATCTCAAAAACAAGGCTCTGCCACACACTGCCTGGAATGGAGAAGTGTTGCGCATGCACAGCTCTCTCCACTCAGTTCTGAAAATTGCCAAGCCTGATTTTAGGAGCTTCAACAGAACTTAAAGACAGCATGGGGCAGGGCCTTATTTTCAACATAGATGCGGCAACCTGCACTTATGATACATTTATGGCAAATCCTGTCAACACTCCATAAATGTCCAATATAGGACCACCCCTTTAAGCGAGGTCTTAAAGAAGAATACCTTGTAATTTACCTTGGGTTCAAATAGTGACTGATGCTGTTTAACGGGAATTTGATTGGAGGCTCATGTTGCCAGAACCGTTCTTTCATAACAGCTAAGTCTTCCCCAAAATGCTCCTGAAGGGAGTTTTTGATGGGACACTTCTACCCCTGCTGGGTCATTTTTCCAGTTCTACATTTTTCTCTAAATTCTGCAGCATTTGAGAAATGCTTTTTTTCAGCATGTAGAGAAAATAAAATGATAAATGATGTGTACCAGTATGATAAAAACACTCAAAAACGCTAACAAAACTTTTCAGGAAAAATTAAAGGGAATTTGTCACCTATTTTTTCGTATATAAGCTGCAGCCACCGCCATCAGGGGCTTATCTACAGCATTCTGTAATGCTGTAGATAAGCCCCTGATGTAACCTGAAAGATAAGAAAAACGAGTTATATTACACTCACCCAGGGGCGGTCTGGTCTGATGGGTGCCGCAGGTCCGGGTCCGGTGCCTCCCATCTTCTAGCGATGACGTCCTCCTCCTTGCTTCTGTCGCGCTCCTGCGCAGGCTACTTTATCTGCCCTGTTGAGGTCAGAGCAGAGTACTGCAGTGCGCAGGTGCTGGGCCTCTCTGACCTTTCCCGGCGTTGTAGGTGACAATGTAGGAATTGTTTGACTAAGTTAACTTTCTGGTGTACGCCATTTGAGTTCTAATGCAGAAAGTATTAACAACTTTAATTCCTGAATTGATATATCCTTTTATGCCATTCCTATATTAATACATCTATATTTATCATGATATAAATGTTAATTCATATCAATTTCGATATACTTTTGTGCAATTCATAATATTAGTAAACCCATCAAATATTCAGAGCTCTTTATGAAAATATGTGGATTTTAGTAACAACTCCTAATAAGAATTGTTAGAATGGTTGTTGATTGGATTTGAAATTGCCAAGAAATGTAAGAAGAGCAAGAAAACAGAGCTAATCAAAGACAAAATTATATATAGAAGTCAGGCCTATGCACTCAAATCTGGGTGATTACACAATCAGTGCTGGATAAAAAGCTTGAGAAGTAGATTTAAACAACAAAAGTAAAAAAAAAGTTTTTTTTCACATATATATTACACCAATTGCTTAAGGTGGCAAAGAGTTTATAATTAGTGATGAGTAGAGTTGAGCGAAACAGGTCGGTCAGATTCAAAAGTCGCCAATTTTAGCCAAAGTCGGCTTTCGTTGGCCGAAACCCGACCATAACGTGCAGTCGGCCGAGCGGTCGTCGACCCCAGCGCCCAAGTCGGATTTCCCCGAATGCTTGCAGGCGCCTTTTTTCACCAATGAGCAAGGACGTACACTGTGGGCAACGAGATGAACGTGCAGCGGTGCCGCGCGGCTTTGAGCGGCGTGGGATTCACCGCTCATTGGCTGAGCCGCCCGCCAGCTCTGAAAATGGGCACTTTAGGTGTGTTTACTGTCCTCCACTCACTGCCGACTTTTATTCCCCATTGACTTGCATTGGGGTCGGATTTTCGATTCCGACCCGACCATTTCCGTTAGTCGGCCGACTTCGTTCGACTCGACTTTTGAGAAAGTCGGGTTTCACGAAACCTGACTCGACCCGAAAAAAGGAAAAGTCGCTCATCTCTAGTGATGAGCGAACGTGCTCAGATACGGTGTTATCCCAGCATGCTTGTGTGCGAACCGAGTGTCTTCGGCGTGCTCAAAGTATGTTCAGGTCCCTAGGGCTGCATGTCTGTTAAGAAATTTCTGCATGTGTTGCAGTTGTCAAACAGCAGCGAGACATGCAGGCGCGGGGACTCGAACATATTTTTCGAGCACGCCGAAGACACTCGGCACATACCAGAGGAGGTGGTATGCTGATAAGGGGAGCATATATATATATATATATATATATATATATATATATATACACATATATATATATATATATATATATATTACACACACACAGTGGGAATAAGTAAAGTGCATAAATTCAATGTATACAATAGATGTATGTATATACACATAACGTAGGTCTGGGTCATCCGAAATGCGCGTCAGGGTCCGACACCACACATCTCCATCAGCACACCACCTCCTCTGGTATGTACTACCCTGCCATGAGTTATTTTTAACCATGTGTCATACAACAATGTGCCATATTACTACTATTTAATTATATGGCAAGGAGCATGTGTGTATATACTGTACATACATCTATTATATACATTGAATTCATGCACTTTACTTTTTCCTACTATGTGTATATATACAGTACAGACCAAAAGTTTGGACACACCTTCTCATTTAAAGATTTTTCTGTATTTTCATGACTATGAAAATTGTAAATTCACACTGAAGGCATCAAAACTATGAATTAACACATGTGGAACTATATACTTAACAAAAAAGTGTGAAACAAATGAAAATATGTCTTATATTCTAGGTTCTTCAAAGTAGCCACCTTTTGCTTTGATGACTGCTTTGCACACTCTTAGCATTCTCTTGACTACCTTCAAGAGGTAGTCACTGGAAATGGTTTTCACTTCACAGGTGTGCCCTGTCAGGTTTAATAAGTGGGATTTCTGGCCTTATAAATGGGGTTGGGACCATCAGTTGTGTTGTGCAGAAGTCTGGTGGATACACAGCTGATAGTCCTACTGAATAGACTGTTAGGATTTGTATTATGGAAAGAAAAAAGCAGCTAAAAGCTAAAAACGAGTGGCCATCATTACTTTAAGAAATGAAGGTCAGTCAGTCCGAAAAATTGGGGAAACTTTGAAAGTGTCCCCAAGTGCAGTTAAAAAAACCATCAAGCGCTACAAAGAAACTGGCTCACATGAGGACCGCCCCAGAAAAGGAAGACCAAGAGTCACCTCTGCTTCTGAGGATAAGTTTATCCGAGTCACCAGCCTCAGAAATCGCAGGTTTACAGCAGCTCAGATTAGAGTCCAGGTCAATGCCACACAGAGTTCTAGCAGCAGACACATCTCTACAACAACTGTTAAGAGGAGACTTTGTGCAGCAGGCCTTCATGGTAAAATAGCTGCTAGGAAACCACTGCTAAGGACAGGCAACAAGCAGAAGAGACTTGTTTGGGCTAAAGAACACAAGTAATGGACGTTAGACTAGTGGAAATCGGTGCTTTGGTCTGATGAGTCCAAATTTGAGATCTTTGGTTCCAACCACCGTGTCTTTGTGCGAAAGGTTAACTGATGGACTCTACATGCCTGGTTCCCACCGTGAAGCATGGAGGAGGAGATGTGATGGTGTGGGGGTGCTTTGCTGGTGACACTGTTGGGGATTTATTCAAAATTGAAGTCATACTGAACCAGCATGGCTACCGCAGCATCTTGCAGCGGCATGCTATTCCGGTTTGTGTTTAGTTGGACCATCATTTATTTTTCAACAGGACAATGACCCCAAACACACATCCAGGCTGTGTAAGGGCTATTTGACCAAGGAGGAGAGTTATGGTACGCTACGCCAGATGACCTGGCCTCCACAGTCACCAGACTTATACCCAATCGAGATGGTTTGGGGAGAGCTGGACCGCAGAGTGAAGGCAAAAGGGCCAACAAGTGCTAAGCATCTCTGGGAACTTCTTCAAGATTGTTGGAAGACCATTTTCAGTGACTACCTCTTGAAGCTCATCAAGAGAATTCCAAGAGTGTGCAAAGCAGTCATCAAAGCAAAAGGTGGCTACTTTGAAGAACCTAGAATATAAGACATAATTTCAGTTGTTACATACTTTTTTGTTAAGTATATAATTCCACATGTGTTAATTCATAGTTTTGATGACTTCAGTGTGAATTTACAATTTTCATAGTCATGAAAATACAGAAAAATCTTTAAATGAGAAGGTGTGTCCAAACTTTTGGTCTGTACTGTATATATATATATATATATACATATAAATGTATGTATATGTATATATATATATATATATATATATATATATATATATATACACTCCCCTTATCATATTTTTATTTACACTGACATAAAATATCTCACACATGATCACAATCCATGTGTCCCCATGGCTCTCAATAGTATGATTGTATGTTTTTAAGTCACTTGTCTATGCAAAATATTCTTTGCCAAATCTGTGCTGTTTACTATGTAATTCCATTGTATGTGTGCGCCCTTGAGCCACCATTTGCCATGATACTTGTTTTAATAAAGGCTACTATAACAATTTTTTTGTCCTTCTACTTTAAATCTACCATTAAACCGCTACTCGGTTTCCCTCCTCCTATTTTGTTTTTTTCATGGCAGCTTTAGTAGGCCATGCAGACTGCTCACAGCAGTACAAGCATCATGCAGCCTGTCGTGTTAAAAACAGCTCATGGGACAGTTTCACGTTTCATCGTAAAGGCTTCTTCATAGCGTTGTCCATGTTGTTTCCAGAACAATAGCTGGCTATCATTGTGTCCAAGACAAAAGTGAAACTAATTGATGAAGGAGATAGACCTACATTCCTTTCTCCATTGCTATCTTAATCTGCACCATGATAGCCTTTAGGAACAGTGGCATGAGGTCAATGGAACGAACACCTGTTGCTGGACATTTGCCTCGTAGCTCAAATGATATGTAACGCCTTTTGATGGTGTGTGTAGACATTGTTTGATACCTTAGGTTTGGTATGTGGCATTTAGTTGCACTTGCCATGAAGAGGGCTTCATAATGTATATGTCACACAAATCCTACTCCCGTAATTATGGTGTGGAATGGTATAATGTATGGTAGCCAGACCCTTCTAGCCTTCATTCCAGATGGTACAGTCATTTCTCCAAAGTGTCACAGGAAATATTATTCAAGACAACACCAGGCCACATGTTGCTCATGCTACTGTGAGCAGCTCGTGGGGCCTAAATGTGCTACAATTGTCTGCAAATCTCCGTACTTGTCTCTAATCAAGTATATCTGGGAAGTCATTGGACGTTAATTGCAAAGGCAGCTGCCAGCAGCAGATCTTGATGATTTCTGTTCCAAACTGCACTTAGTGTGGCAGATTCTGGTATAAATATGTGATTCTTCAGATGTTGTATTAGTCTAGCCTGATGAAGAGGCCTGAGTAGTCTCGAAAACGTGCAATTTGTTACCATCTTTTCAGTTAGCCATTAAAAGGTATCAACCACTGAGGACTTTCAATTTTAAATATTTTTTTAGTGTGGCAGAGCATTCCTTAGACAACCATTAGTAAATTCATTAATAGCACGCCAAGGCTTGTGTGTGCATGTATTTTTATGTTTGGCACTCAAACTCAATACTGAATAATTCAATATGGTTTGAAAATGTTGTTTTCATTTTGTCATCATTTGCATATTATTAACTTGTCTATAAAACCTGTGATTTTCTTATTTTTATGATATTGAGTCGCTCAGCCAGGGCCTGTGGGGTACTCGGCACCGAGCCCGTTCACTTCAATGGGGGATGTCACGGGTAGCACAGCTCGGTCCGTTGCCCTGGGCGATCACCATGAAATGTGGGATATTTACAGGGGATTAAAGTATATACAGTTTGTTTGTGACGCCACCTGTGGTACCTGGTCAGGGTGACCAGCGCTGCAGGGTAGATCCTCTGAGGGGTTGTTACTGGGCAGCAAGGTGTTAAGTCTTCCACAGGCAAGACTGGATCCCTCAGGGTATATGGCGGTGTAGGGATGCAGGAGCAATAAGGCAGACACACACAAGAAAGTCTCTTTCTGTACCTTTACTGATGGTAGATGCAGGTATGTCCCGGTAAGCTGGCAGGGTGGAGGATGCACTTCCAGTAATCCCACTGAGTAGGTGTAGGGCCTCCGTACTCCTGTATGTGTGTGAGTTTCTGACCTGTATGAAACAAAGTCTAACTCTGTCTTTTCATATACGCCCGGCTGACTTTGTGGTGGAGCCTTCTCTTGGATAGAACTTAGTCTCTAATGGTTGCGCTGACCAGACTCCTGTTCTTCCTGACCCCGGTTACGTATCAGCACTGCTGGGCCCCTGCGACTTGAAGTCCCACAGGGTCTCCGGTTTCTCCTACTAGTCGTGTAGATGCTAGCAAGCTCGAACCCGGTGTCCGGTGGTGCAGAGTAGAGGTAAGCGATCAATGCTGTTTCAACCTCTGTCACTCTCCTTTCCTTCTTTCCACTCGCCTTTCGTCCTACTCTCACCTTTAACATAAGCACACACTAGCAGTAGATGGCAGTTTCTCCTTCTCTTCACCGCTCTCAAAGCGTCGGCACGCTTGCTCACTGAAAATACCTCAGTTGACTCAGTTTTGACCAGGCTAAGTGGCAATCTTCCTCCACCATTACTGGACTCCACAAAATAAACTAAGTTCAAGCTGTAAACTTCAGTCTTTCCAACACTGTAGTTCCCTTTCCTCCGCTTCCTTCTGAGGCTCTGTCCGAAGTAGCTATCAGGACCTTCCGTCAGACTGATCTATGCACACTTCAAGAGCTACTTTCCACTTTCCAGGGAACTAACAGTCTTTCACGTTCTAAGGTAACTTTCCTCTCTGCTCATCTGAGGTAACACCAACAACTAGCCAACTCTCAGCTAGACTGCCTGGAATCTCACTGCCGTCTCTCTCCACAACCCTTATATATCTAGATACTCTTCAAGGGCTCCCTCTGGTGGATCCAGGGAAAAGTGACGGTGTGAATGAATATCAGGTGTGAGTGTGGGTTTACCTTCTGTGCATCCTCCAGGGTACATGTGGCTCCAAGCGCAGCTGGGCTACACAATATCATTCTTAGAAAATGTAAAGACCAATGCCACATAAATCACACTGTTATGTTCTAAATGGTGCAGGCCTAAGATATCCTTTGCTGGTTGATAAGGTTGTCTTTGATCCGACTGTGGAGAAGATGTGTGTAGCCCAGCTGCGCTTGGTGCCACATGTACCCAGGAGGATGCACAGAAAGGTAATTCACAATCATCCGATATTCATTCACACTTCACATTTCCCTATAGTGCCACCAGAGGGAGCCCTTTAGAGTATATAAGGGTGTGGAGAAAAGCAGCAGTAGCCAGTCTGAGCCAGTCATTCCTGTCAGAGCAGAGCTCAGAGCAGAGTGCAGACAGACGGAGATTCCTGTCAGATGAGACAGAAGCAGAGAAACAAACTGTTACCTCAGAACGTGCTGACTGTTAGTCCCCTAGGGAAGTGGAAAGTGACTCTCGGAGTGTGCACAGATCAGTCTGACGGAAGGTCCTGATAGCTGCTTCGGACAGAGCCTAAGAAAGAAGTGAAGGAAGGGGAACTGCAGTACTTGTAACACCGAGCAAACTGAGGTACTGTTAGAGAGCGGTGAAGAGAAGAAAGCTGACACCTACTGTTGCCTGTGCTTATGTTAAAGGTGTGAGTAGGGCGACAGGCGAGTGGACAAAGAGAGAGAGTGACTGAGGAGAAATAGCAACGATAGCTTACCTCCACTCTGCACAACCGGACACCGGGTCCGAGCTTGCTAGAACCTTCACGGCTAGTGGGAGAAACCGGAGACCCTGCTGGACTTCAGGTCGCAGAGGGGCCCTTCAGTGCTGATACGTAACCGGGGTCAGGAAGAACAGGAGTCAGGCCTGATCAGCCATAGAGGACTTAGTTCTGTCCAAAAGAAGGCTCCACCACAATGTCAGCCGGGCGTAGCTGTTCTACACGGAGTTAAACTTAGCTTCATGCAAGTTAGAAACTCACACACATCAAGAAGTAAGGAAGCCTTAAACCTACTCAGTGATTACTGGACATGCATCCTCCACCCTGAGCAGCTTCCCGGGACGTGCCTGCAAATATCACCAGTAAAGGTACGGAAAGAGACTCATTGTGTGTGTCTGCCTTATTGCCTGCACCCTGCACCATCATATACCCTGAGAAATCCAGTCTTACCTGTGGAAGACTTAACACCTTGCTGCCCAGTAACAACCCCTCAGAGGATTCACCCTGCAGCGCTGGTCACCCTGATCAGAAACCACAGGTGGCGTCACGAACATTTCTAAATCCCCTGTAAATATCCCCCTTTGAATGAGCGCCCAGGGCAACGGACCGAGCTGCGCTACCCGTGACCTCTCCCCCATTGAAGTGAACGGGCTCGTGCCGAGTACCCCATAAGCCCTGCTACGTGCGACTCAGATGCCACCTGGTTACCAAAGGCACATTATTACTATGAAAATGTCTTTATTATGTTGTTATATGCAATGCCATTTGATAATTATTATAAAAACGGTATACATCTGTACTTGGTGGATATCACGAGCTATGTGTTACTAGTTATTTACTGTCGTACGTTTGTTATTGCTTTTTATTATGTGGATGCTGTGACAAATTTATGGGAAATTGTATTTTAAAGTGAAATGCAATGCTCCATTATGTGATTGGAAGTGATTGTCTGTTACAGTAGAGTTGCATTCTTACAGGTCTTAGCGGGGGGCCCCAGAGCACCAGGTAGCCAGCTTTAGCCTGAGCTGCAGTTGGTGTTGTTTGTTCAAAGGAGAGGAAAACAATCCACCTGCATGAGGGTACTGTCATGAGAGAAGGAAAGACAGAGACATAAAGAGTGCAATGTCTGCATAAAGAGGAATGCCATCTCAGACACAGCAAAGGATGATGAACTGGTGTGGAGTAACTGTCTGAGTATACAGGGGGGTATAAAAACAGCCACACATGTTACTGCAGAGCATTACTGCAGAACGAGAGGCTGTGACTAGTGCTGACAGTCGGCTAAACAGAGACTATGTCAAAGTGGAAGAGATGCAGCTGAAGAGATTGCCAGCAGACTGTATCAAGTGTCATGTAAGTTTAGCACGTGCCAGAAAAGTGTCAGTTTACTGTTGTGAACACCAACTGTTTACCTCTGTTAAAGCAAAGCTATTGTCTTTTGTAGGATAATTAAAACTATCAAGCCTCACTGCCTCCCAGGTTTTGTTAAAACTGCATCTGGGTATGAATAGAAAGAGGAAAAAAATGATTCACCTACCACAACAAAACAAAAATTCAAAATCTATATGCAAAAATCTTGAAAACATTAGTTATTGACCACTCGAAAACACTAAAAATATACGGTATATAACAGTAGGTCTACGCATGTTGAGCGTTACCAGCATTACTATGCTTGTTTGCGGTAGCTAGATAATTTTTTTCTCTTTTTCTACTCATACTTAGCTGAAACCAGAGCGAGGATCCTTCTGTGCAGCGCAGCCTTCATGGATCATTGCCCACATTGGTGAGCTGATGTGACTTTTTTCTTACTATTTCTACATTTCATGTGGATACATCTGAATTTGTTTGCTGCCCCCAAATGGGGAACCACTCTACTAACATTGGGCAGACTGCTATCAGCGTCCACCCCATACAGGAAAAGGTAGAGCTATAACTGCACTGTTATTGTCTTACGTTTTTCAAGTTTTAAGCAGTAAAAGGATGAGAGTTTAGCTGAACAATGAAGGAAAAAACATGGTCCATTTCGATCATTTCTGTTTTACTGCTTTAGTAAACAAGGAAAGACAGCATTACATTAAGGGGAACCAATTATTTTTAATAGTGTAATGCGTGGGGTTATATTATGGGTCTTAATGCTGTATTGGAGATCTTATAACAAAGCACATCTCATCATACATTAGTTAACAAGCTCTGATAGGATGTACATGGAAACACATGAAAATCAAGCATAAAAGATATGATGTGGAAATGAAGACATGAACCTGACATCACTTTATATGTCTGGCGAATGGTTTAAGACATGATACAGGAGCCAGGGGAATGATGAACAAAACAAATGTACAGGAAGCCAAACCTCAGCCCTATCACACGTACACAACCACTGAAAAGAGAATTCAGAAGCACTTCCTACTATCTGCTATATTGCATGTTAGGGGCAAAGCTACATGAGTTCACAGTTAAAAAAGCTTGCCTGATAAAACCAATTAACTGGAAATTTACTACTACCGGTGCACCATGCTACTAGGTTAGTGGTGCCCCATTATCTATTCCACATCCAGCATGTGCCATATTTATCAACTAACCATAAATGAATGTTATTCTTTGCATTTGGCACTCATACTCGACTGAGAACATCTCGACTGAGATATTTAAACATTTTGCTTCATTTTTTTCTTCATTTCCATATCATTAAAAAGGACCTGTCATTAGGATTTTGGACTCTTAACTGAAACATGGCTGTAATTGCGCTTTGAAGATGATCAAAATGATAACTTATTTGAAGAAATCCATTGCATCATTCTTTTGTAATCAGCCATGGAGTTTTTATGCTAATGAAGCACAAGTGCAGAGGGGCTGGACATTGCACTTGGTCGTCTTCTTCAAGTTTGGGCATTATCCAATCCCCACCTGACTCCATTCTATGAATGACCGGTCACTGCTTTTTCAGTGACCTGCCTTTTTTGGCTGAAATCCCACGCACGTGCTGTAATTACCAGATGTTGAGCATGCACAGTAACTTTCAAATGAAGTAATTGAGATAAGAAATCTGGACATGCACCTCTCTTGGCAATGCCGGCGCCCACACAAATTTTGGGCCAGAGGAGCCAGGTCACTAAAAATTCAAGTTCCTTTTTAAGTTTAACATAAATTGATGCATTTTAGATCACATACTAATCCAAGACATAACATACGCCAGTTTATCTGGTATCTATAAAATCAGAACAAAAACAAAAATAAATCTAGAGGCATGCAAAAACTAAAAACGTAATGTATTAGATTGTTACATATAACATAGAAGAAAACGGCTTAACACATTTTTGTCCTTAATGTAAGCGCAACCAGAAAAAAATAGTAACTTTTGACCAGTGACATTCCAGAACCCATGACATCACTGGTGATAGAAGGTCCCACCCCACAGTTAGAGAAAAAGCAAAAAGAAAATAAAAGGAAGACTCCCACTTCCTACATCACAGAGCAGCTGGTGGAAGAGCTAAGCATATCAATATACTCCAAAATACAGTATATATCATTAACATCATTATAAATGTATTCAGAGGTGCTTTCTATGGTTCTGGAAAATTAAATTACAGGTAATTGCTTTTTTCTTCTTTACCCATGGTAGCACCAGTGAGATTTACAAAAGAAACACACCCTCAAGAATAGACCATCTCTTGGGATAATTTTTCCCAAAGGAAAGATCTGAAAATTTTGACGTCTAACCTTATGATATATTTAAGTAAAGGAGTGAAACAATTTAAACAAATGAGACAATAGTTCTTTCTGGCCAGAGCTCTGCTGAAAGGTACCTTCAGCACTACCAGAAGAACATTATCTACAGAGATGTAAACTGAGACTTCAGGGTCCACCTAGAATGTGATAAAAATCAAGAACTGAACTTCTACCTTAAAATGATAATTGTGCACATACACACGCACTCCAGATATGTCTTGTCAAGTGTGTGCATATGCATTAGTGCACACTTATGTGTGGGCACATAGACCCACATACACTCACACAAACACATACAAATGCATACACACACTTGATAAGACATCACCGTAGGGTTGAGCATTCCGATACTTCCGATACTTCCGATACCTGAAATCCAATGTAAGTCTATGGGAACAAAATATCGGAAGTAAGTATCGGAAGTACTTCCGATATTTTGTTCCCATAGACTTACATTGGATTTCAGGTATCGGAAGTATCGGAATGCTAAACCCTAAATTCACTAGATATCTGGAGAAAGTAATATTTTTAAAATGCATACAAAGGGGAGTTACTTCACTATTAACAAAATCACTGGAGTCGACTTAACCCCTAGTAACATAGTAACATAGTTATTAAGGTTGAAGGAAGACTTTAAGTCCATCTAGTTCAACCCATATCCTATCCTAACCTGCCCTAACATGTTGATCCAGAGGAAGGCAAAAAAAACCCAAGTGGCAAACAGTAAGCTTCACATTGGGAAAAAAAATTCCTTCCCGACTCCACATATGGCAATCAGACTAGCTCCCTGGATCAACGCAGTATCTAGGAAACTAGTGAATATAGCCTGTAATATTATACTTTTCAAGAAAGGCATCCAGTCCCTTCTTAAATTTTAGTAAGGAATCACTCATTACAACATTATAGGTAGAGAGTTCCATAGTCTCACTGCTCTTACAGTAAAGAATCTGCATCTGTGATTATGGCTAAACCTTCTTTCCTCCAGACATAGAGGATGCCTTCTTGTCCCCGTCACAGGTCTAAGAGTAAAAAGATCATTAGAAAGGTCTTTATACTGTCTCCTCATATATTTATACATTGCAATAAGATCACCCCTAAGCCTTCGTTTTTCCAAACTAAATAACCCCAAGTGTAATAACTTGTCTTGGTATTGCAGACCCCCCAGTTCTCTAATAACCTTGGTCGCTCTTCTCTGCACCCGCTCCAGTTCAGCTATGTCTTTCTTATACACCGGAGACCAGAACTGTGCACAGTATTCTAAGTGTGGTCGCACCAGTGACTTGTATAGAGGTAAAATTATGTTCTCCTCATGACATGACATGACAGTTCTGCTTCACGTCACTTGTCTTACCTATTGCATTATTCCTGTGTCCTCTTGTGTATAAATATGTGATTCTTCAGATGTTGTATTAGTCTTTGCCTGATGAAGAGACCTGAGTAGTCTCGAAAGCTTGCAATTTGTTACCATCTTTTCAGTTAGCCATTAAAAGGTATCAACCACTGAGGACTCTCAAGTCTAAATATTGTTCTCCTCATGAGCATCTATGCCTCTTTTAATGCATCCCATTATTTCATTTGCCTTGGCACCAGCTGCCTGACATTGGCCACTAAATGTGAGTTTGTCGTCCACCCATACACCCAGGTCTTTTTCAGTGACAGTTTTGCCCAGTGTTTTACAATTAAGCACATAATTATACATCTTGTTTGTTCTACCCGAGTGCATGACCTTATATTTATCCCCATTAAAGCTCATTTGCCATTTATCAGCCCAAGCTTCTAGTTTACATAAATCCTCCTGTAATATAAAATTGTCCTCCTCTGTATTTATTACCCTGCAGAGTTTAGTGTCATCTGCAAATATTGAAATACTATTCTGTATGCCCCCTACAAGGTCATTAATAAATATGTTAAAGAGAAGCGGCCCCAATACTGACCCCTGTGGTACCCCACTGCTAACCGTGACCCAGTCCGAGTGTGCTCCATTAATAACCACCCTTTGTTTTTTATCCATGAGCCAGTTCTTAACCCACTTACACATATTTTCCCCTATCCCCATTGTTCTCATTTTATGTATCAACCTTTTGTGTTGCACTGTATCAAAAGCTTTTGAGAAGTCCATGAACACCACGTCCACTGCATTCCCTTGGTCCAGTCCTGAACTTACCCCTTCATAAAAGCTTATCAGATTAGTCTGACAAGAACGGTCCCTCGTAAACCCATGCTGATACTATGTCATGAGGTTATTCAGCCTCAGATACTCCAATATAGTATCCCTTAAAAAACCCTCCAGGATTTTACCCACAGTAGATGTTAAGCTCACTGGCCTATAATTTCCAGGTTCAGTTTTTGCCCCCTTTTTGAATATTGGCACCACATTTGCTATACGCCAGACCTGTGGTACAGACCCCGCTATTATGGAATTTTTAAAGATTAAAAATAATGGTCTATCTATGACTGTATTTATTTCCTGCAGTACTCAGGGGTGTATCCCATCCGGGCCCGGGGATTTGTCAACTTTAGTGATTTTTAGACGCCGCCGTACTTCCTGCTGGGTTAAGCATGTGACATTTAATGGAGAAATTTTTTTATCACTGATCATGTTATCTGTCATGGGATTTTCTTGTGTAAATACAGTTGAAAAAAAGTAATTTAGCATATTGGCTTTTTCCTCATCCTCATCCACCATTTCACCCAGACTATTTTTAAGGGGACCAACACTATCATTTTTTAGTTTCTTGCTATTTATGTAGTTAAAGAATATTTTGGGATTATTTTTACTTTCTCTAGCAATGAGTCTCTCTGCCTCAATCTTTGCTGTCTTGATTTGCTTTTTACAGAATTTATTCAATCTTCTGTATTTATTTAATGCCTCATCACTACCTACTTGCTTTAATTCCCTAAATGCTTTCTTTTTGTCCCTTATTGCGCCCCTTACAGCTCTATTTAGCCATAGTGGTTTCCTCCTAATTCTAGCATGTTTATTCCCATAGGGTATATACTGTGCACCGTTCCTATTCAGGATAATAATAAACGTCTCCCATTTTCTTTGTGTATTTTTATGTCTCAGGATATCGTCCCAGTTTATTGCACTAAGATCATCTCTCATCCGTTGGAAATTTGCCTTCCTGAAGTTTAGTGTCCTTGTAACCCCTCGACTACACATCTTATTAAAGGATACATGAAAGCTTATTATTTTGTGATCACTATTACCCAAGTGACCCCCAACCCTTATATTTGATATGCGGTCTGGCCTGTTGGATAATATTAGGTCTAGCAGTGCCCCCCCTCTTGTTGGGTCCTGAACTAGTTGTGAAAGGTAATTGTCTCTCATAGTTGCCAAAAACCTATTACCTTTGCTGGAACTACAGGTTTCTGTTCCCCAATGTATTTCAGGGTAGTTGAAGTCCCCCATAATAATGACTTCTCCTTGAGTCGCTGCTTCATCTATTTGCTTTACGAGAATATTCTCTGTTGCTTCCATTATTTTAGGAGACTTATAACAAACCCCTATCAGTAATTTATTATTTTTCCCCCCTCGCCTAATCTCCACCCACAGAGATTCTACATCTTCATTAGATTCACAGATATCACGCAGGATGGGTTTTAAGGATGATTTACATATAAACACACACCCCCACCTTGCTTATTTTTACAGTCATTTCTAAACAGACTATAGCCCTGTAAATTAACCGCCCAGTCGTGGCTCTCATCCAGCCAAGTCTCAGATATCCCCACCATGTCATAATTATGTTCCAAGAAAATTAATTCTAATTCTGCCATTTTGTTGGTGAGGCTTCTAGCATTAGTATACATGCACTTTATGTATCTCTCTGAACCTCTATTCTTTCTTAAATTATTAGTCACCAAAGTCTGTTTGCACCTTCCAGACCAGGCCAAATTTTTAATTTTTTTTGACATGTCTTACATATTTTATGTGGTAATAACTCAGGAATGCTTCCACATATCTCAGCGATTCTGAAAATGTTTTTTCATGACACATTGTACTTTATGTTAGTGCTAAATGCAGGTTGATATGATGTGCATATATTTATGAAATTCTCTAAAATGTAACAAACATTTAGAAAAATTTGCAATTTTCAAACTTTGAAAACTTAAAAAGAAAAAGTCAAAATTAGCATTTAACACATGTCTATTTTAAATCAGCCTCATTTTGCAGATTACTTTTTTGTTAGAATTCTTGAAGGGTAAAACATTTATCAGCTGTGAAAATTAAATATTACATTTTTGACGATGAAAATGCTACTGTAGCACCAAATTTCTCATTGTCACAAGGGTAACAGGAGTAAATGGACCCCACAATTTGTTGTGCAATCTGCTGATTACATCCATTCCCCATACGTGGTCATGAGCTACTGTTTGGCCAAACGGCAGGGCTCCAAAGGGAAGAAGGTCCATTTGACTTTTGGAGCGCAATTTTTGATAAAATAGATTGCAGATGCCATGTCACATTAGGAAAACCCTTGAGATTCCCCCTACATGTGACCCCATTTTGCAAACTGCAGTCATTAAGGAATTCTTCTAAGGTTGTAGTGAGCATTTTAGAACATGAAATTTTAGAACAGTGGGCTGTGTAAATTAAAATTACATATTCTTCCTTTAAAATGTTGATTTAGTCCAAATTTTAAATTTTCTAAAAGGCTAATAAGAGACAAAGGACCACATAATTACTTACACAATTTCAATTAGTACACTAATGCAAAATACCTTGTCGGAAACTACATTTAAAGCACAGTGTAAATCTCAGAATGGAAGGAGCGCCATATTGGAGTGTAGACTTAACTGGAATGGTTTGCAGGTGCATGCCACATTAGCGAACCCCTGAGGTGCCAGAACAGCAGAATCCCTCTATAATTGACCTTATTTTACAAGTTACACACCTGAATGAATTCATCTAGGAGTGCAGTGATCATATTGAAACCGCAGGTGTTTCATAGAAAGCTTTGAGCTTTGATAAAGATCGTCATCCAGATCGAAATGCGTTGCTTCTAATCCCCTTTCCCTGCCATGAGGAGCACCCACCAATATTGCAATTTTAAAGTGGATTAATAAAGATTGGAGTTTTTTTAAGGAGCTGGAACTGTAACCTTTTTTTAGTATTCATCACGTCTCATCAGGACGGTGTTCCGTGCACCTGTGGTGGCTGTCGGTGAGCTGACCTTGGCCCCTTTTCTTTATATTTACTTCCATTTTTTATGCATGTGTAAGAATGTTTTTATTTTTTCCTGTTGAATATCTTAGAAATGAGGACGAGTATAATTCAAACGTGCATCCCAATGCGTAGAAGCTGCTTTTTCACTGGTGTAGTCCTACTGATTTGCTTTTAAATAGGATGTCATATATACTGTAAGGCCGCGCTTACTGCTTGTGTTGGGGGACACTCGCATGGCAATGGGATTGAAGCACACAGGACAGGACCTGTTTTCTCAACAAAACAGTCTTTCCAGTTTATTTAGGCATCATAAACCGCCAGGTTGCACATCACACATTTCACTCCATGATACACGACACTATACTGCAGTCTCTAAACAAGCCAGACTTTTGTCCAGTTACAGTGGGTGACTGCACACAGAACAGTTCAGTAACATCCACGGAACCTCACAAGCACCAACAGTCTGTGGAGTTACCTTACAGGAGCTCCTACTCCTCGTCAGACCTAGGTTCCAGGGGAAACTGCTTAACTGGGATCACCATCTTTGCTCACCAGGCCACCCGACAGTCCAGACCCTCAGATGGATGTTAGCCCACCCAAATGCAGTGCCTTCACTGACTCTGCAAACATGTGTCCTCTTCGTGCGCTATTCAGCATGTTCATCCCCTCCCGGGACTGCCCAACACACAGGCCTCCAGGTCCATGGCCTCGTCATGTGCTCCAGGAATCCAATCCTATTCACAGGATCTTCTAACACAGGCCACCCAAAGTCCATCCAAAGTCTTACCATGTGCTCTTCAGGAAGGTAGTACACCTCCCAACACATAGGCCTTCCATGACCTTACACACGGACCAATCAGGACCATACACTCACTCTCATGTGACCCACCCTGGTCACATTATATCACTGTAGCCACCCCCATAGGTGGGCGGTGTATGTGTGGTTAGTCAGTCCCACCCAGCTCTCCAACTAACCCTGTAAGCCTTCCTAGTACACTAAACAAAACTCTTGCGGAACTACAAGTCCCAGAACAACATTACAGCGCAGAGGACTTCTGCGAACCATACCGGTCATTCACAACAATGCCAGGCACTGTTTTACCATCACAATTACACCTCCATGCATATTTTGAGGAGCACATACAGCGCTGCCTAGCTACAGCATGGGTCACTGCATCACCACAATACATATACAATAATGTGTCAGGACTTTTAATAGTTATAAATTAATGTGTCAAAAGAGCAAGAAACAGCATGAAAATTGCCACAGGCACAATTTATGTACATGAAAAAAACCTAAAGGATGAGAAGCCTAAATAAACCTTCCTTCTATAACCAGGCTTCAATTGCTTTGGTACTATTGACTGGGAAAGTAACCCTAAAATGGAAGACCAGTGACGCACAGCTCCTGACATATGCTAAGCCACAAAAATTCCTTCATTTCTGGTATTCAATTTCATCCTTCACTTTTCTCATTGAAAAGGTTCCTCACAATGCTAGAGCTGCAACAAGAGCAGAATGACACATATGGCCAACCATGTGAAAGATGTATCTCGCAAGGTCTGAAAAACATTATCCATCAATTGCTTTTTAAAGTCTTTTCATTTTATCATTTGAAGTACTAAAAAAAGTTCCAAATGCTGTGAAACTGTGAAAAAAATTGCAATTGCGCAATTGTTTTTTGAGTTTAGAAATACTACACCCCCAAGACTATGCCACTGTTAGAGATTGTCAGATAAATTTATAGTTAGCAGCACTGAGCAGGTGTCACAAGTGTGTCACGTCCTCCTGGGAGATCAGGGGTTAGAAGATCCCTACATATTGTGAATCGCAGATCTTCCATTTATCCTGTGTGTCTGTGTCCCATATTAAATGGATTTGGATTCCTTTGGTACTGAAGAAGTTAATGACTCTTTCTATGCCAGTCATTAACATGCAGCTCCATTTCAGCTGCTTCTGATCTGGTCATTACCTCTCCCTATAAAACCTGGCCAAACCTTCTCTTGCTTGCCAGTGAAAGTTTTGATTCCTAGCTCCTTGGAATTGCTGTGCTGAATTGGAGATCGTTATTGCTACTGGAGCTTGTTGTGTGCTGTTTTTCGGTGTATGCTTTCCTCATTGTGCTATTCCCATTTGGTTGTTATATTCCTATCCTTCCCTACATACCTCTCTACCTTTGGTGAGTGTCTGTATGTTTGTTGCTTTCTGTTATTCCTGTCTGTCTTATGTGTTACTACACTAGCATTTCTGTCCCGGGCCTCCTGTGGAAGGGTGAGAGGACATCTTAGGGAGTAACAGGAGAACAGTAAGGCTGGTGACCCAAACCTCCTCACCTTTAAAGGTACCTTTGGTAGCAAGGATAGTTAGGTCCCCAGACCTATGGACAGTTTAGGGCCCCTTTCCCTGATCACAAACAGTCACAACATGGCAGCAGGGCTGCCATGATCTGCTAATTATGATGCAAGTTGAGCTTCTGAGCAGACACTATACACAGCAACCCGATTTAGTATTTACCAGTATGTCCAATGTTATGAAGGAGTTGATATTTAAAATGGTTTTCCACTTTTAGTACCCGTGTATAAGATAGCAAGTTTCTGTATATTCCTTAAAATCCTGCAACACACTCGATAAATTAACCAATGTTTAACTACAAGCCATATAAACCAACGCTAAAAATGTGCTATTCAATGTTCTTGAAATTATTTTATCAATTTTTTATCCTGCTTGTGTAGAAATAATGTGAACATAAAAATAGTGGTGAATGAATGGTGTAGTACAATATGCAATCAAGGATGTCATTGTAACGCAGCTGCAATGCAGGCTAGTGTGCTCCACCTGTAGGCCACAGAGGGAAGAAGGGATTACTCACTCCCAGGACAGGCCTGCACTGCAGCAGCCAAAACCACCACCAGGTGGCAGCAAAAACATCCAAAGCTGAGTTAGGAATAATCAGTCATACGAAGTACCAGAGGTCTCAGCAAGCCCGTGGTCAGAAACAAGCCAATAGGTCAAAACCAGATGGGAGCTGTCAGGCTACTGCAGTGTAGCGCAACCTTCCCCAGAGGGAGCTAGGGAGGGACGTGAGACTGCGTACACAGAGAAGCTCTACAAAATAGAAGCACAGGCGCCACCAAGTGGCGTGAGCATGGTCAGGCAAGACGAGTCAAAACCATACAGAGGCAGAAGTACCAGAAGGAGCAGCAATACACGTAGTCAGTATACCAAGCCGAGGGTCAAATAGCCAGACAGAGAACGTAGCAGCAGAGATGGATACCAAGAGACGGGGTCAGAGTCAGTCCGGGTCATACACGAGTAAACAAGTCAAAGGCAGGAGGATCACCAGGGAACAAGGGTCAGAGGCTCTAAACTGGAAGCTTGAGCTATCACTAACACTGGTAAGCTAGCTGTGACGGACTGAAATAGCCCAGCCAGCTCCAGAACGAGGCCGAGGAAATTAACCCCCGCATGACCAGTCCTGAGAGAGGACAGCAGAGCATAAACTCCGGACTGGACCATGACAGTCATATTTTATATGTAATATGTAGATGAACAAAATCAATTTGGAAAGCTTGAACAACAGGCTAGACTAGGAATTTACTTAGGACTGGTCCATGAAAGTTAATTCTATTGTATTCTAGGGAGATAATCATTTGTAGACTGTTTTGTGGTGACTTTTGAGATAGTTTTAAGCACGGTCCAAAAAATGTAGATCATACCAAGATAATATAATAAAAAGAATTATCCTTTGATATAAGACCATATAGCTTACACTAATTGGCTCTGCTTTGGTAGAAGACAGAACCTTATTTTATTCATTGCAAGCCTGTGATGTTCTCCTTTAGAGAAGGATATCTTATCCTGATCTGACATCTATTTCAAACGACAAATTAACTCAACTGAAACATTCACAAATAAAAGAAACATAGATTTAGAACTTATTTAACTAATTAGACTAAAGAACTGACAATGATTTGACTTTTAAATTGATACAAAATTGAGCTGGCAAATTAGAATGTACAATGTTGGGTAAAAGGGAGCAGGAGACATATTTCCTGTCTGCAGCCCTTCAAAAGTTTTCTTTCAAGCAGTTTTCAATCAAACTGAACAAAAAAGGAGAAGGCTGGTTTAATGAGCAAAGACGATTTCTTGAGTGCGGCAATGAATTTTCCTTCTGCTACTGAAATCTTGAAAGCACTTCTCGGCTCCAACTTTACTGCTCTCTTACCATAGGGGAACATATCAAAGAGGCAGCGGTTTTTCTGACCTATCATAACAAAATACTCAAAGTGAATAATTGCAATTTGTGGTAACTTTTATGCAAGGTGAAAACAGAATTAAACCCTTTATCTATGAGGGGAAACATAAGTCAGCACCAGTAAATATACTATACACAGTACAAAAAACGTTTGGAAAACAAGAAATTGGTAAAGAAAAATGTTCAAAGTTTTAATAAATTGATACTACAAGTCAGTCTCCCTACCTCTGGGGAAGGGTTATACCATCTTTTGAAGGTAGCTACCCTTATAAGTCAATGTTTGACCCTTTAACAAGCCTTGAAACATAACCAGGTATATCAGCCAAGTCAGATAGCCATCACCAGACAACTGTTTGGGACATTTGCCCCTCATTAGTACAAAGCATTTTTTTATTGCTAAATGAAACACTCATGATACAGCTTTTAGGGGGTGCTGGCTTTCATGGTATAAATTCATACATACTAACTTACTCCCAGAATGAAAAGTGCAACCTATTGAATGCAGTTACTCCATAAGTCAATCTATTTAAGAAGCCAAGTTAGACACCCATCTGCAGAGAGTACAACTGGTTTCATTGGCAACGCTCCATGGCTTTTATTAAGATTTTATACACAGCTAGTCTCCCCAATTAAGGTAGCTCAAAAGCTTCATTAAATGTACCAAAAATTAAGGGGGGGTTCTCAAGTTTAAAAGTTATCACATATCCTATGGATAAGGGATAACTTTCTGATTACTGGGGTTCCAACTGCTATGTGCAACACCTATCCCAAGATCTGGTGCTTTAAAGAGTCATGGCTGAATTGAGTGGATGTTGATCATACACACTACCGCTCCATTAATTCTAAGAGAAGCGCTGAACTTAAGGGTATGCCACACTAAACAGCGTCGCTAACGAGATCGCTAAAATACGTCACTATTTAGCGATCTCGTTCGTGATGCTATTGTGTGTGGCATGTAGCAACGACGTGGCCCCTGCTGTGATCTCGCTGATCGTTCACTAGAGTTCTGAACCGTATTTAAATCGTTGGCGTCCCGCTGGGGGAGCCTATATCGCTGTGTCTGGCACCTTTTGTGAACGATGTGCGCTGTTTTTTACATCACAATGACCGTTAAAGTCGTTAATGAGATCGCTAACCGCTTATGAGTCGTTAACGAGATCGCTAAGTGTGGCAGCTACTAGCGACATTAAAACGATCACAAAAACGATCGCATTAGTATGCGTCGTTATTGTGATCGTTAGCGGGAGCGTTTAGTGTGGCAGTACCTTTAGACAAGTGCTGCACTTCATAATCTCCAACGCTCCCATTACGAATTAATATATTTAGCATTATTGACCTCCACTCCTTTCTACTGGGGTGAGTCAGTTTTCAGGATCAGTGGGGTCCATGGCCGTCTGACCCCCAGCAATAGGAATATTATCCCTTATCCCCTATGTAAATGCTCCAAGTTTATAAAATACGGAAACTTAATCATTTTGGGATGTACACCAAATGATGCCAGCACAGCTACTAGTTATATTTATTTTATTATTCTGGCCTACTATTTAGCTTAGAAAAAAGACATCTTGTAGGAGATTGATATATATGTGTAAATACATACCGTATATACTCGAGTATAAGCCGACCCAAGTATAAGCCGATCCCCCTAATTTTGCCACAATAAACTGGGAAAACTTACTGACACGAGTATAAGCCTAGGGTGGAAAATGAGATTATGCCCTATATGCTGCCCATGTATTATGCCCCCATAGATGCTCCATAGATTGTGCCCCCATAGATGCTCCATAGATAGTGCCCCCATAGATGATCCATAGATTGTGCCCCCATAGATGATCCATAGATTTTGCCCCCATAGATGGCTCCATAGATTATGCCCCCATAGATGCTACACAGATTGTGCCCCCATAGATGCTACACAAGATTGTGCCCCCATAGATGCTCCATAGATTGTGCCCCCATGGATTGCCCATAGATTTTGCCCCATTGATGCTCCATAGATTTGCCCCCATAGATTGTGCCCCCATAGATTGTGCCCCATAGATGCCCATAGATTGTGCCCATGGTGCCCATAGATTGTTGCCCCATTGATGCTCCATAGATGCCATAGATTGGCCCCCATAGATTGTGCCCCCATTGATGCTCCATAGATTGTGCCCCATAGATTGTGCCCCATTGATGCTCATGATTGTGCCCCATAGATTGTGCCCCCATATATGATCCATTGATTGTGCCCCCATAGATTATGCTCCATAGTATAGGCCCCAATTGCTGCCACTGCTGCTGCAACCGAAAAAAAAAAAAGACATACTCACCTCTCATTGCTGGGGGCCAGGTGCCGGTGTCCTGAGCAGGCAGGGACACCGGCGCGCTATGGGGGACAGGTGCCGGTGTCACCGCTCGCTCAGGGCCCCGGCACCTGCGATATTTACCTGTCACCCGTTCCGCCGCTGTCTTCCGTGTCCTCCAGCAGTGAATGATCAGGCAGAGGGCGCTGCGCACAGTAACTACGTCATCGCGCCCTCTGCCTGAACATCGCAGCAAGAGGACCCGAGGACACAGCGGAACGGGACAGGTAAATATCGCTTATACTTACCCTTCCGCCGGCGCGTCTCTGCCCTGCTCTTCTCCCATGGTCCCGGCACCAGTGTTCAGCGGTCACGTGTTACCGCTCATTAAAGTCATGAATATGTGCATATTCATGACTTTAATGAGCGGTACCAGCTGACCGCTGAACACAGGCGCCGGGACCGTGGGAGAAGAGCAGGGGGGCTACAGAGACCGCGCCGGCGGAGGGGTGAGTATATAGGACAGCTGCGCTCCCCCTCCCCCGCCGACCCCCTGGTATATGACTCGAATATAAGCCGAGAGGGGGACTTTCAGCCCTAAAAAATTGGCTGAAAATCTCGGCTTATATTCGAGTATATACGGTATGTGGTCAATACAAAGGACTGGTACATGACTTATTCCTTCCAAAGACCATACTAAGGACCAGGGGGCACTTATTATGGAAGAAAGGCGATACCGGCAGCTAAACAGAAAAGGGTTCCTTACAGTTAGTGCAATCAGACTGTGGAATGCCTGGGGCTGGATGATTTCCTCAGTACAAATAATATTGTGGATTCTAGATAATTTAGTCACAAAAAAATGTATCATTGGTGGAGAAATGTCGAACTTGATGGACCTAGTTTTTTTTCCAACCTACGTAACTATAGTGGGGAATATACGTATTTAATACACTGCCAATTTTCCAAGTTTTCCCACCTACAAAGAATGGAGAGGTCTGTAATTTTTATCGTATGTACACTTCAACTGTGAGAGACAATATGAAAAAAATCCAGAAAATCCCATTGCATGATTTTGACATAATTATTTTACATTTTATTGACTGAAATAAGTATTTGATACAATGGATACACGGAACTTAATATTTAGCACTGAAAACTTTGTTTGCAATTACAGAGGTCAGATGTTTCCTGTAGTTCTTGACTAAGTTTGCACACACAGCAGCAGGGATTTTGGCCCACTCCTCCACAAATATATTCTCCAGATCTTTCAGGTTTTGGGGCTGTCGCTGGGCAACATTGAGTTTCAGTCTCTCCAAAGATTTTCTATTGGGTTCAAGTCTGGAGACTGGATAGGCCTCTCCAGGACCTTGAAATGCTTCTTACGGAGCCAATCCTTAGCTGCTCTGGCTGCTATGTGCTTCGGTCATTGTCATGCTGGAAGACCCAGCCACAACCCATCTTCAATGCTCTTTCTGAGGGAAGGAGGTTGTTGACCAAAATCCTGCGATACATGACCCCATCCATCCTTCTTTCAATACGGTGCAGTCGTCCTGTCCCCTTTGCAGAAAGCACCCCAAAGTATGAGGTTTTCCCCACCATGCTTCACGGCTGGGACAGTGTTCTTGGTGTAGTACTTATTCTTCTTCTACCTCCAAATACGGCAAGTGGAGTTGATACCAAAAAGTTCTATTTTAGTCTCATCTGATCATATGACATCCTCCATGCCACCTCTGGATCATCCATATGGTCATTGGTGAACTTCAAAAGGGACTGGACATGTGCTGGTGTGAGCAGGGTGACCTTACGTGCCCTGCAGGATTTTAGTCCAAGACAGCTTATTGTGTTACTAATGGTAATGTTTGAGACTGTAGTCCCAGCTCTCATCAGGTCACTGACCAGGTCCTCCCTTGTAATTTTGGGCTGATTACTGAGCTTTCTCAGAATCATTCTTACCCCACAATGCAAGATCTTGCTTGGAGCCCCAGAAAGAGGAGGATTGACAGTCATCTTGAGTTTTTTCCATTTTCTAATAATTGTGCAAACAGTTGTTGCCTTCTCACCAAGTTGCTTGCCTATGTCCTGCAGCCCATCCCAGCCTTGTGCAGGTCCATAATTTTGCACCTGGTGTCCTTAGACAGCTCTTTGGTCTTGACCATTTTGGAGAGGTTGGAGTGTGTGAACAGGTCTCTTTTATACAGAAACGAGTTCAAACAGGTGCAATTAATACAGCTAATGAATCAGAGTAGGAGGACTTCTTAAAGAAAAACTAAGTGGTCTGTGATAGCCAGAATTCTTAATGGTTGGTAGGTGATCCAATTCTTATTTCATGCAATGAAATGCAATTTAGTTACCGTATATACCCATGTATAAGCCGAGATTTTCAGCCCGTTTTTTAGGGCTGAAAGTCCCCCTCTCGCGGGTCATATACGGGGGTCGCGGGGGAGGGGGAGCGGGGGTGTCGGATCCTTCTCACCCCTCCGCCGGCGCGGTCTCTGCAGCCCCCCTGCTTCTCCCACGATCTCCGGCTCCTTCCTGCAGCGGTCACATGGCACCGCTCATTAAAGTCATGAATATGCACATATTCATGACTTTAATGAGCGGTACCATGTGACCGCTGCAGGGCTGAAGCGCTGCGGAGACCGCCGGGAGAAGAGGAGAGGCTGCAGGGACGCGTGGCGGAGGGGTGAGTATAGTGATATTTACCTGTCCTCTCTGCACCGCAGCGCGCTCGCTGTTCCCTCGGTCCGACTCCTCTGGCTGTGAATGTTCAGGCAGAGAGCGCGATGACATGTTAGTGCGCGCCCCGCCCCCTGCCTGATCATTCACAGCCAGAGGAGTCGGACCGAGGGAGCAGCGCGCTGCGGTGCAGAGAGGACAGGTAAATATCTCAGGTGCCGGGGTCCTGAGCGAGCGGTGACACATAGCGTGCCGATGTCACCGCCTGCTCAGGACACCGGCACCTGGCCCCCAGCGACGAGAGGTGAGTATGTCATTTTTTTTTTTGAGGCCTATAATATGGGGCATAATTGTGCAGCATATGTGGGCATAATCTGGAGCATATGGGGGCATAACTGTGGAACATATGTGGGCATAATCTGGAGCATATGGGGGCATAAGCTGTGGAACATATGGGGGCATAATATGGAGCATATGGGGGCATAAGCTGTGGAACATATGGGGCATAATCTGGAGCATATGGGGCATAATATGGAGCATATGGGAGCATAAGCTGTGGAACATATGGGGCATAATATGGAGCATATGGGGGCATAAGCTGTGGAACATATGGGGGCATAATATGGAGCATATGGGGGCATAAGCTGTGGAACATATGGGGGCATAATATGGAGCATATGGGGGCATAAGCTGTGGAACATATGAGGCATAATCTGGAGCATATGGGGCATAATCTGGAGCATATGGGGGCATAATATGGAGCATATGGGGACATAAGCTGTGGAACATATGGGGCATAATATGGAGCATATGGGGGCATAAGCTGTGGAACATATGGGGCATAATCTGGAGCATATGGGGGCATAATCTGTGGAACATATGGGGGCATAATATGGAGCATATGGGGGCATAAACTGGAGCATATGGGGGCATAATCTGTGGAACATATGGGGCATAATCTGGAGCATAATGGGGGCATAATCTGTGGATCATACGGGGGCATAATCTGTGGAATATATGGGGGCATAATCTGGAGCATATGGGGACATAATCTGTGGAGCATATTGGGCATAATCTGTGGAGCATATGGGGGCATAATCTGTGGAGCATCATATGGGGGCATAATCATTTTTCACCCTAGGCTTATACACGAGTCAATAAGTTTTCCCAGTTTTTTGTGGCAAAATTAGGGGGTCGGCTTTTACACGGGTCGGCTTATACATGAGTAAATACGGTATTTAAAAATCATACAATGTGATTTTCAGGTATTTATTTTTAGATTCTGTCTCTCACAGTTGAAGTGTACCTACGATAAAAATTACAGACCTCTCTCCATTCTTTATAGGTGCGAAAACTTGAAAAATCGGCAGTGTATCAAATACTTATTTTCCCTACTGTATATACTGTAATGCCCCAACCAACCCAATGAACATGTTTACAAGGGAGGATGGGAAAAGAAACATCTTGTGCAAGGTTTATGGGTAACTCTTTTAATTTGAGAAACAAAGAATAAAATATTGTGCTTGTTGAGGTTGCAACAACTGCAAATCAGGACTGTGTAAATTTTAATATGTACACCCATTCTTTATTCTACTTCTGCAGACCAATTACCTAGATTTTGATGAGAGCATAGAGGCTATTCTAAACACATCCTTTATTTGCCTGTTAAATAAGTGATTCTAAATATACATGTGAAACATAAGCTTACCTCTAGCATATTGCTGTTTTTATAAGTTACTTTTCTTTTTTGACTTGTGGTTTTCACTGCTATTCTTTTTGTGCCAAATTCATAAAAAAATCACCCAAATAGATATGTATTGCGCAAAGCCCAAAATTGTTTTTTTTCCGTCTTTAACTGCTTTTACAACCTTTTATCAAGAAAAGTCGTACAATGTGCAAAATGTCATAAAAAATGCATCAAAATGACTGGCGTAAGTAAAATGACTCCAGGGGGAACTGGAGTAGAGTTCTGCCAAATTTTCTAGAAGATGCAATTGATGAATCTGTCTAAAACATCTGGTGAAGCGGCAGTAACATAAAAATCTGAAAAGTGACAAAACCACAAAAGACTCATTGAAAAAAGAAACTAAATCATTTGATGAATTTGTCAGTAGTGTTGAGCGATACTGCTCGATATCTAAAAATATCGGATCGGAATGGTATCGCCGATATCACTAAATATCGTCGATATCCGATTCCGATACCGGAAGTCCCATGTAAGTCTATGGGAACAAAATATCGCAACTAAAAAAACACTTTCTTTCGTTGTAAACACAAAATATACACACATAGAATACATATATATATATATATATATATATATATATATATACATGTCATTGTGACATATATATATACATATATTTATAGTTTATACACTTCTACATAGTAAAATAGACTCTGATTCAATTGCCGGGTAAAGCCGTGACATACCCATAGAAGTCGACGGGCTCGGTGCCGAGTACCCCCAAAACCTCTGGCTCTGTGCGACTCAACTTGGGCGTCACGAACAGGATTCTGTAGCTCGCTATAAGCGAGTCCTGTGTGCCTGAATTGAACTGGTTTTGTGCTTGAGAATTGCTAAAATCATCAGAGAATGTATTTGCCATTTTTCAGCCATATCTGCGTCACGACGAGGCACTGGTGAAGAAGAAGGGCGTGCTCTTCGTGGGTGTACACTCACTCAGTGGCGCAAAACGATGGCCACACCTCTAAATGGTACTGCAATGTAAGATCGTGCCCCACAGCTCTTGAGTTCCGCCTCCTCATCCTCCTCAGTGTGCGGAAACTAACACGAAGGTCCCGCCTCACTACAAAAGAGGGGCCCTTTCCAGATGCTAATGACACATGTGACTTGGCAGAGATGACTAATGGACACGAGCAGAAGTGTGAAGGGATGGAGCAGTCAGAGCTCTCCCCCCACGGAAGCGACCCGATCGCCACGGAACCACCATTGGGCACCCGGCCTGGAAACCCTCCTACGCTGCAAGAAGCGGAGGATACCCTAAGAGGCCTGGTCCGGCACCGGGAGGAGGTCGCCAGGATGGAAGCCAGCTGGCGTGCCCTAAAACTAAACTTGGAGCGGCGCCAATCCCTCTTACCTGAAGTGTCTGTACCGGATGGTGAGGCACCCGTTCTAGTAGAGGAGTCCGTGCGGGCACCCAGCCCTTGAAATGTGACCCGGGTTTGACTTGTCGCAGTGGAGGCCCCCGTTCCTGCAAAAACGCTGCACCGGGGGGACACCCCAGATCCCGCTGTCTGCCCCTGTCGCTGAGACAGAAGAAGCGACACCCGTCCTCATGGAGGAGGCCGCGCAGGCCCCCAGAGGTCTACCTGTCTGAAAGGGAGCCCCGACTGTTCATCTTTTTCCAGAGCCGGCTGCTTCCTCCCCCAGGTGAGCGCCGCCAGGACTGTCAGACGCCAGGAGAGCTGCCGAAAACCCGGGACATCGTAAGCTGCAGTTGATGGTGGAGACATGGAGATGCTGGTGGAGGAAAAATACAACCGGCGTCAGGAGGAAGAGTGGAGACGTGGGAGAGAAAAGGGACCGGCGACAAAGGGAGCAGCGCGAATCCCAGAAGCTTCGCCAAACGTACATCGAGAAGGACGGGCAGATAAGGAACCGGATGACAAAAGATAAAGGAACCCTGATAGAGCCGCGGCGTAAGGGTGCAGTCGGAGCTTTAAATTGAAAGCTGGTTGGGGTTCATCCAGGAGCCCGGACTTTAATTTTGAAGTGGGTTTTTGACCCGGCGGGACCGTGGAGACTCACCTCCCCGAAGGACACCGGGGAGGTCCTGTTGCCAGGAGACTTGGTAAACTTTACACCGACACTGGGGTTACAATGGATTTGGTATGCCCCAAATGTCACCAGGTGCGACCCCGGTCCCCAGAGTGTCAGGAACCTGTGAGACCCCGGAGCCTTCACCTCCCACATCCAGGCCTCTGCACAAGTGCCCACCCCACGCCGTAATCTCCCAGCCTCCCTCAGTGGTCTCCTCAGCAGCCCCCGCTATGGACATTTATAATGATATCTGGCCCGTACCCGGCGCCTGTTAGGCCCCCTGGGGTTCGTTCAGTCCGGGACATAAAGGGGTCCAGACCCGGAGGGAGATGAAAGAGGTGGCCACACAGACACAGATAGCGGGTCACGACTTGACTGTACAGGCCACACGACGTCATCAGGTCCTGGTGGTCCTTGGGTCCGGATGTTTGGCAAGCATCAGAAGAGTACCAGGTGGTACCTGGATAACCACCCCCTGCCAAAGAATTATAAATAACCCGGACAGGGTCCCGTATGTAAATAGTTAAATTGTTGAAAGTACCCGACGGGTGAATGTTTTATAAAAAAGTTTTTTAATTTAATAAAAAAACAATACAGTTTCATTTTCTTTATTACAGTCTCATCCTGCGACGCCATCGATCTGTAAAAAAATGAAAAAAAAAAAAAACAGCAGTATACCACCCGTGACGATCCCTAGTAAC
>JARQOD010000001.1:187919806-187964813 GCA_033576555.1 Oophaga sylvatica | reverse complement strand
TGAATGTTCATAAAAAAGTTTTTTAATTTAATAAAAAAACAATACAGTTTTCATTACTTTTATTACAGTCTCATCCTGCGACGCCATCGATCTGTAAAAAATGAAAAAAAAAAAACAGCAGTATACCACCTGTCCGACGCAGTCCATAGTAACGAGTGTCCCACGACGATCCAGCTCTGCTACATCAGAATGACATCAGAGGCAGGCAGGCAGGCAGAGACTGTCATCCCGGCGCAGCACAGCTGATTACCTGCTTCCCCGGCGGTGACGTCATCGGACTGACTGCTTTACGGCCGGGATTACCCAGCAGTCACTGCAGTTATCGCGAAAAACTGCATGTGACCGCCAGGGAGAAGATAATGGCGGCCATCAAGCAGTCCAGGACGTGACCGCCGGAGATCTTCTGCCAGGTAAGTGCCACTGACTCCTGACAGACCCGACCGACGGACACTCACAGTGACAGTGACAAATCCGATTCCGGTATCCGATATGACGAAAATATCGGTACTCGGAATCGAAAGCCCGATACTGTAAGGTTCTGTGTACATGTTCCTGAAACTCAGTTTTTCCGTCAGCCATTTTACTTTCTGTCTTGCTGCAGCTGTCTTGCCCTCAGTCAATATGGAGTTTCCAGCTTGCATGTTCCCGCCCTGATTCTCTCCCTCTTGCTTCTTAAGCAGCCACAGCTGAGCAATCAGTGCTTCAGAATCAAGCCTGCAGTGTACATGTGACCTGACTCCTGGAAGCCTTGGACCTTGTACTCCAGTTATTTCCTATTGTGGAACTTTGGAACACTCGTGGACTTTGGAACCTTGCTATTTGATAAATCCACGTTTGCATGGACTTATGGTAACAGAGAAGAGATCCTGAACC
Source organism: Oophaga sylvatica (assembly GCA_033576555.1). Classification (NCBI taxonomy): domain Eukaryota; kingdom Metazoa; phylum Chordata; class Amphibia; order Anura; family Dendrobatidae; genus Oophaga; species Oophaga sylvatica. The sequence continues at coordinate 187,963,940 of JARQOD010000001.1, read as the reverse complement.
TGTTGTGGAGAGTGATTGCTGAGCTTAAGTTACTCTGGCCTGCTGTGTCTCCTGCTTTTGTATCTGCAAACTGTGTGACTATTATTGCCACTTGTATGAAGTAATACAAGACCTTCTATATCAAACCTGTGACTCCTGTGTTTTCATCGCACCCAAGCACAAGACACTATATGAACTGTACTCCTTACATTACAAGATTCTGAAGCCAAACGTTAGTGTCTGCTGGGTCTGGAAAGGCTGTGTCTGCTGTAACTGTGGATATCAGATGTCCGGTTGTACTTTCTGTGATGACAGTGGTTGTGACTTCTCACAACCATTCCAGGTGAGCAATTCCCTTAAGTTTTTTTTTCTGCAGTGTTACCACAGGTAAACACTATTTTTTTTTTTTTTCTTCTTTTTTGTGTCTTCTGTAACTGTGGATATCAGATGTCCGGTTGAACTTTCTGTGATGATAGTGGTTGTGACTTCTCACAACCATTCCAGGTGAGCAGTTCCCTTAATTTTTTTTTTTCTCTCTGCAGTGTTACCACAGGTAAACACTATTGTTTTTTTTTTCTTCTCCTCTCCTTCCAGTACTCCTGTCTTAAAAGATCTGGAAAATGGAGGCCCGCATAAAGGAACTTTGCGGAGTGACTGATAATATCCTTGCAGATTTGCAGACTATAAAAACCCGTTTTACAAACCTACAGGACCTCACTAATCACAATTTGCAAGTGTTTGACAGACTGCCCAGGATTTGCGAGCCAGGATTGAGGTTCTAGAGGAGCGAGTCCAGGCTCCTGCCGTAGCCCGAGTTCTGGGATTCCCAAGTTGCCCCCTTTTCGTTTTGGCGGTGAACGTGAGAAATTCAGGGGATTTATTAATCAATGCAATCTTTTTTTTTCTGCACATGCTTCACAATTTCCCACTGAACGATCTAAAGTGCTTACTATAATTATGTTGCTTACCAACAAGGCTTTGATGTGGGCAAACCCTCTGATTGAGACTGAGGATGAATGTTTGGATCATCTTGATGCTTTCATTTCAGCCATGGGACAGGTGTTTGATGACCCCAATCGAGGTGCAACAGCTGAAGCAGCCATGTTAGCTTTGCGCCAAGGTAAGCACTCGGTAGCTGAATATGCCTTGGATTTCAGGAGATGGGCCCTTGATACCACCTGGGACAGTTCCGCCAAAAAATCAATTTTTCGAAAAGGGTTATCTCCACTGATTAAGGATGAACTTGCTCGTGCCGACCCTCCCACTGCGTTAGGTGACTTTATTAACTACTGCATCCGTATTGATACTCTGAACGCAGGCAAGAGAGATGGTTCGAAAGCAATCGCACTAACCTTTTCCTACCTTCCTCTCCAGCTAAGGAACCTTTGAGTAGGATCACACGGGAACCTGAACCTGAACCCATGCAGGTAGACTCTTTACAACGACGGGTTAGTGATGCACGCAAGGAACATCGTTTTAAGGAGAATCTATGTTTCTATTGTGGTAAGTCAGGGCACTTCATTATAAACTGCCCCAGCCGTTCTCGTAAGACTACTGCAGCACTCATTCACTGTGAGTGTTGCGAGAGGGGATCTGTCAGGTCCGAGCCTCAGGCTCCAGAGAGATCTGCAGCAACAGATCTTGATTTCTCGGACTTAAACTCCGTTACTTCTGAGGACGTTGACTGTGTAAACGCTGCAATTTTTCAAGTTTCCTCAGCGGTGTCCCAGCTGAGTTGTAAGAAAAACAATTCTCATTGCTTTCTTTCCATCAAACTCTGGGTTGACTCAGCTTGGGTGTCTAGCTCTGCTATGATCGACTCAGGGGCAAGTGGAAATTTTATGGATGTCTCCTTTGCTCTGAAACAGGGGATACGTTCAGTGAAGAAGGCTACTCCAGTACAGATGGAAACTGTGGATGGCTCCCTGCTGACCTCTGGACCAGTGGATCAGGAAACAGAGCCTTTGAGGGTTCTTATGGGTAAAGATCATCAAGAGAAACTGTCTTTTATGCTTATCTCTTCTCCCCACTTTCCCATTATTCTAGGGCTACCATGGCTGCAGGCTCAGAATCCTACCATTAACTGGGAGACCAAGGAATTACACTTTCCAGAGAAACAGATGAGTCCAAAAGTTTCAGCTTGCTCTGTTCCTAAAGGAACCATGTCAGTCCCTGAACTACCAGCTGTATACCAGGACTATGTGGATTTATGTGACAAGAAGAACGCTGACCAGCTTCCCCCTCACCGTCCATATGATTGTCCAATTGAATTATTGCCTGGAGCAGAGATACCTTTTGGTAAGATCTACCCCCTGGCGGGGCCCGAGCTAAAGGCTTTAAAGGATTACATAGACGAAAATCTAGCCAAGGGCTTCATACGCCCCTCTTCATCTCCTGCAGGTGCACCCATCTTCTTTGTAAAGAAGAAAGATGGATCTCTGAGACCTTGCGTAGACTATAGGGAACTCAATAAGGTTACTATTAGAAACCGTTATCCATTGCCTTTAATCCCTGAGTTATTGGAGAGAGTGCGACATGCCAAAATTTTCTCTAAACTAGATCTCCGTGGGGCCTATAACTTAGTCCGTATTAGACCTGGGGATGAATGGAAGACTGCATTCAGGTCACGCTATGGACACTTTGAATATCTAGTTATGCCTTTTGGTCTGAGTACCGCCCCAGCCACTTTCCAACACTTGGTGAATGACATCTTCAGGGATCTCCTAGATACATTCGTGGTGATTTATTTGGATGATATTCTAATTTTTTCTAACTCCACAGAGGAACATCATGGACATGTGAGAATGGTCTTGGAACGTCTAAGACAAAATCATCTTTACATCAAACTTGAAAAGTGTGAATTCCATAGGACCGAAATTCAATTTCTGGGGTATGTACTGTCTACACAAGGAATTAGTATGGATGGAAGCAAGACCCAAGCCATCAAGGATTGGCCAAGTCCTAGAAATGTGAAGGAGGTGCAGCGCTTCATCGGTTTTGCCAACTTCTATAGACGTTTCATTAGGAATTTCTCTGAGGTAGTGTCACCTATCACCCAACTTACCCGGAAAGAGTCTAGGTTCTCCTGGACTCCCCAAGCCCAGGAAGCATTTTCCGTCTAAAAGATAAATTTACCACTGCACCTATCTTAGTACATCCCAACCCCGAACTTGCCTTCATAATAGAGGTGGATGCTTCAGACTGTGCCGTTGGAGCTATACTCTCTCAGAGAACAGGTTTGCATCCCTGTGCCTTCTTATCCCAGCAGTTGTCTTCGGCTGAGAGGAACTACGATGTGGGCAATAGAGAGTTGTTGGCCATTATTGCCGCCTTCAAAGAATGGAGACACCTTCTTCAGGGAGCTGCACAGCAAATAGTCGTCCTGACAGACCATCGTAACCTTGAATTTATCAGGTCGGCTAAGTGCCTGACTCCTCGCCAGGCTCGCTGGAATCTTTTCTTAAACCAATTTAATTTTATCATTTCTTATAGACCAGGATCGCGCAATGGAAAGGCTGATGCACCTCTAGGATTCATTCAGCAGAGACACGTCCACTTACTCCTCCTAAGACTATTCTTCCTGACTTTAGATTCCTGGGAGTGATTCATAATCAAGACCTACTTAAGGACATCAAGGAAGCATACCATGCGGATTCCTTTTTGGCACAACCCCCAAGGGACGTAAGTCTTGTCTTTAAGAATGGTGTGTGGATTCAGGGACAACGTCTGTATATTCCTGAAACAGTCAGATTAAGAGTATTGCAACTCATTCACGATTCCAAGATAGCTGGGCATAGAGGAATTCTAAAGACACAGGAATTTCTTTCTCGTTTCTTTTGGTGGCCCACTTGCAGGAAGGATGTTTTAAACTATGTCACTTCATGTGAAGTCTGTGCAAGATGCAAAACACCTCGCTCCTCACCAACTGGTCTGTTGCAACCTCTTCCCACCCCGTCCCGCCCGTGGGGATCCATTTCTATGGACTTCATTGTGGAGTTACCAACCTCTCAAGGGAAGAACACCATTCTAGTGGTGGTTGATCGTTTAACAAAAGCAGCTCATTTTATCCCTTGTGTCGGCTTACCCACTGCAAGACAGACATCAGATTTGATGATTAAAAATGTGTTTCGCTTACATGGAGTACCAGATGAGGTTATTTCGGATCGAGGGGTGCAATTCACTTCAAGGTTTTGGCAAAATTTCTGTGCAGCATTGGACATTAAAGTGAACCTTTCTTCTGCTTTTCATCCTCAGACTAATGGACAGACGGAACGAACCAATCAGACCCTGGAGCAGTATCTTCGCTGCTTTATCTGCCACCTACAGGATGATTGGGTGGATCTACTTCCACTGGCTGAGTTCTCTTATAACAACTCTCAGAGCGCCTCCACTAAGCAGTCTCCTTTTTACTCCAATTTAGGTTATCATCCTAATATTCTTCCTCGATTTCCCATAGAAACGCCTTTGCCAGCAGTGGCTGAAAGAATCACGTCTTTACAAAAGAATATGGATCTTCTAAAGGGAAATCTGGAATTGGCTCAGGAAAGGTACAAGAAAGCTACAGATAAATTTCGTAAACCTGCCCAGCTTTCAAGGTAGGAGACCTGGTCTGGCTGTCAACCAGAAATCTTAAGTTAAGAATTCCATCATCTAAGTTGGGACATAAATACATTGGACCTTATAAAATCAGTAAAATTATAAGTGCTGTCGCTTGTCGTCTCCAACTGCCCAGAACTATGAGAATCCACCCTGTCTTTCATGTATCTCTACTAAAGGCTGCGACACCCAATACGTTTCCTGGACGTTCTTCTCTTTGCCCTGACCCAGTGCTAGTCGATGGTCAGGAAGAATTTGTGGTGGAAAGGATTCTAGATTCCAGGTTGTATAGAAATCAGTTACAATATTTGATTAAATGGCAGGGCTACCCAGTGGAGGACAACTCATGGGAACCAGTCAATAATGTAAATGCTCCTCGCCTGCTCCGCCAGTTTCATCAGAGGTACCCTGACAAGCCTGGTCTGAGGTCATCGGAGGTTGTCCCTAAGGGGGGAGTAATGTAAGGTTCTGTGTACATGTTCCTGAAACTCAGTTTTTCCGTCAGCCATTTTACTTTCTGTCTTGCTGCAGCTGTCTTGCCCTCAGTCAATATGGAGTTTCCAGCTTGCATGTTCCCGCCCTGATTCTCTCCCTCTTGCTTCTTAAGCAGCCACAGCTGAGCAATCAGTGCTTCAGAATCAAGCCTGCAGTGTACCTGTGACCTGACTCCTGGAAGCCTTGGACCTTGTACTCCAGTTATTTCCTATTGTGGAACTTTGGAACACTCGTGGACTTTGGAACCTTGCTATTTGATAAATCCACGTTTGCATGGACTTATGGTAACAGAGAAGAGATCCTGAACCTGTTGTGGAGAGTGATTACTGAGCTTAAGTTACTCTGGCCTGCTGTGTCTCCTGCTTTTGTATCTGCAAACTGTGTGACTATTATTGCCACTTGTATGAAGTAATACAAGACCTTCTATATCAAACCTGTGACTCCTGTGTTTTCATCGCACCCAAGCACAAGACACTATATGAACTGTACTCCTTACATTACAGATACAGCTAATATCGGCCGATACCCGATATTTGCAGTATCGTATCGCTCAACACTATTTGTCAGAAATCAAAAAGTTACCACTCATGCCAAAAACAGGCAGATAAACAATGATGAATCAGGCCCTGTGTTTCTATAAAATAGCAGCAAGGAGGAAGCACATGTACTCATGTAGGACAATGTGTGTTAAAAAGTTTCGCCTTGTATCACTTTCTGTCTCTGGGGAACTATTTCATTGTTGGACTCCTTTAAATCTTTTCTACAATAACTCATCTTGATTTTTCATCTTTTTACAAATTCCAGCACTTATTTGTCTGGCCTTTCTATTTACACCCTTGGCCTGTGCTTCTGGAATAACATGTACCAAGAGCAAAAGTATTATTATCCTTTTGAGACACAGAATAGAATACAGAATTGTGGTTAGTTTTTGTTCTGTATGCCGTAGTACGTGAAATGAGGATGACCCAAACTGAACCCCAAATGTCCAGACAGAGATACGAGTAAGCAGTTCAAATTTGGTATTATTCACACTGGCATCCAAGTTCTTAGAGACATGTCCTGTCCTTGTTTGTCCCTAGCATTTCACATGGTGAGAATGTATAATGGATTTTATCACCTAATTTCAGGATATAGATGATACACTATATTTCCAGAAAACCTGCAATTGATTCTGAGCAAAGGAAAAAGCACCTTAGCAGTAGTGTATCATTTGGGGACTGTTAATTAAAGTAACTTATTTCTAATTATATATCTAATTTAGTCATGAATACAGTAACACAACATATTTCCTCTCTTTGATAAAAAGTTACTTGAATATACAGGTAATTAATTAGTCCCCTTCTGTTTCTGCATCAAGGAAAGCTGTGAGATACCCAGAGGCTTAATGATCACGGTCACAGTTCACTGCCTCCTGTGACCAGTCCCCTGAGGGAGGGGATCCGCTGACGCTAGCAGCTGTGTCAGTTGGATGTGCATCTGAGGACGCATATTCTGCTGAAATGTATTGCGATCAGGGGCCGGCAGCTGACCTCAGTGTGCAAGTCACTAATGCCACATGGCAGTGACGTCATGCACTGTATGTCGCTTGCATGCTAAAGTCAGCTGCTGGCTAGAAAAGGACCGTTCCTGCCAGACTAATCTGATGAGTTTCTATGAAGCGGTAAGTTACAGACTGGACCAAGGGAACGCAGTGGACGTGGTGTTCATGGACATTTCAAAAGCTTTTGATACGGTGCCACACAAAAGGTTGATACATAAAATGAGAACAATGGGGATAGGGGAAAATATGTGTAAGTGGGTTAAGAACTGGCTCAGGGATAGGAAACAAAGGGTGGTTATTAATGGAGCACACTCGGACTGGGTCACGGTTAGCAGTGGGGTACCACAGGGTCAGTATTGGGGCAGCTTCTCTTTAACATATTTATTAAGAACCTTGTAGGGGGCATACAGAGTAGTATTTCAATATTTGCAGATGACACTTAACTCTACAGAGTAATCAATACAGAGGACAATTTTATATTACAGGAGGATTTATGTAAACTAGAAGCTTGGGCTGATAAATGGCAAATGAGCTTTAATGGGGATAAATGTAAGGTCATGCACTTGGGGAGAACAAACAAGATGTATAATTATGTGCTTAATTGTAAAACACTGGGCAAAACTGTCACTGAAAAAGACCTGGGTGTATGGGTGGACGACAAACTCACATTTAGTGGCCAGTGTCAGGCAGCTGCTGCAAAGGCAAATAAAATAATGGGATGCATTAAAAGAGGCAAGATGCTAATGAGGAGAACATAATTTTACCTCTATACAAGTCACTGGTGCCAAACTGTGTACAGTTCTGGTCTCCGGTGTATAAGAAAGACATAGCTGAACTGGAGCAGGTGCAGAGAAGAGCGACCAAGGTTATTAGAGAACTGGGGGGTCTGCAATACCAAGACAGGTTATTACACTTGGAGTTATTTAGTTTGGAAAATTGAAGGCTTAGGGGTGATCTTATTACAATGTATAAATATATGAGGGGACAGTACAAAGACCTTTCTAATGATCTTTTTACTCTTAGACCTATGACGGGGACAAGGGGGCATCCTCTACGTCTGGAGGAAAGAAGGTTTAGCCATAATCAGACGCAGATTCTTTACTGTAAGAGCAGTGAGACTATGGAACTCTCCGCCGTCTAATGTTGTAATGAGTGAATCCTTACTAAAATTTAAGAAGGGACTGGATGCCTTTCTTGAAAAGTATAATATTACAGGCTATATTCACTAGTTTCCTTGATATTGCGTTGATCCAGGGAGTTAGTCTGATTGCCGTATGTGGAGTCGGGAAGGAATTTTTTTCCACAATGTGAAGCTTACTGTTTGCCACTTGGTTTTTTTTTTGCCTTCCTCTGGATCAACATGTTAGGGCAGGTTAGGATAGGATATGGGTTGAACAAGATGGACTTAAAGTCTTCCTTCAACCTTAATAACTATGTTACTATGTTACTGCACATTGTGGGACTGGAGGAAAATTAGTAGAATTTTTATTTTTTTTTCATATTTGTTGGAGAAGGCACACAGAACAGGGACATTATCACTGGAAGAAGCTCAGGATGGAGGATGTATATGATGGGAAGGGGCCCAGGATGGGGCTCAGGATGGAGACATTATACCAAGTTTGGGGAGTTTATTAATGAAAGGGGCCCAGGATGGAGGATATTATACCATGATGACATGAAAAGGCGCAGTATTGAATATACATAAAGGGGCCAGTATGGAGAAACTTATTACAGAAAATTGTCAGGATAGAGGACATTTGGGGACATTATTATAGAAAAGGGGCACATGAGGAGGGACATATTACAGGAAGGGGCCATAAATGTGACATTGTTATAGGTTAGGATTATTACATGAGAGGGTGAACATGTATGTCTTAACAGGATCTGGAACACTACAAGGGCCCATACATCTGATGAAAATGCAGGTGGGGCCCAGGTCCAAAGTTTGTACCGGGGCGCATTGGACTCTATTTAAGCCTATGGAGTTACCAATAGTGCCACCATTCTAGCTCCCACTAGAAGTTCTGAATGGTATATCTGCCTGGATACAGACCATGCTTCTTATTCTTGCCAACTGAAGTTTTTAACATTATACCAGGTTTGCCATCTCCAGGATTCAGCATTAGTCCCTAGTTTTGGAAGCCCTACTTCTGGCTTAGGTTTGACACAAGAAACTGCTTTGTCTGTGACGAGAGATAGGTGAAGCAAACAGTAAAGTTTGGGTTCTGTACTGAACACGTACTATTCGAGCATAGACCCCGAACACTGACTTCTCCAGAGACTTCTTCTACTGTACGAGTTTCGTCACTCCAAACATCGAGTGTTTCCCATGCTGTCATCTGAATGAGAGCATAAAAAACACTGGTGGCTCTGATCGGCAGTAAGATTTTTACCACCGGTCATAGCACTGCGGCTCCCATGCTGTCAGATGACAGCATGAGCCAGCAGCTGTAACCAGCAGTAAAAACTTTACCTTCAATCACAGGCGTCAGGCTGATGATAGAATACTAGTCCCATCATCCTGCTGTCACTGGTAACAGCATTATAAATAAATAAATTAAAAAGATGGCTATTTCTATTTTTGCTAACCAGCATAGCAAAACTTACAGCTGTGGACTGCAACCCTCAGCTGTCTGGTTATCAAGAATAAAGTGGTCCCCACAGTTTTTTTTTAATTATTTAAATTAAAAAAAAAGCATGGAGTCCCTCTCATTTTTGACAACCAACCAAGCTAAAGTAGACAGCTGGGAACTGGTATTCTTACGCTGTTAAGGGGCCATGGATATTGCCCCCGCAGTCCAAAAATTGCCACCTATAACCGACCCAAAAGGCACATTTATTAGATGCGCCAATTCTGGCTCTTTACCCGACTCTCCTCACTTGCCCTGTGGCAGTGGGAAGTGGGATTCATATTTTTGGGGGCTTGATGTCAAATGTTTTTTGACCGCTGACATCAAGCCTACAAGTTATTAATGGAGAGGCATCTATAAGATGGAAGGGACCCCAATCTGTTTTTTTTTTAAATTATTTAAATAATGTAAACAAACGGTGTGGGACTCTTTAATCTTGATAACCAGCCATAATAAAGCTGACATCCGAGAGTTGCAGCATGCAGCTGTCAGTTTTGCCATGATGGTTATCAAAAAAGGAGGTGAACCCACACAGAGTTTTTTTAATTTACTTATTTATAGAATGGGCCCCAGCTGATAAATACTCCCATCAGCAGGCGCCTGCTATCTCTTATCAGTCCCATTAACCAAAACTAGTGGCCAGAGGTAAACTTTTTACCTTTGTTAACAGCTGCTTACTCATGCTGTCATCTGACAGCTTAAGAGACGTAGTGCTCTAACAGGCGGTAATGATCTTACCGTCGATCAGAGCCAATGTTTGCCGCGCTGTCATGCAGATGACAACGTGGTAAACAATGGATATTCAGGCCCCCCCATTGATCTGAATGGGTCAGAGTTCAGGTACTGTTCTCGTGCCCGAACCAAACTTATTTTTGTAACTGTTCAGCTGAACCAACAGGACTCGATCATCCACTATCCACTATCTGTGATCAGAGCTGTGTATGTGAACAGAGGAGCAAAACCTTCAATAGCTAAAGGGTATGCCACACTAAACAACATCGCTAACGGGATCGCTAAAAAACGTCACTATTTAGCGATCCCGTTAGCGATGTTGTCAGTGCGGCATCTGCCAGCGACGAGCTTCCTGCTGTGATCTCGCTCGTCCTGGAATCGCTCCGGACCCTATTTCATCGTCGGCGCTCCCGCTGGGTAAGTATTATCGCTGAGTGTGGCACCTTTTCTTAGCGATTTAGCGGTACTTTTGTACCGCTAAAGTCGTTAAGGAGATCGCTAACCGCGATAGCGTCCTTAACGATATCGCTAAGTTAAGCCGCACTCAGCGATATACAAACAATCCCGCTAGCGATCTCATTAGTATGCGACGCTAACGAGATCGCTAGCGGGATTGTGTAGTGTGGCAGTACCTTAAGCCAGCTCTCTTCTCTGTCATAACTGATGCACAGAGAAAGAAGGGGCTGGCTTAGCTATTGAAAAGAGACAATCAACAAGATCTATTTATTTGTTTGTTTGTTTTTAAGTGTTCTTGCCTTGACCCACGTTTTGTGATGAATACAATCATAGAACTGAATCTCTGGAAAATCAAACTCTTTAGAGCAACATCTGCCAAATGTGTCAGTGTCAAAACCATGGCACAATCCCAATGTGGGAATAAATTTTTATAGATATGTTTTATGTACTCTATGTTTGAGAATCAAAAATATCTTATATCTGCGACCTTTACATTCTGTTTATTTAAAATTAAAAGTAGATTTGCTCTTGTAATCGGTCATCAATTTTAGATCTGCTGCTAGAACCCGCCCTCTCCCCAACAATCATCTTATTGAAGGGTGCCAGTGTGAGTTCCCTTTGTCAGTTACCTTCTCAGTTTTGTAGGTTTTGTAGTACATGTCCTGGTCTTGTTCAAGTGAATAGGACTGAGCTACAAGACTCTACAATGAACTGCAATACCAGGCACATCCACTACAAAGTGAAGTTTATAGGTGATGCTGCGAAGAATTGGATCTCCACTGAATGGATACTAATAATCTATCCTAAATACCAGATATTATCATCAAACTGTTGAAACCCACCTTTTTTCCAATTACATTTGTATATCTTTCTCATAAATAATGATGCTATATGCTGTAGTGCTACGGTATTCACACTGAGCAGTGATGAGGCAGCGACCCAGCAATGTGTTGCCTCACACAGGTGGAGCTCTGCAGAGCCTTCTGCTCTGCACTCATGCCAGACCAAACTAACACTGACCCTGACACACCTAAACCCTTTACTGCAGGGCTTTTAACTGGAATCTGTGGCCGTGGGCCACATGGAAAACCTGGGCCGGGTCTGAGTCTGTTTCAAAACACAAAAGCCCAGAGCAGGTTTTCCCTAAATCAGCATTAAACAACTAGCATTTCCAAGACCTATACTTACTTTTTATTTGCATTGCAATCACAGCTATGCCTGTGACTCCAATGCACTCTCATGGCCTCAATACGCCTCTGTGCGCATCCTGATGGGAGCACACAGTGACCCTTACATGTAAAACCGGTCACTGCTTCACAATGCTTACATCATATAAATAGAACTAAAAAAAATACAAATACATTTTAAAAACGCCTAAAAAAAGCAACAATTGAAGAAAGGAGAATGATGACAATGGCAATGTGACTGAAATAAAAAAAACTTAATAACTAAGCAATACATATAAAATATATTTTAACCTGTAGGTGTCAGTATTTACACGAATGCAGAACAAGATCTAAGTAATATCAAACACATGGTAAAAGGTCAAATAAGTTAGTAGAGTTTATGAAGTAGTATCAAAATAATGACAACTAAACATTAAACGTCCTTAAAAACCCCACTGTAGAGGTTATACATACAGTCATGGACAAAAGTTTTGAGAATGACACAAATATTAATTTAAGTCTACTGCTTCACTTTTTCTAATGGCAATTTGCATATACTCCAGAATGTTATAAAGAGTGATCAGCTTAACAGCAATTACTTGCAAAGTCAATATTTGGCTAGAAAATGAACTTTATCCCCCAAAACACATTTCAACATCATTGCAGCCCTGCCTTAAAAGGACCAGCTAACCTCTTTTCAGTGATTGCTCCATTAACACAGGTGTGGGTGTTGATGAGGACTTGGCTGGAGATCAATCTGTCATGATTAAGTAAGAATGACACCACTGGACACTTTAAAAGGAGGCTGGTGCTTGGCATCATTGTTTCTCTTCTGTTAACCATGGTTATCTCTAAAGAAACACGTGCAGTCATCATTGCAATGCACAAAAATGGCCTAACAGGGAAGAGTATTGCAGCTAGAAAGATTGCACCTCAGTCAACAATCTATCGCATCATCAAGAACTTCAAGGAGAGAGGTTCCATTGTTGCCAAAAGGCTCCAGGGCGCCCAAGAAAGACCAGCAAGGGCCAGGACCATCTCTTAAAAGTGTTTCAGCTGCGGGATCGGGCTACCAGCAGTGCAGAGCTTGCTCAGGAATGGCAGCAGGCAGGTGTGAGTGCATCTGCATGCACTGTGAGGCGGAGACTCTTAGAGCAAGGCCTGGTCTCAAGGAGGGCAGCAAAGAAGCCACTTCTCTCCAGAAAAAACATCATGGACAGACTGATATTCTGCAAAAGGTACAGGCAGTGGACTGCTGAGGACTGGGTAAAGTTATTTTCTCTGATGAATCCCCTTTTCAATTGTTTGGGACATCAGGAAAACGCCTCATTCAGAGAAGACAAGGTGAGCGCTACCACCAGTCTTGTCTCATGCCAACTGTTAAGCATCCTGAAACCATTCATGTGTGGGGTTGCTTCTCAGCCAAGGGAATCGGTTCTCTCACAGTCTTGCCTAAAAACACAGCCATGAATAAAGAATGGTACCAGAATGTCCTCCAAGGGCAACTTCTCCCAACCCTTCAAGAGCAGTTTGGTGATCAACAATGCCTTTTCCAGCATGATGGAGCACCTTGCCATAAAGCAAAGGTGATAACTAAATGGCTCAGGGAACAAAACATAGAGATTTTGGGTCCATGGCCTGGAAACTCCCCAGATCTTAATCCCATTGAGAACTTGTGGTCAATCATCAAGAGACTGGTGGACAAACAAAAACCTAAAAATTCTGACAAAATGAAAGCATTGATTGTGCAAGAATGGACTGCTATCAGTCAGGATTTGGTCCAGAAGTTGATTGAGAGCATCCCAGGGAGAATTGCAGAGGACCTGAAGAAGAAGGGTCAACACTGCAAATATTGACTTGCTGCATTAACTCATTCTAACTGTCAATATAAGCTTTTGTTACTCATATGTTTGCAATTATATTTCTGTCTGTGATAAAAACATCTGTCAAACACACATAAAAACCAGAGGGCAGCAGATCATGTGAAAATATAATATTTGTGTCATTCTCAAAACTTTTGGCCATGACTGTACACCGTTGTGCTCAAAAGGTTACATACGCCGGCAGAACTTTTGCTTTCATGGCCTTTTTCAAAGAATATGAATGATAAAACCAAAAGTTTTTCTCCACTCATGCTTAGTGGTTGGGTGAAGCCATTTATTGTCAAACTACTGTGTTTTTTCTTTTTAAATCATAACGACAATCCAAAACATCCAAATGACCTTGATCAAATGTTTACATAACCTATTTCTTAATACCGTGTATTGCCACCTCTAACATCGACAGCTTGAAGTCTTTTGTGGTAGATGTGGATGAGGTTCTTTATTTTCTCAGATGGTAAAGCTGCTCACTCTTCTTGGCTAAAAGGCTCCAGTTCCTGTAAATTCCTGGGCTGTCTAGAATGAACTGCGTGCTTGAGATCTCCCCATAATGGCTCAATGATATTGAGGTAAGGAGAATTAGATGGCCACTCCAGAACCTTCACTTTGTTCTGCTGTCGCCAATGACAGGTCGTGTTTTGTGTTTTGGATCATTGTCATGTTGGAACGTCCAAGTACATCCCATGAGTAGCTTCCGGGCTGATGATTGCAAATTTGCCTCCAGTATTTGCTGATAACATGCTGCATTTATCTTTCCTTCAACTTTGACTAAGTTTCTTGTGCCTTTGTAGCTCACACATCCCCAAAACATCAGTGATTCACCTCCGTGCTTTACAGTAGGAATGGTGTTCCTTTCATCATAGGCCTTGTTGACCTCTCTCCAAATGTAACATTTACGGTTGTGGCCAAAAAGTTCATTTTTAGTCTCATCACTTCAAATTAACTTGTTCCAAAAAGTTTTTAGGCTTGTTTCTGTGCTGTTTTACATATTGTAGGCGAGCTACTTTGTGGCATTTGCGCAATAATGGCTTTTTTTCTTGCGACTTGACCATGCAGCCCATTTTTCTTCAACTGCCTCCTTATTGTGCATCTTGAAATAGCCACACCACTAGTTTTCAGAGAGTCCAGTATTTCAGCTTATGTTATTTGTGGGTTTTTCTTTGCATCCCGAACATTTTTCATGGCAGTTGTGGACAAATTTTTTGTTGGTCTACCTGACTGTGGTTTTGTTTTTACAGAGCCCCTGATTTTCCATTTGTTAATCACAGATTGAATGCTGCTGACTGGCATTATCAATTCCTTGAATATCTTTTTGTATCCCTTTACTGTTTTATACAGTTCAACTACCTTTTCCCGTAGATCCATTGACAATTCTTTTGCTTTCCCATGACTCACAATCCAGAAATGTCAGTGGCTGGATGAAAAATGAAAGAGTCTGTCTGGATCCCAGAAACTCACTCAGTTTTAAGCACACACGCTGATTACAAGCAAACAGGTCACAGGTGAGGATGTTACCTTTAGTAGCCATTGAAACCCATTTGTGTCAACTTCTGTGTATATTATTAGGCCAAAATCACCAGGGTTTGTAAATTTGATCAGGGTCATTTGGATGTTTTGGGTTTTCATTATGATTTAAAACGAGAAAACTCGGTAGTTTGACAATATATGGCTTCAGCCAACCACTAACCATGAGTGAAGAAAAAGTTTTGGTGTTATCACTCATATTCTCTGAAAAAAGGCCAAGAAAGCAAAAATTCTGCCAGGGTATGTAAACTTGAGCACAACTGTATATATGTTTACTGTGGGTCTGACCACCGTTACCCCAGAGATAGAGAATTGTGGTGCACAATTCCCCTGTGAGAATGACGCTGTGGTGTGTATACTCGACAGTCGCTCCATTTACTTACATTGTGATCAACCTTTTAGTACTATTTTCCCAAAGATCAATGGAAATCTGAGTAATCAGGTCACCAACGATCATTCATTGGCTAGCTAATAAGAGTATTTACCGTATATACTCGAATATAAGCCGAGATTTTCAGCCCATTTTTTAGGGCTGAAAGTCCCCCTCTCGGCTTATATTCGAGTCATATACCAGGGGGTCGGCGGGGGAGGGGGAGCGCAGCTGTCCTATATACTTACCCTTCCGCCGGCACGGTCTCTGCAGCCTCTGCTCTTCTCCCACGGTCCCGGCGCCTGTGTTCAGCGGTCAGCTGGTACCACTCATTAAAGTCATGAATATGCACATATTCATGACTTTAATGAGCGGTAACACGTGACCGCTGAACAAAGGCGCCGGGACCATGGGAGAAGAGCAGGGCAGAGACGCGCCGGCGGAAGGGTAAGTATGAGCGATATTTACCTGTCCCGTTCCGCTGTGTCCTCGGGTCCTCTTGCTGCGATGTTCAGGCAGAGGGCGCGATGACGTAGTTACTGCGCGCAGCACCCCTGCCTGATCATTCACTGCTGGAGGACCTGGAAGACGGTGGCAAGCAGCGGGTGACAGGTAAATGTCTCAGGTGCCGGGGCCTGAGCGAGCGATGACACCGGCACCTGTCCCCCCATAGTGCGCCGGTGTCCCCGCCTGCTCAGGACACCAGCACCTGGCCCCCAGCGACGAGAGGTGAGTATGTCTCTTTTTTTTTTTTCGGTTGCAGCGGCAGCAATTGAGGCCTATACTATGGAGCATAAACTATGGGGGCACAATCTATCGATCATATATGGGGGCACAATCTATGGAGCATCAATGGGGGCACAATCTATGGGGGCACAATCTAAGGATCATATATGGGGGCATAATCTATGGGGGCACAATCTATGGGGGCACAATCTATGGATCATATATGGGGGCATAATCTATGGGGGCACAATCTATGGAGCATCAATGGGGGCACAATCTATGGGGGCACAATCTATGGAGCATCAATGTTGCACAATCTATGGAGCATCTATGGGGGCACAATCTATGGAGCATCTATGGGGGCACAATCTGTGGAGCATCTATGGGGGCACAATCTATGGAGCATCTATTGGGGCACAATCTGTGGAGCATCTATGGGGGCACAATCTGTGGAGCATCTATGGGGGCACAATCTGTGGAGCATCTATGGGGGCACAATCTATGGATCATCTATGGGGGCATAATCTATGGAGCATCTATGGGGGCACAATCTGTGGAGCATCTATGGGGGCATAATCTATGGAGCATCTATGGGGGCACAATCTATGGATCATCTATGGAGCATCTATGGGGGCATAATACATGGGCAGCATATAGGGCATAATCTCATTTTCCACCTAGGCTTATACTCGAGTCAGTAAGTTTTCCCAGTTTATTGTGGCAAAATTAGGGGGGTCGGCTTATACTCGGGTCGGCTTATACTCGAGTATATACGGTAGTTGGAAAACCCCTTTAAACTCTTTGGCAACAATCAATATAGGAAGAAAAAAAGATGACACAATATGACAAAAGGCAAATACAAGAGAAAGATATAGAATTAATTTCTCTGATGACATCTGTAAAATCTTTTTCTATGTAATTTCATAAAAATGTATGGGCACCAATTCATCGAAATGTATCATGTCAGAAATCTGGTGTGAAAGGCTTTGAAGAGTTGCAAAATTTTTGCGCCACGGAGTTGTGCATAAATGTTTCGACTTTTGTTCTTTTCACTCCAGTTTTGGCCAGCAACACCAAAATGGGTAAAAACGTAAGAAAAAAAAAGAGCAAAAATAATCCCATAAAAATCTACGAAGTTTATTGTAAAGATAATACATTAAAAATTGAGAAACAAAATTCTCAAAGTGACAAAGTGGATAGATTAAGGCACATTAATCCCAGTAATTTGTAGTAGATGAAGGAAGAGCAAAAAGATAGCGAAAAATATTCATAAAGTGCAAGTGCTCATACAGACATTATTCCCAAGTTCCAGAAAGTGCTAGTCCATAGATCATTTGCAACCCATGCATGCCAGGAAGCAGGGCGGCTGCAGGTTTTTGAGGGCCCCGGGCGAAAGAGTCTCAGTGGGCCCCTTTAACACATACCACGATTCATGATGCACAGATACAGCAGAGAAATATAGGTATACAATGCCAGATTTCACTTCTTACATGAGTGATAGCGCCCGACTCAACGCAAGTCAATGGGTGCAGAAACGCTGCAGACCCGCACAAAGAATTGACATGCTCCGGAAATGAACCCGCAGCGTTTATGCTGCATTTTTTTTGGCATGTGCACAGCGGTTTTTATTAGACATAGACTATAATGGTACTGTACAACGCAGGAGAATCTGCTGCGGATCCACTGGGCCAAATCCGCTGCTGATCCACAGCAGAATCCGCAACGTGTGCAGAGACACGAAAATGCAGGTAAAAATCTGTGCGTTTTTTTATGCATATTTTCCAGCGTTTTTGCGCTTCATGCGGTTTTGTATGCATTTGAACCGACACCGGATGAAAAAAAACAAAAAAAAAAAACACTCTTGCTCAGGTGCCAAGTGGGCCCCCCGTCTCGCCAGGGCCCCAGTATTTGCCCGGGTGCGCCGGGTGCTGACGCCGGCCCTGCCAGGAAGGTATATTCATTAGCTCAATAATAAGGTGTGTACCACTTCAATGAAAAGTAAAACTGTGAGGCTAAAGTTAAATTCTGCTCTTACCCATTGTATCCACCAGGGACCATGTGCTGTCAACCAAAATGGGTAAAGCTTGGGCATAACGGGGTATTTTGACACCCACTTGTTTAATTAATGATGAGCTGTGGCATACCTTACGCTACAAATCTAACTAGAACAAGATTTGTGGCAAGGTACACGGAGGCACACTTCACTTTTTAGACATTTCTTTTACTGAATCAGGTGAGTCTGACGCCAACATGCTCCATCATCAAAACCGGTGTGAACAACTCCGGTATTGATGAATTGGGGCTATGGTAATTTGGGCTGGATTCACACATATATCATTTGCTGAGTGTGGCCAGCAAAATCATCATAATTTATGCTACAACAGTGGTATAAATTATGACTAAAATGTACTTTTGTTCCCAACTGGAGTACGTCCATTGCCACTTGGTGAATTTAGAGTATTTTACTGAAGCACACTGTTCATCAAGACTAGTGTACAAAAGATCGGACTTGATGACCAGGCCTATGTGTCATTGCCCTGAAGATGTACGAACATTGATGTAATTCAATATAATGGAAACAGAAGAGGCTGCCAAAGCAAAAAAGAACTTGGCTGCAGAAAACAATACAATAAAGTCATTAAATCTAACATGCTCAAGAACAGACTATTTGATTGCTTCTACAAGACAGCTCAACAACACAAATTAAAATGAAGCCAATCCCCAGTTGTTACAGCACTAAACAAACAGGTTAATTTTACAAACAATAATTGAGGAAATCTATCAATATAACAAAATCCTATATAATTTGCAAACTATTAACGTACTGACTGTGTGAAAATGCAGTCATAGACTTTAGACCATGGTCAACAACCGTGCAATCCATCAATCAAACCTTGGATTGTTCAACCATCAACAAACCAGACAGAACTGACAGATCTGATACATGGCAATAAAAATGCAGCCAACTAGCCAAAAATCAGCATTATTGAACATATTTTCAACTGGCATTGGTAATCAAATATGATTTTTTTGTACATTTTTAAACCACTATAAGCTAAATTTCCAGAATCGCCCAATTAGGAAAACTTTCAGCAACGTTCATGGGCATTGTTGGCTCATTTCTTACAAAAGAAATACAATTTAGCAACAATTACAGAATAAGAGTAAGATATCACGTCTGTTGTACCGTCATGCTTTAAATGTATCTGTAAAGAAAGTCAAAGAAGAAAAAAAAACCTACTTGAGATTGAGAGACAATGGTTGCTCCTTTGCTTTGACCAGATCTTTTACTTTAAACGTGCTGCAGCCCAGGAAACTCTTCTAGAGATGAAAAAGGAGAAAGAAATCTTTGATTAGCTCTGGAATGACATTATCGTTTTTTATTACAAGATGAGTGTACACTACAAAGGTGACCCACTTCACCATGGATGAAATGAGATAGCTCGTACTGAAGGTGAACCAGCCGTTTGTTGAAACACGCCATGTACATACAGATGTAAGTTAGAAGAGGTGTTGATTCTTATCATATCTTGATATTAATTCACATGTTCTGATGATATTAATACTGGAAATACTATACTGAAAGTATCTGGACTGAGTTGACCAGAACAACTAGACTCTTAAATATTTTTTTACTTTTCCATGCTTTGCAACAGACCCTGTAAGATTCAAATGACAGTTGTGAACCTTCAAGGCTTCATCACTTGCTATTTTATGCTGGCTACGCATGGTGGAGTAAGGCAGGCAGAATAATTTACAGTATATCTTGCTCTTGAACAGAGGGAGTTCTGCCCACGGTTTAGTTTTGCACAAGATTTGCTGCATTAAATGGGTTTTCCGATGCTTCTATATACAGCACTGGCAAAAATTAAGAGACCACTGCAAAATTTTCAGTTTGTCTGATTTTTCTCTTTATAGGTACCGTATATACTCATGTATAAGCCGACCCGTGTATAAGCCGACCCCCCTAATTTTGCCACTAAAAACTGGGAAAACTTATTGACTCACCTATAAGCCTAGGGTGAAAAATGATTATGCCCCATATGATGCTCCACAGATTATGCCCCCATATGCTGCACAGATTATGCCCAATATGCTCCACAGATTATGCCTCCATATGCTCCAGATTATGCCCAATATGCTTCAGAGATTATGCCCCCATATGCTCCAGATTATGCCCCCATATATTCCACAGATTGTGCCCCCGTATTATCCACAGATTATGCCCCCATATGTTCCACAGATTATGCCCCCATATGCTCCAGATTATGCCCAATATGCTTCAGAGATTATGCCCCCATATATTCCACAGATTATGCCCCCATATGATCCATAGATTATGCCCCCATATGCTCCAGATTATGCCCCCATATGTTCCACAGATTATGCCCCATATGCTCCAGATTATGCCCCATATGTTCCACAGCTTATGCCCCCATATGCTCCATATTATGCCCCATATGCTCCCATATGCTCCAGATTATGCCCCAGATGTTCCACAGATTATGCCCCCATATGCTCCATATTATGCCCCCATATGCTCCAGATTATGCCCCCATATGCTTCAGATTATGCCCCCATATGCTGCACAATTATGCCCCATAGTATAGGCCTCATATGCTGCTGCTGCAAAAAAAAAAAAAAAAAAATGACATACTCACCTCTCGTCGCTGGGGGCCAGGTGCCGGTATCCTGAGCAGGCGGTGACAGCGGCGCGCTATGGGGGACAGGTGCCGGTGTCACCGCTCGCTCAGGACCCCGGCACCTGAGATATTTACCAGTCCCGTTCCACCGCTGCGCTGCTCCCTCGGTCTGACTCCTCTGGCTGTGAATGATCTGGCAGGAGGCGGGGCGTGCACTAACGACATCATTGCGCCCTCTGCCTGATCATTCACAGCCAGAGGAGTCAGACCGAGGGAGCAACGCAGCGGTGGAACGGGACAGGTAAATATCACTATACTCACCCCTCCGCCGGCGCGGTCCCTGCAGCCTCTCCTCTTCTCCCGGCGCTCTCCACAGCGCTTCAGTCCTGCAGCGGTCACGTGGTACCGCTCATTAAAGTCATGAATATGTGCATATTCATGACTTTAATGAGCGGTGCCATGTGACCGCTGCAGGAAGGAGCCGGAGATCGTGGGAGAAGCAGGGGGGCTGCAGAGACCGCGCCGGCAGAGGGGTGAGTACGATCTGACACCCCCGCTCCCTCTTCCCCGCCGACCCCCGTATATGACCCGCGTATAAGCCGAGAGGGGGAATTTCAGCCCTAAAAAATGGGCTGAAAATCTCGGCTTATACATGGGTATATATGGTATATTTTTGAGGAAAATGTAAATTGCTCTTTTATTCTATAAACTACTGACATGTCTCCGAATTTCCAAGCAATAAATTTTGTGTTTATTTTCAGAAAATGAGAAATGATCAAAATAACAAAAAAAATGCAGTTCTTGCAGACCTCAAATAATGCTAAGAAAACAAGTTCAGAATCATTTAGAAACAACAATACTAATGTTTTAACTTAGGAAGAGTTCAGAAATCAATATTTTGTGGAATAACCATGATTTTTAATCACAGCTTTCATGCGTCTTGGCTGGCTTTCCAACAGTCTTTCACACCTTATGCCACTACTGGTGCAAAAATTTAAGCAGTTCTTCTTTGTTTGATGGCTTGCGGCTATCCATTTTCCTCTTGGTTACATTCCAGAGGTTTTCAATGGGGTTCAGGTCTGGAGATTGGGCTGGCCATGACAGGGATTTGATGTGGTGGTCCTTCATCCACACAATGATTGACATAGCTGTGTGGCATGGCGCATTGTCCTGCTGGAAAAACCAGTCCTCAGAGTTGGGGAACATTGCCTGAGCTGAAGGAATCAACTGTTTTTCCAGGATAACCTTGTATGCAGCTTGATTCATACATCCTTCACAAAGATTAACTTGCCTAATTCCAGCCTTGCTGAAGAATCCCCAGATCATCACTGATCCTCCACCAAATTTCACAAATAGACTCATCAGAGAAGATTACCTAACTCTAGTCCTCTATGGTCCAATCCTTATGGTCTTTGGCAAACTTCGGCCTGGCTCTCCTTTGCTTCTCATTGATGAAGGGCTTTTTTCTAGCTTTACATGACTTGAGCTCTGCCTCTAGGAGCCTGTTACGAACTGTTCTTGCTGTGCACTTCACCCCATCTGCCATTTGCCATTTCTTTTGTAGGTCACTTGATGTCATCCTGCGGTTGCTGAGTGACATTCGAATAACATGACGGTCATCCCGGTCAGTGGAGAGTCGTTTTCACACTCTGCCGGTCTGTAGCTTTGTTGTCCCCAATGTCTGCTGCTTGACCTTGTTGTAATGGACTGCCATCTTAGAAATTTTAAGGATGGAGGCAACATCACACTCACTGTATCCCTCTGCTAGTAAAGCCAGAATTGAGTCCTTCTTTTTCTCACTCAAGACTTTTCTTTTCAACTCCTTTGGCATGGTTAAAAGTAATTTTTTAATTCCTATTATTTTTGGGATATTACTAGCATTTGTTTTGCCATCCAGCTTGTCCTATTGCAAGAGGATTGTGAATACCACAGCAGTGTTTTTTATACTTTCCTTCGTTAAATAAGATTTGGTGATCACCTAATCAGAAGCACATTAAGTAGAATGAGGTGTACTCTGGTTGGAATTCAACTGACACTGGAATGGAATGGCTGTCAGACATGTAGAGAAGCTAGCTGATTTTTATAAAACTGTGCAGTGGTCTCTTAACTTTTGTCAGAGCAGTATATGGCCTACACTTAAGATAGGTCATCAATACCAGATCAGTGGGGCTATGACACCTGGCACCTCCGCAGATCAGCTGTTCCTGATGCCGGAGACATGTACCTAGTTATGGAGTGCAACAGCACAGCTTAGTCACTGTATTGTGGTCGTGGATGAGTATTACACATCTGCCAGTATTTGAATGAATAGGGGTAGTTCAGCAGTATCCAAGCTGAGGTTACTATAAAGTTACTGGAGCTGTGCTATTCTGCACATCTGGCCATCCCCAACACAGGAAAAAGCTGATCATCAGGAGTACCGGGTGTCGTACTCCCATCGATCTTGTACTGATAACCTATCCTAGGGATAGACCTTTAATATAAAAGTACTGGACTACCGCTTTAAGTTGTATTGTTTGTTAAATTTTACAACACGTGGAATCTCTTTTGTTGAATTGGTTTATGAATTGCATGTTGTAGCTAGTTACTATAGGATTTCCTGATATATGCCTCAGACAGAAGCTTTGAACAGCCTTAAAGGGGCATATATCATTTTACCAGTTATATTGTATCACTGGACCTATATCCACATCCAAAAACTGAATGGTTGAGAGGACTAAGTGATATAATATAACTGGTGAAAAGAATGATCTTTTACATACTCATTATAATATGATTGTGTGATATAATAATGTTTCTTTATACCCCTGACACTATTGAATATATAAATATATAAATAATATTGTTGATATAAATTAGTTCTAAAAGCACCCCCTAGTTCTATTTATTTTTTATTGAATTTTTAGTAACATTTTTATCAATTTTTAGTGTCATATCGATCATTTTCTTGGAAATATACAGCTGGCCCCTCTTAGGAAATATTGAACTCCCCATAATGATAATAAATGAAAAACAGAGTTACATTTGATTTTAATAATAATTTTAATTAATATTGTGGTTTTTACATATAAAGATTTCTTTTATTGATATAATTTTTACAATTTTTTTTTTTTTAATAATAAATTCATGTTTCATTTTTTTCAGTTTCTTGATGGTATTAATCTTAGTTCATTCTCCAACTAAGTCTTTTGTTCTAGAACTGTGGCTCAGTCGGCAGATGGGTTTGTGAAACTCGTATTTATGCATTTTTTTAGGAGTTAGTGTCTGTGTTAGTGTTGAGCGATACTGCTCGATATCTAAAAATATCGGATCGGAATGGTATCGCCGATATCACTAAATATCGGCGAAATCCGATTCCGATACGGAAGTCCCATGTAAGTACGGTGGCTCAGTGGATAGCACTACAGCCTTGCAGCGCTGGAGTCCTGGGTTCGAATCCCACCTAGGACAACATCTGCAAGGAGTTTGTATGTTCTCCCGTGTTTGCGTGGGTTTCCTCCGGGTACTCCGGTTTCCTCCCACACTCCAAAAAACATACAGATAGGGAATCTAGATTGTGAGCCCCATCGGGGACAGCGACAATAATGTGTGCAAACTGTAAAGCGCTGCGGAATATGTTAGCGCTATATAAAAATAAAGATATTATTATTATAAAAATAAAGATATTATTATATTATTATTATTATTAAGTCTATGGGAACAAAATATCGCAACTAAAAAAAACCTTTATTTCCTAAATATACACATAGAATACATATATATATATACATGTCATTGTGACATGTATATATATATACATATATGTATAGTTTATACACTTCTACATAGTAAAATATCCTCTGATTCAATTGCCGGGTAAAGCCGGCTTCTGTGAAAAGACAGAAGCACCGACATGAAATGACACTTGGTGTACATAGGGTTAACCATGTCTTTTCATGTCGTTTGCAATCTGATTTGCACAAAATTACATCAGTCTATGTGTACAAAATTTCACACCTGTAGGGGTTAATTAAAGGTGTAAATTCGTTGTAAAAAAAACAGACTTTTTTGCTACTAATTTACACCTTTAATTAACCCCTACAGGTGTGAAATTTTGCACACATAGACTGATGTAATTGTTTGTGCAAATCAGATAGCAAAGGACATGAAAAGACATGGTTAACCCTATGTACACAAGTGTCATTTCATGTCGGGTTCTGCATTTTCACAAAAGCCGTCAATTGAATTAGCGGCTATTATACTATGTAGAAGTGTATGAACTATAAATTAAATATATATATATGTGTCACAAATTCAATGACATGTATATATATATATATGAGGTGTAAAATTGTTTAAAAAAAATGCATGGGCTCCCCCTATTTTCGCAACCAGACAGACAAAGCCAGCGAATGGGGGCAGATAATAATAGCCAGAGAGGGACCATTATTTTTGCCCCCCCTGGCTACTAACATCTGCCCCCAGAAAAGACAAATCTATAATTAGATTTGCCCTTTCTGGCACTTTGCCCGTCTATTCCCATTGCCCTGTAGCGGTGGCGAATGGGTTAATATGGGTTAAAGCCACATTGCAATTGAAAGGTGACCTTAAGCCAGGTTAATAATTGAGAGCTGTCAATTAGACAACTATCAATTATTAATCCTATTGCATGAAATAAAAATAAAACACACACACTTTAATTAAAAATCATTTTAATGAAATAAAGACACATGTTTTGACCATCTTTTATTTGACTGCAAAAAACATTTCCTGCAATAAAAATAAAATAAAAAAGCAAAATTATTTTACCTATCCCATGCACAGTCAGGTCCCACGGTGTAATCCTTCAGAAAGGGTTAATGTTACTGCAGGGACCGCAGCTAATGCTGCAGCCTCACAGTAAACCCCCAAATGAATGAGTTCCTCTCCTGGCTGACAGGAGAGGAAGTGGAAAGCTTAATTGATTGCTTTCCACTTTCACTTCAGGTCAGCCAGGGACACAATCAGTGACGTCAGAGGGAACTGATTAACAAAAATAGGGGTTCCCTTCGAATAAAAAATGGCGTCGGGTCCCCCTATTTTTGTTAACCAGCCTGATGAAGCAGACCGCTGAGGCCGGATTTTCAGGCTGTTAGGAGCCAAGATCCATGGACCTTGCCAGCCTGATAATACCAGGCCACAGCAGTCTGCATATCTTGGCTGATTAACAAAAATAGGGGATCCCCTCGAAAAAAATTGGTGTGGGTCCCCCCTATTTTTGTTAACCAGCCAGATGAAGCAGACCGCTGAGGCCCGGATTTTCAGGCTGTTAAGGAGCCAAGATCCATGGACCTTGCCAGCCTGATAATACCAGGCCACAGCAGTCTGCATATCTTGGCTGATTAACAAAAATAGGGGATCCCTCGAAAAAAATTGGTGTGGGGTCCCCCCTATTTTTGTTAACCAGCCAGATGAAGCAGACTGCTGAGGCCTGGTTTTTCAGGCTGGTAAGGATCCAATATCCATGGACCTTGCAAGCCTGATAATACCAGGCCACAGCAGTCTGCTTAGCTTGGCTGGTTAACAAAAATAGGGGATCCCTCGAAAAAATAACGGCGTAGGGGTCCCCCTATTTTTGTTAACCAGCCAAGTAAAATGCAGACTGCTGCGGCCTGGTATTAAAAGACTGTCAAGGCCCATGGATTTTGGCCCTCAACAGCCTGATAATACCAGGCTACAGCAGCCCCACATTTGGCGCATCAAAAGATGTGCCAATTGTGGCACTTTACCCGGCTCTTCCCACTGCCCTGTAGCGGTGGCAAGTGGGGTAATAAGGGGTTAATGTCACCGTTGATTGCACGGTGACAATAAGCCCGGTTAATAATGGAGAGGTGTCAATAAGACACCGATCCATTATTAATCCCAAAGTTATTAAATGTATAAAAAAAAGACAAAGCAAGAAAAAAGTCTTTTAATGAAATAAAAGAGACAACACAGTTTTCATTAATTTTATTATACACTCATTCCTGCGACGCCATCGATCTCCTGTAAAAAAAGAAAAAAAACAAACCAACAGTATACCACCTGTCCGACGCAGTCCATAGTAACGACAGTCCCACGACGATCCAGCTCTGCTACATCGCAATGACAGGCAGAGCCTGTCATCGCAACGCAGCACAGCTGATTACCTGCTTCCCCGGCGGTGACGTCATCGGACTGACTGCTTTACGGCCGGGATTACCCAGCAGTCACTGCAGTTATCGCGAGAAACTGCATGTGACCGCCGGGGAAAGATGATGGCGGCCATGAAGCAGTCCAGCCCGTGACCGCCGGAGATCTTCTGCCAGGTAAGTGCCGCTGACTCCTGACAGACCCGACGACGGACACTGACAGTGACAGTGACAAATCCGATTCCGGTATCCGATATGACGAAAATATCGGTACTCGGAATCGAAAGCCCGATACAGCTAATATCGGCCGATACCCGATATTTGCAGTATCGTATCGCTCAACACTAGTCTGTGTTGCATTTTTGTTAATTTTCTTCATTTTCTTTGGGTTTAATTGTTTAGTATATCTGTAAGAAAAGAATGTTTAAATGTTTTAATGGTTATATCAAGCATGTCCTTCTACCTTAAGATGACTATTACAAATTGTATCATGTGTCTGACTGCTGAAGTTTGACATCTGTATGACATGTGATCCCACTTGGCACCGCGTCTGATATTCAGAATCTATTTAAACACCATGTGATGACACTACCTATCTGTACATCTCCTGAGGAAGAAGTCGCTCAGACTTCGAAACGCGTTGAGAAATGAGAAATAAATAATCATCATACATCATCTATTTGCCTGGATCGATATTGTTACAGCAGAGCGGGTGATATCCACTTTTTTCCATTTATCTGCATTGAACCTGTCAGTGATCTGACTTGTGGATTTGCGGCAGCTGTTATCTCGGATAAGTCATATACGACTGAACGTTGTGAAAATTAGGTGAGTGTAAACTAAGGTTTAAATATATATCGCTACCAGATAAGACCCTATTTGCTCTTTCTCTCTCCTAGTGTTTTTTGTGTAGCTCACAGTGCATGTCAGACCAAATGAGAATCATGAGGTCAAAGGAACTGGCCAAGGAGCTCAGAGACAGAATTGTGGCAAGGCACACATCTGGCAAGGTTACAAAATAATTTCTGCAGTACTCAAGGTTCCTAAGAGCACAGTGGCCTCCATAATGCTTAAATGGAAGAAGCTTGGGACCACCAGAAGTCTTACCAGACCTGGCCGTCCAGCCAAACTGAGCAATCGTGGGAGAAGAGCCTTAGTGAGAGAGGTAAAGAAGAACAGCAAGATCACTGTGGCTGAGCTCCACAGATGCAGTAGGGAGATGGGAGAAAGTTCCACAAAGTCAACTATCACTGCAGCCCTCCACCAGTCGGGCCTTTATGGCAGAGTGGCCCGAAGAAAGCCTCTCCTCAGTGCCAGACATATGAAAGCCCACACAGACTTTGCTAAAAAACACATGAAGGACTCCCAGACTACGAGAAATAAGATTCTCTGGTCTGATGAGACGAAGATAGAACTTTTTCGTGATAATTCTAAGCGTTATGTGTGGAGAAAACCAGGCACTGCTCATCACCTGCCCAATACAATCCCAACGGTGAAACACTGTGGTGGCAGCATTATGCTATGGGGGTGTTTTTCAGCTGCAGGGACAGGATGACTGGTTGCAATTGAAGGAAACAGGAATGAGGCCAAGTACAGAGATATTCTGGATGAAAACCTCTTCCAGAGTGCTCTGGACCTCAGACCTGGCAGAAGGTTCACCTTCCAACAAGACAATGACCCTAAGCACACAGCTAAAATAACAAAGGAGTGGCTTCAGAACAGCTCTGTGACCATTCTTGACTGGCCCAGCCAGAGCCCTGACCTAAACCCAATTGAGCATCTCTGGAGAGACCTGAAAATTAGTGATGATCAAGCATGCTCACCACTACTCGGTACTCGCTCAAGCATCTCACTGCTCGAGATGCTCGGAGCTCGCCGACTATTTCCGGGGTTGCTCGGCGTCCCCTCTCTGCATGTTTGGCATTCTTTAGAGAGCCAATGAACATGCAAGGATTGTCTGCCACACACTGTAATGCTTCAGCCATGTTGGTTGAGGCATTACAGTGATTGGCTGGCCCCACAGCGTCATCAGGTCTATATCAGACCTGGCACCACCATGCTCATCACTGTGTAGGGAGAGGCGCTGCTGAGCTAGGGAGAGATTTGCTTGTTTCTTAGTTAGTGTAGGTAAACCACAATATACTGTACTATACACATATCCATCTCAACTAACAGTCCTTCTGAGGACTAATCCAGCTGCATAGATATCCGTGCTAGGCAGGCAGGCAGTGTATGTGGCAGACTGCAGAGCATATAGCAAGAGGGTCCATTCCAGTTCTCTGCTGCTGCTGCTGCTGCTTTTACGGATATTTCTAGACATAACCCGGGTATCAGGGGCCAGGAATAATTTTATTTTGGATCTTAATTCTGATTATTTGCCTAAAAAGCAAACCAGAGAACACCATTTTTCTGCTTGCTGGCACTGCAGAATACAGCCAGATCCTTTCCATATTACAGCACTAAAAATCCATCTATTTAAAACTGTGGTTTGTCCATCACACGGATCACATATAATTGCACTCTAAAAAATTCTGTCATTTCTGGCCTCCATTTAAATTTTGTTGCAGTGTGTTAGTGAAGTTATTGACTCCAGTTTGCTGTTAAAACTAGTCACCTACAGGTGAGCTATTTAAAACTGTGGTTTGTCCATCAAACGGCTCACATATAAGTTGTTATGATTCGGTAGCTGAGGAGTGCAGGCAAAAAGGCAATACACCAGAGCAGTTGGAATCTATGAGATTGCAGTACCCTGACTAACCACCACAACTAGAGGCAGCCGTGGAGCGTTCCTACGTTGGTCCTAGACGCCTCGTCACAGCCTGAGAAACTAACTACACCTAAAGATAGAAATAGGAAAGCTATCTGCCCCGGAGCAGAACCCCAAAGAACATAGAAAGCCCCCAAACATGTAATGGCGGTTAGACAAGACGAAATACTGACACAGACAGAAAATAGTATGAGCAAACGTTGGGGCCCAAACTAACTAAATAGAAAAGGATAGGAAGGGTACTTACTGCAATCCCAAAAAAAAACCTGAAAGCACCAACTCTACTAATTTCAAAAAACACCTGAGATCACACGACCTCTACCACCTAAATTAGTTCTCTGGTGTAACAAAATCAAAACAGCAGCCACTGAAAAAACTGGAAAAAGCAAAAGTACAAACATCAGTGGCCGAACTAAACTGAGAGGGAAAAAGCCCCCTGAGGGGACCCCGAAGGCCCCCACAGAAGTGCAGGACAAAATGCAAAAATTAAGCACAGAAACAAAAAGAAGAAAATGTCTTATCTGTTAGCAGGAGATGCAGACACGACACAGCAGGCTACAAGGGAAACAGGAATCAAGGAATGAGACCCGAACAATTGATCACCGGCAACCCTGATGGGAAGGTGACTCCCTTATATAAGACCAGTCAGTAACACCTGATTCCAGTCCTCACAATCTTCACTGAACAGACCAGTACCGCTTGTAACCACCAGAGGGAGCCTCTGCTCAGAACTCATCTCAAGCCTATTCACAACATAAGTGCTCTCAAAATTTTGCCATTTCTGGCCTCCATTTAAATTTTGTTACAGTGTGTTAGTGAAGTTATTAACACCAGTTTGCTGTTAAAAATAGTTAACTACAGGCCAGCTATTTAAAACTGTGGTTTGTCCATCCAATGGATCACATATAAGTGCGCTCAAAATTCTGCCATTTCTGGCCTCCATATAAATTTTGTTGCAGTGTGTTAGTGAAGTTATTGACTCCAGTTTGCTGTTAAAACTAGTCACCTACAGGTGAGCTATTTAAAACTGTGGTTTGTCCATCAAACGGCTCACATATAAGTGCTCTCAAAATTCTGCCATTTCTGGCCTCCATTTAAATTTTGTTGCAGTGTGTTAGTGAAGTTATTGACACCAGTTTGCTGTTAAAAATGGTTACCAACAGGCCAGCTATTTAAAACTGTGGTTTGTCCATCACACGGATAACATAAAAGTTCGCTCCAAATTCAGCCATTTGTAGAGAACGTGGAAAATATTGTCCTCCATTTAAAATGGGTGTAGCATCGGCGTCCCGGCCCTCTGCCAGGCAGGGACGCCGTTCCCCTTACCAGCGCTCTGCGTCTTCAGCGCCCCCAGCGTCCTCAGCGCCCCCAGCATCCTCGGCGTCCTCCTTCCACCCTGCTGGGCCCGCGCGCTCCTTCCCTGCTGCTGGACTTAGGGCGCGAGCCCGCACCCTCCCCCGCTCTTAAAGGAGCCGCGCACATTTTCCAAATTAGTCTCCGGCCAATGCCGGAGGACTCCACCCTATATTAAGGGCTTCCTCCTTAATGGAGGTGCCCGAGCAATGTTGTTGTTGCACTGTATAACTCTGCTTCAGCCCTCAGCTCCTGTTTCCAGTTGCCTGCCTGTTACCTGTCTGTTTGCTGTCTGCCATCTGACTGCAGCCCTCCCCGGAGGTTCGGACATCACCTGCAGTGATCCCCGGCTATTACAGAGACTCTTGCCTGCTCACTTGGGAGCGATCATCTGCCATCCGACTGGAGCTCTATCCGAAGGTTCGGACTTCATCAGCAGTGATCACCGGCTACTCCAGAGACTCTTGCCTGCTCACTTGGGAGCGATCATCTGCCATCCGACTGCAGCTTTATCCGAAGGTTCGGACATCTCCAGCAGTGATCACCGGCTACTCCAGAGACTCCTGCCTGCTCGCTTGGGAGCGATCATCTGCCATCGGACTGCAGCCTACCAGGAGGCTCCAACAGCTCAGGTCGTATAAGCCTGTATATTCAGAGACTGTCCTGGTCACTTGCCGTGACAACCTGACTACCCAGAGACTGCCCTGGTCACTTGCCGTGACAACCTGCCTACCCAGAGACTGCCCTGGTCACTTGCCGTGACAACCTGCCTACCCAGAGACTGCCCTGGTCACTTGCCGTGACAACCTGCCTACCCAGAGACTGCCCTGGTCACTTGCCGTGACAACCTGCCTACCCAGAGACTGCCCTGGTCACTTGCCGTGACAACCTGACTACCCAGAGACTGCCCTGGTCACTTGCCGTGACAACCTGCCTACCAGAGACTGCCCTGGTCACTTGCCGTGACAACCTGCCTACCCAGAGACTGCCCTGGTCACTTCCCGTGAATTCCTGTCCGTATTCCCCGGGCGCCACCTGCTCTCTTACAAGTGTACTGTCTTGTATAATAAAGCTCAGTGGTTTCACCTATCAGACCCGTTACAATGGGCAAGGCGCATGGCAAGGGACGGGGAACTGGACATGATGGTGATGGTGCATGCAGAGGCCGAGGGCAATCTGAAATTGTCATATAAGCAGGTTTCTTTTTTGTAAAAAAGAAAGACGATCTCTCCGTCCCTGTATTGACTACAGAGGCCTAAATTTGATCACGGTGAAGAATAAGTACCCTCTTCTGCTCATTCCGGAGTTGTTTGATCGTCTTAGAGGGGCTAGAGTCTTCACTAAACTGGATCTTCGTGGAGCATACAACCTGGTTCGTATCCGTCGAGGAGATGAATGGAAGACGGCATTCAACACCCGGGATGGCCACTACGAGTATCTGGTTATGCCCTTTGGTCTCTGTAATGCTCCAGCAGTCTTTCAGGAGTTGGTCAATGACATCTTCCGGGACCTCCTCTACTCCTGCGTTGTGGTGTACCTTGACGACATCTTGGTCTTCTCTCCGGATCTCCAGTCTCACCGGAGGGATGTTCGTCAGGTTCTGCTCAGGCTCAGGCAGAATCACCTCTTCGCCAAATATGAGAAGTGCCTCTTTGAGCAGACCTCGCTTCCGTTTCTGGGCTACATTATCTCTCAGACAGGTCTACGAATGGATCCGGAGAAACTGTCTGCCATCGAGAAGTGGCCCCGACCAGAGGGGTTGAAGGCCATTCAGCGGTTCCTGGGATTCGCTAACTATTACAGTCTCTTCATACCGCACTTCTCTTCCAGGACTGCTCCAATCTCAGCGCTCACCCGCAAGGATGCTAACCCCAAACAGTGGACGCCCGAAGCAGAGGAGGCCTTTCTTTCCTTGAAACAAGCCTTCTCTTCCGCTCCAGTGCTGCAACGCCCGGACGGCAACAAGCAGTTCTTCCTGGAGGTGGACGCTTCCTCTGCTGGAGCCGGAGCGGTACTTACTCAAAAATCTTCATCCGGGAAGATGGTTTCCTGTGGTTTCTTCTCCAAACTCTTGTCCTCCTCCGAGCGCAACTACTCCATAGGAGATCGAGAGTTATTGGCCATTAAGTTGGCATTGGAGGAGTGGCGTTACCTACTCGAGGGGGCTCTTCATCCGGTAATCATCTACACGGACCACAAAAATCTGTCTTACCTTCAGCATGCTCAGAGACTTAACCCTCGCCAAGCCCGGTGGTCCTTGTTTTTTGCCCGTTTTGATTTTCTTTTGCATTTTCGCCCGGCTGACAAAAACATCAAGGCGGATGCCTTGTCCCGGTCCTTCCTGGTGTCGGATCTCGAAGATGAGCCTAAACATATCATCGATCCCGCCAGAGTGATGCAGGTGGCTCCCGTGAGTCTAAATCATCTCCCTCCTGGTAAGACGTTCGTATCAGAGACTGATCGGAAGAGAATTCTACATTGGGGTCATTCGTCTAAACTCGCTGGCCACGCTGGTCAGAAAAAGACCCTCCAACTCATTACCCGGCATTATTGGTGGCCTACCCTGCACAAAGACGTAATAGACTTTGTTTCTGCCTGTGTCTCCTGTGCCCGCAACAAAGTTCCGAGACACCTGCCTGCCGGCCGTCTTCTTCCGCTTCCTGTACCCGCTGCTCCCTGGCAACATATAGCCATGGACTTCATTACGGATCTGCCCGTCTCTGCCGGTTGTACGGTCATTTGGGTGGTCGCTGACCGCTTTTCCAAGATGGCTCACTTCATTCCTCTGCCAGGTCTTCCGTCTGCACCCGAGTTGGCTAAAGACTTTATCCGCCACATCTTCCGTCTCCATGGTTTGCCTCGTCACATTGTGTCGGATCGTGGGGTACAGTTCACCTCACGTTTCTGGAGAGCTACTTGTAAGTTACTAGACGTCACCTTGGATTTCTCCTCCGCTTACCATCCACAGTCCAATGGACAAGTTGAGCAAATAAATCAGAATCTGACCAGCTATCTCCGACACTTCGTTAATGCTCATCATTCTGATTGGGTGGAGCTCCTGCCTTGGGCCGAATTCTCTTACAATAATCACGAGAGCGAATCGTCCACCAAGTCTCCGTTTTTTATAGTCTTCGGTCAGCACCCTCGGATTCCTGTCCCCCTTTCCATCTCTGTGGACAATCCAGCTGCGGAATCTCTGGTTAGAGAATTCTCCTCCATCTGGGAGAGTACCCGGTCCGCACTCATTCAGTCATCCGAGCGCATGAAAAGACATGCTGACAAGAAACGTCTGGATCCTCCTCAATTCCGTCCTGGGGACAAAGTCTGGCTTTCGTCCAAATATGTTCGGCTCAAAATTCCTTCCTACAAGTTAGGTCCTCGGTTTATCGGTCCTTTTGAAGTCATCAGGCAGATCAACCCAGTGTCCTATAAATTGAAACTCCCGGCCAATTTGCGAATTCCTAACTCTTTTCATGTGTCTCTCCTCAAACCTGTGGTACTTAACTCTTTTTTCAAGTCTACAGGTACACCTCCTGCTCCAGTGTCTGCTGATGATGAATTTGAGGTAGAGAACATTCTGGCCACAAAAAGGGTAGGAAGAAAGACTTATTTTTTGGTGGATTGGAGGGGGTTTGGTCCTGAGGAGAGAACCTGGGAGCCTCGGGAGAACATCCATGCCCCTCTCATCCTAGCTAAATTTCTTTCTGGCCTAAAGAGGGGGGGGCCTAGAGGGGGGTGTACTGTAGCATCGGCGTCCTGGCCCTCTGCCAGGCAGGGACGCCGTTCCCCTTACCAGCGCTCTGCGTCTTCAGCGCCCCCAGCGTCCTCAGCGCCCCCAGCATCCTCGGCGTCCTCCTTCCACCCTGCTGGGCCCGCGCGCTCCTTTCCTGCTGCTGGACTTAGGGCGCGCGCCCGCACCCTCCCCTGCTCTTAAAGGAGCCGCGCGCATTTTCCAAATTAGTCTCCGGCCAATGCCGGAGGACTCCACCCTATATTAAGGGCTTCCTCCTTAATGGAGGTGCCCGAGCAATGTTGTTGTTGCACTGTATAACTCTGCTTCAGCCCACAGCTCCTGTTTCCAGTTGCCTGCCTGTTACCTGTCTGTTTGCTGTCTGCCATCTGACTGCAGCCCTCCCCGGAGGTTCGGACATCACCTGCATGATCCCGCTATTACAGAGACTCTTGCCTGCTCACTTGGGAGCGATCATCTGCATCCGACTGCAGCTCTATCGAAGGTTCGGACTTCATCAGCAGTGATCACCGGCTACTCCAGAGACTCTTGCCTGCTACTACTTGGGAGCGATCATCTGCCATCCGACTGCAGCTTTATCCGAAGGTTCGGACATCTCCAGCAGTGATCACACGGCTACTCCAGAGACCCTGCCTGCTCGCTTGGGAGCAATCATCTGCCATCGACTGCAGCCTACCAGGAGGCTCCAACAGCTCAGGTCGTATAAAGCCTGTATATTCAGAGACTGTCCTGGTCACTTGCCGTGACAACCTGACTAACCAGAGACTGCCTGGTCACTTGCCGTGACAACCTGCCTACCCAGAGACTGCCTGGTCACTTGCCGTGACAACCTGCCTACCAGAGACTGCCCTGGTCACTTGCCGTGACAACCTGCCTACCCAGAGACTGCCACTGGTCACTTGCCGTGACAACCTGCCTACCCAGAGACTGCCCTGGTCACTTGCCGTGACAACCTGACTACCCTAAGACTGCCCTGGTCACTTGCGTGACAACTGCCTACCCAGAGACTGCCCTGGTCACTTCCCGTGAATTCCTGTCCGTATTCCCCGGGCGCCACCTGCTCTCTTACAAGTGTACTGTCTTGTATAATAAAGCCAGTGGTTCACCTATCAGATACCGTTACAATGGGCAAGGCGCATGGCAAGGGAACGGGGAACTGGACATGATGGTGATGGTGCATGCAGAGGCCGAGGGCAATCTGAAATTGTCATATATTGGATAAAGGGTGTCAGAACGCAGGTATGCGGAAGTGACCACCCAAAAAACCTGAGTTCCATGTAGTGAGGCGCACTTAGACCGGAAATGACCACCACAACTGGCGATACGTCACTTCCGGTCTCAGGAAACAAGAAGTGTCTTGTGTTTCGGCAGTGGAACGCAAATGCTAATCAATGACGACGCCGAGTATTCTAGGTGCTCCTCCCATGTGTGAAGCAGGCAGGTGACAGAGCAGAGAGAGGCGCGTCACCAAGACTGCAACACCCAAAAATAAAGATTACAGGGAGACGCTGGCAGTCCCAGACAAAAGTGTTATGGAGACCAATCAAGAATAGCCACACACTCATACCCTAATGGTTACAAAGGGAGTCATATTCATATAGTTACAGTAAGGGAAAGCGAATCACGGCATTATAGGACCACTATAGACAGGACAATTAGATATAAAGCACCAATGTATTCCCTTCATGTCCAAATACATACCCACTATTAACCATGGGTTCGGAGCCTTCTATGGGGAGGGGAAACACATAAAAAGTGGACAATTGTACCCCAATATTATGATTAATCAAAAAATATTATTCTGCTTCAATTACTGCTTCAAAGAACAGCTGTAAGGTTCTATGTATATATTCCTGAAACTCAGTTTGTTCGTCAGCCATTTTACTTTCTGTCTTGCTGCAGCTATCTTGCCCTCAGTCAAAATGGAGTTTCCAGCTTGCATGTTCCCGCCCTGATTCTCTCCTTTGCTTCTTAAGCAGCCACAGCTGAGCAATCAGTGCTTCAGAATCTACCCTGCAGTGAACCTGTGACTTGACTCCTGTAAGCCTTGGACCTTGTACTCCAGCTATTCCTACTGAGGAACTCTGAAGCACTTGTGGACTCTGAACCCTGCTCTTTGAAAGACCCACGTTTGCATGGACTTACGGTAACAGAGAAGAAGATCCTGAATCTGTATTGGAGAGTGATTGCTGAGCTTGGATTACTCTGGCCTGCTGTGTCTCCTGTTTCTGTGTCTGCAAACTGTGTGACTATTTCTGCCAACTTGTATGAAGTAATACAGGACTTTTCTATATCAAACCTGTGACTCCTGTGTTTTCATCGCACCCAAGCACAAGACGCTATATGAACTGTACTACATACATTACAAGATTCTGAAGCAAAACGTTAGTGTCTGCTGGGTCTGGAAGGCTGTGTCTGCTGTACTGTGGATATCAGACGTCCGGTTGTACTTTCTGTGATGACAGTGGTTGTGACTTCTCACAACCATTCCAGGTGAGCAATTCCTTAAGTTTTTTCTTTTTGCAGTGTTACCACAGTAACACTATTGTTTTTTTTTTTTTTTCCTTTCTTTTCTCTTTTTGTCTGCTGTAACTCTGGATATCAGATGTCTGTTGAAACTTTCTGTGATGATAGTGGTTGTGCTTCTCACAACCATTCCAGGTGAGCAGTTCCCTTAATTTTTTTTTCTCTCTGCAGTGTTGCCACAGTTTAACACTATTGTTTTTTTTTCTCTCCTCTTCTTCCAGTAATCCTGTCTTAAAAGATCTGGAAAATGGAGGCCCGCATAAAGGAACTTTGCGGAGTGACTGATAATATCCTTGCAGATTTGCAGAATATAAAGACCCGTTTTACAAATCTACAGGACCTCAATAATCACAATTTGCAAGTGGTTGGACAGACTACCCAGGATTTGCGAGCCAGGATTGAGGTTCTAGAGGGGCGAGTCCAGGCTCCTGCCGTAGCCCCGAGTGCTGGGATTCCCAAGTTGCCCCCTTTTCGTTTTGGCGGTGAACGTGAGAAATTCAGGGGATTTATTAATCAATGCAATCTTTTTTTTTCTGCACATGCTTCACAATTTCCCACTGAACGATCTAAGGTGCTTACTATAATTATGTTGCTTACCTACAAGGCTTTAATGTGGGCAAACCCTCTGATTGAGACTGAGGATGATTGTTTGAATCACCTTGATGATTTTATTTCAGCCATGGGGCAGGTGTTTGATGACCCCAATCGAGGTGCAACAGCTGAAGCAGCCATGTTAGCTTTGCGCCAAGGTAAGCACTCGGTAGCTGAATATGCCTTGGATTTCAGGAGATGGGCCCTTGATACTACCTGGGACAGTTCCGCCAAAAATCTATTTTTCGAAAGGGGTTATCTCCACTGATTAAGGATGAACTTGCTCGTGCCGACCCTCCCACTGCGTTAGGTGACTTTATTAACTACTGCATCCGTATTGATACTCGTCTGACTGAACGCAGGCAAGAGAGATGGTTCGAAAGCAATCGTACTAACCTTTTCCTACCTTCCTCTCCAGCTAAGGAACCTTTGAGTAGGATTACACGGGAACCTGAACCTGAACCCATGCAGGTAGACTCTTTACAACGACGGGTTAGTGATGCACGCAAGGAACATCGTTTTAAGGAGAATCTATGTTTCTATTGTGGTAAGTCAGGGCACTTCATTATAAACTGCCCCAGCCGTTCTCGTAAGACTACTGCAGCACTCATTCATTGTGAGTGTTGCGAGAGGGGATCTGTCAGGTCCGAGCCTCAGGCTCCAGAGAGATCTGCAGCAACAGATCTTGATTTCTCGGACTTAAACTCCGTTACCTCTGAGGACGTTGACTGTGTAAACGCTGCCATTTTTCAAGTTTCCTCAGCGGTGTCCCAGCTGAGTTGTAAAAAAACAATTCTCATTGCTTTCTTTCCATCAAACTCTGGGTTGACTCAGCTTGGGTGTCTAGCTCTGCTATGATCGACTCAGGGGCAAGTGGAAATTTTATGGATGTCTCCTTTGCTCTGAAACAGGGAATACGTTCAGTGAAGAAGGCTACTCCAGTACAGATGGAAACTGTGGATGGCTCCCTGCTGACCTCTGGACCAGTGGATCAGGAAACAGAGCCTTTGAGGGTTCTTATGGGTAAAGATCATCAAGAGAAACTGTCCTTTATGCTTATCTCTTCTCCCCACTTTCCCATTATTCTAGGGCTACCATGGCTGCAGGCTCAGAATCCTACCATTAACTGGGAGACCAAGGAATTACACTTTCCAGAGAAACAGATGAGTCCAAAAGTTTCAGCTTGCTCTGTTCCTAAAGGAATCATGTCAGTCCCTGAACTACCAGCTGTATACCAGGACTATGTGGATTTATGTGACAAGAAGAACGCTGACCAGCTTCCTCCTCACCGTCCATATGATTGTCCAATTGAATTATTGCCTGGAGCAGAGATACCTTTTGGTAAGATCTACCCCTGGCGGGGCCCGAGCTAAAGGCTTTAAAGGATTACATAGATGAAAATCTAGCCAAGGGCTTCATACGCCCCTCTTCATCTCCTGCAGGTGCACCCATCTTCTTTGTAAAGAAGAAAGATGGATCTCTGAGACCATGCGTAGACTATAGGGAACTCAATAAGGTTACTATTAGAAACCGTTATCCATTGCCTTTAATCCCTGAGTTATTGGAGAGAGTGCGACATGCCAAAATTTTTTCTAAACTAGATCTTCGTGGGGCCTATAACTTAGTCCGTATTAGACCTGGGGATGAATGGAAGACTGCATTCAGGTCACGCTATGGACACTTTGAATATCTAGTTATGCCTTTTGGTCTGAGTACCGCCCCAGCCACTTTCCAACACTTGGTGAATGACATCTTCAGGGATTCCTAGATACATTCGTGGTAATTTATTTGGATGATATTCTAATTTTTTCTAACTCCACAGAGGAACATCATGGACATGTGAGAATGGTCTTGGAACGTCTAAGACAAAATCATCTTTACATCAAACTTGAAAAGTGTGAATTCCATAGGACCGAAATTCAATTTCTGGGGTATGTACTGTCTACACAAGGAATTAGTATGGATGGAAGCAAAACCCAAGCCATCAAGGATTGGCCAAGTCCTAGAAATGTGAAGGAGGTACAGCGCTTCATCGGGTTTGCCAACTTCTATAGACGTTTCATTAGAAATTTCTCTGAGGTAGTGTCACCTATCACTCAACTTACCCGGAAAGAGTCTAGGTTTTCCTGGACTCCCCAAGCCCAGGAAGCATTTTCCCTCTAAAAGATAAATTTACCACTGCACCTATCCTAGTACATCCCAACCCCGAGCTTGCCTTCATAATAGAGGTGGATGCTTCAGACTGTGCCGTTGGAGCTATACTCTCTCAGAGAACAGGTGAGAAGAATGTCTTGCATCCCTGTGCCTTCTTTTCCCAGCAGTTGTCTTCGGCTGAGAGGAACTACGATGTGGGCAATAGAGAGTTGTTGGCCATTATTGCCGCCTTCAAAGAATGGAGACACCTTCTTCAGGGAGCTGCACAGCAAATAGTCGTCCTGACAGACCATCGTAACCTTGAGTTTATCAGGTCGGCTAAGTGCCTGACTCCTCGCCAGGCTCGCTGGAATCTTTTCTTAAACCAATTTAATTTTATCATCTCTTATAGACCAGGATCGCGCAATGGAAAGGCTGATGCACTCTCTAGGATTTACTCAGCAGAGACACGTCCAATTACTCCTCCTAGACTATTCTTCCTGACTCTAGATTCCTAGGAGTAATTCATAATCAAGACCTACTTAAGGACATCAAGGAAGCATACCATGCGGATTCCTTTTTGGCACAACCCCCAAGGGACGTAAGTCTTGTCTTTAAGAATGGTGTGTGGATTCAGGGACAACGTCTGTATATTCCTGAAACAGTCAGATTAAGAGTATTGCAACTCATTCACGACTCCAAGATAGCTGGGCATAGAGGAATTCTAAAGACACAGGAATTTCTTTCTCGTTTCTTTTGGTGGCCCACTTGCAGGAAGGATGTTTTGAATTATGTCACTTCATGTGAGGTCTGTGCAAGATGCAAAACACCTCGCTCCTCACCAACTGGTCTGTTACAGCCTCTTCCCACCCCGTCCCGCCCGTGGGGATCCATTTCTATGGACTTCATTGTGGAGTTACCAACCTCTCAGGGGAAGAACACCATTCTAGTGGTGGTTGACCGTCTAACAAAGGCAGCTCATTTTATCCCTTGTGTCGGCTTACCCACTGCAAAACAGACATCAGATTTGATGATTAAAGATGTGTTTCGCTTACATGGAGTACCGGATGAGGTTATTTCGGATCGAGGGGTGCAATTCACTTCTAGGTTTTGGCAAAATTTCTGTGCAGCATTGGACATTAAAGTAAACCTTTCTTCTGCTTTTCATCCCCAGACTAATGGACAGACCGAACGAACCAATCAAACCCTGGAGCAGTATCTCCGCTGCTTTATCTGCCACCTACAGGATGATTGGGTGGATCTACTTCCATTAGCTGAGTTCTCGTATAACAACTCTCAGAGCGCCTCCACTAAACAGTCTCCTTTTTACTCTAATCTAGGTTATCATCCTAACATTCTACCACGATTTCCCATAGAAACGCCTTTACCAGCAGTGGCTGAAAGAATCACGTCTTTACAGAAGAATATGGATCTTCTAAAGGAAAATCTGGAATCGGCTCAAGAAAGGTACAAGAAAGCAGCAGATAAATTTCGTAAACCTACACCAGCTTTCAAGGTAGGAGACTTGGTCTGGCTGTCAACCAGAAATCTTAAGTTAAGGATTCCATCGTCTAAGTTGGGACATAAGTACATTGGACCCTATAAAATCAGTAAAATTATAAGTGCCGTTGCTTGTCGTCTTCAACTGCCCAGAACTATGAGAATCCACCCTGTCTTTCATGTATCCCTACTAAAGGCTGCGACACCCAATACGTTTCCTGGACGTTCCTCTCCTTGCCCTGACCCAGTGCTAGTCGATGGTCAGGAAGAATTTGTGGTGGAAAGGATTTTAGATTCCAGGTTGTATAGAAATCAGTTACAATATCTGATTAAATGGCAGGGCTACCCAGTGGAGGACAACTCATGGGAACCGGTCAATAACGTTAATGCTCCTCGCTTGCTCCGTCAGTTTCATCAGAGGTACCCACACAAGCCTGGTCTGAGGTCATCCGGAGGTTGTCCTTAAGGGGGGAGTAATGTAAGGTTCTATGTATATATTCCTGAAACTCAGTTTGTTCGTCAGCCATTTTACTTTCTGTCTTGCTGCAGCTATCTTGCCCTCAGTCAAAATGGAGTTTCCAGCTTGCATGTTCCCGCCCTGATTCTCTCCTTTGCTTCTTAAGCAGCCACAGCTGAGCAATCAGTGCTTCAGAATCTAGCCTGCAGTGAACCTGTGACTTGACTCCTGTAAGCCTTGGACCTTGTACTCCAGCTATTCCTACTGAGGAACTCTGAAGCACTTGTGGACTCTGAACCCTGCTCTTTGAAAGACCCACGTTTGCATGGACTTACGGTAACAGAGAAGAAGATCCTGAATCTGTATTGGAGAGTGATTGCTGAGCTTGGATTACTCTGGCCTGCTGTGTCTCCTGTTTCTGTGTCTGCAAACTGTGTGACTATTTCTGCCAACTTGTATGAAGTAATACAGGACTTTTCTATATCAAACCTGTGACTCCTGTGTTTTCATCGCACCCAAGCACAAGACGCTATATGAACTGTACTACATACATTACAACAGCAGACACCAGACACATCAATCATTGTAATAGATACATCCTTAGTCACTTTTTACTCATATTAAGGAAAAATTCCAAGATGTATAAAAAAGAGAAAGGGGAGGTGGGGGAAGGGTTAAGCCACAGGAATCCAAGATATGCATTAGAGTATGAATCAGAGTTTAGAGAAGAGATGTTGGCTATACTTGATTGGTCTCCGTATATGGAGGTGGCTCTTTTGTCTGGGGACTGCCAGCGTCACCCTGTATTCTTTCTTTTTGGGTGTCGCAGTCTGGGTGACGCGCCTCTGCTCTATCATCTGCCTGCTTCATACGTGGGAGGGGCACCTAGAATACTCGGAGTCGTCATTTGATTAGCATTTGCGTTCCACTGCCAAAACGCAAGACACTTCTTGTTTCCTGAGACCGGAAGTGACATATCGCCAGTGTGGCGGTCATTCCAGTCTATGTGCGCCTCACTACATGGAACGCAGGAGGTTTTTTTGGGGGGCAGTCACTTGCGCCATACCTGCGTTCTGACAACCGGTGCACAGTGGATATTTTGCACCCCTTTATCCAATATATAATGTTTTCTTTGAGTGGCGGCCGCCTCATCTAAAAGTAGATACTCATGTCCACAATTAGGAATATATGATGAGCGCTGTTATGTATGCTGATAATCATAAAATGAGACACATACAGTGGAGTTAATTATTTATGGTGGGAATCTCTGACTAATTTGCCTGATTAACTCACTTCTCTCATCTATGAATATACAAGCTGAAATTGTGCCACAGCAAACACCCACATCTTCTCGCCCGACCTTCCTGTCCCAATTCCTAGGGGACAGCAGCACACCACTATTGAACCTATAGAAGTGTCAAAATGTTGGTTGGATGCTTTCAGAAACTTTGTCACCACCACCACGACCCTGTCTTCTACATGGTCAAGTCTCAGTAGCCGAGAGTCTGGACTGCATATTCCTCACCCTGATCCTCTTTCCTACCACCATGCCGAGTACTTGGAGACAACTGATCCCACACTTGGACACTCCGAAGAGCTGTTCACTTTTCCATTTATAGA
The DNA here is from genome assembly GCA_033576555.1 of Oophaga sylvatica. NCBI lineage: Eukaryota > Metazoa > Chordata > Amphibia > Anura > Dendrobatidae > Oophaga > Oophaga sylvatica. Next base: position 187,920,377 of record JARQOD010000001.1, on the reverse strand, counting down.
TTCGGGACTCTCGCCCGGTCCACTTGAAGCAGGACAAGAGGAGATCGCATGCAGCGATGCCCAAATATTTGAGCAGCCATGGTCACACAAAGGCAATGGTGGAAAAGTGTCACAAGAGGTGGACGATGATGAGACACAATTGCCAGAAAGTCAGGAGGAGGACCAGGGTACAGAAGTGAAAGACGAGGTGGTGGATGATATAGTAAGTGCCCAACCTGGCAAGATGACATGCAGAGTGAGTATAGCAGTACAGAGGGGGAGGGAGGCATAGAACCCTAACAGGCAGGAAGAAGCAGTGTGGTGGCCGGAAACTGAAGGCGGGCAACCAGTCCCCGTAACACCAACACGACGGAAGTTGCCAGTCCAACTGTTAGGTCTTCCTGAGTCTGGTTGTTTTTAAAAGACTCTGCCAATAACCCCTAAAAGGCCATTTGCACCACCTGCCAAGCCAGCAACAGCAGGGGTAGCAAAACTACCAGCCTGACCACCACCAGCTTGATCAGGCAAACGGCAGCAAAGTACCCGACTTTGTGGGCCGAACCCAGGGTCCAGGAACAGTGTCTGCGGTTGA
>JARQOD010000001.1:187836173-187919706 GCA_033576555.1 Oophaga sylvatica | reverse complement strand
AAATAGGGGTTCCCCTTCAAAATAAAAATGGCGTGGGGTCCCCCCTATTTTTTTTAAACCAGCCGAGAAGCAGCCCCTGAGGCCGGGATTTTCAGGGCTGTTAGGAGCCAAGATCCATGGACCTTGCCCCCTGAAAAAATTTCCGGGCCACAGCCAGTCTGCATATCTTGGCTGTTTTGACAAAAATGGGGATCCCCTCAAAAAAAAAATTGGCGTGGGGCCCCCCCTTTTTTTTTTTTTAACCAGCCAGAAAGCAGCCGCTGAGGCCGGATTTTCAGGCTTTTAAAAGGACCCCAAGTCCATGGCCCTTGACCCATAATACCAGGCCACGCAGTCTGCATATCGGGGGTGATTAACAAAAAAATAGGGGTTCCCCTCGAAAAAAATTGGCGTGGGGCCTGCACGCGGTCTTTTTTTTGTGTACGTGTCAGTAAACTTTTCTTAAAAGAAACAAACCTTTTTACAACTTTTGATTAGAAACATCAGATGTAAATATAGAATAGTTTTTACCTGCAGATATCGTTAAAATCGGGTTAATCTTGGGACTTGATCCCGTCCAGGAAGAGGAGGCCGGGGGTCTAACCGCCCTAAACTGGGGTTAAAAACTTTTTCCCTCCCTTGGGGTTGTTTAAGGTTTTCAGGGTTCCAAGTCCCCGCAAACCTGCCCTACGTCCTGCCCGTATCGTCTAAGAAGGATTTGATTACCACCAAAGGGTTAGGGCTGTTCTGCTAAATCACAGTTTGCAAAAAAGGCGACTGGAAAAGAAAACACAGCTTGATACACATCAAAACCCGAGGCAAAAAAATGTCGGGGGTTTAACTCAAAAGAAAGGTGAGTTTTAAAACAAACTGGGGCTCTTTAAATTTAAAGTCTTTTTCAGAAAATCCATCTGTGGTCTGCATGAAAAAAATTTCATGGAAAATTCCCAACACAGAAAACCCGAGATTTAAAGGAACCAATAACAAATAATTTTTGCAGCCGGGGGGGAAAACTGCACCCAGTCCCAAATGAGCCAGGGCGAATTTTAAATCCCAACTGCCAAACACAAAGAAACGCAATAGCTGTGAGAAGTCAGAAAAGTGCAAAACCCCGCGTCTTGTGGTGCCCAAAAGACAGTACCCCCCCCTTTACGAGGGGCCCCCGGGCCCCGGGCCAGGTTTGCCCGGGGGAGTTCTGTGGAAGGTCCCCCCCAAAAAGATCTGGTTAATGTCAGCGCAGGGAAAACCCACGTCCTCTCCCTTGGGACCATACCCCTTCCAATGACCAAGTCTGAGGGGGGGCCCGGGGTTCAGCGTGAGTCAAAGATCTTTGGGCACTTAAAAATCCAAGTTACCCTTGACCACCATGGAGGAGGAGGTAGAGGTGATGGGATGCTGGTGCCACGTACCTTTAAGTAATGATTGTGGAACCTTTTGAATTTTAAAAGTAGGAGGGGGCCGCGAAAGCCACAGGGTTAATTATGGAAAAAGTCCGTACGGCCCGATGAAATTGGGGTCCGTTCCAGGGGGAACTTTTGTTTCTTTTTCCTGGTGACAACCAAACCGCTTACATTAAGATTGGACCGAAAACTTCCCCATGCCCTAGTTTATAACGGTTCCATAGCACTCAGATTATTCAATACACCCTCCCACTAAAAGCAAGTGCGACGAAAAAAAAAACGCTCCCCTGGAAAACCCCAAAAGGGCCCCCCCCCTTGAATGTAAAAAAAACTGGGGATGAAAACCATATGCACCAAAAAACGGGGACTTCCAGGGACCGCTCGCCTGTTGTTAAGGCGAAACTTCCCGAGGCAAGAAAGAGCCAGCCCTCTGGTTTCTGAGAAAAAAAACACCGAAATAAGTCTCTAGGCTTTGATTCAGACGCTCGGGTTGCCCCTTGGTCTGTGGATGAAAAGCGAGGAAAATGACAATTGCTCCCCGACGTAAAACAAAATGCCCTCCCAAACCTTGGAACAAACTGAGACCCCTATCTGACCCAATAGAAGGCAACCATGAAGTTCACAATTCCCCAAAGAACACCGCACCAGAGTTTAGCTTGGGAGGGGGGGAAGAGCAAAGAAATGTGCCTCTTACTGAACCCGTCAACAAACACCCCGTATGCGTCTTCCCTGACGGATGGGAAGGTCCGTGATGAAGTCCCTAGACAAATGAGTCCATGGAAGTCCGGAAGGGGTTTTAAGGGTAGGGGGTCCCCGGGGGGAGGGTTTTAGGGGTCTTAGAGCGAGACAAAAAACCCCCCCAGGCGCGACAAAAGTTTTTAAAACACCCTTTATTAATTTTTGGGGGCCACCAAAAAAAACCGGCGGGGAAAGGGGGATTTTAAAAAATTTTAAGGCCTTTAAATCCCGGGGTGCCCCTGCCAAAAAGCAAAATTTTTTTGTGTGCCTAAATTTAAAAACCTTTTTTGTCTAAAACTGATTGGGGGGGACATCCCCAGTTTTTTCCCGGGAAAGGTTTCCTTTGCGGGGGGCTTTTTCCCCCTAAAGGTTTTCAAAACCCCTCACCCCTCAAGTTTCAGAACTTTAAAAAGCCAAACACCCACCCCCCCCTTTGATGGAGGGGGAATCGGGTCATCCTTTTCCCCCGGGGCCCCTGGGAAATTTGCGAGGGGGGGAACGGGGTTTTCCCCTTAAAAAAATTCTTAAAATTCCCAGGGGGGTTTAAGGGGGCCCAAACCCAAAATTTAAAACCCGGGAAAAAATAAAAAAAGGGGGCCCAAATCAAAGGCTTTTTGGGGTTTTTCAGACGCTTGGGGCAGGATTCCAAAAAACAGAAGGTTTTTTGTGATGGGGTTAAGGGACGGGGGGGGCCCCGGGGGGGAAAAATTGCCCCCTAAAAAAAAGGGGAACCCAAAATTTCTTCAAAACCCCAATTTTAAAGGGGCCCAAAATTTTTCCCAAATTGCCGGTTTTCTTTAATTCCCTTTCGGCGGGGGGCAATTTTTTAGAAAAAAAAAAGCGAACGGACCCTTTTTTACCGGGGGGGGGGGACCCGGGGGTACTATTGCCCCCCAAAACCCCCTACGCAGTTTGGGGGTCCCCCCCCCAAAAAAAGGGAAGGGGGCGGGTGAGGGGAAATTCTGGTTGGGGGGGAAAAACGGGTCCCCGAAGAAAAAAAATTTTTTTCATAGGGGAAAAAAAAGTTTGGCAAGCTTTGTCCGCCCTTTTTGAATAAATCCTTTTCCCCTTTTCTTGTCGGGGCAGTGGGGGGTTTTGGGGGCCAACAGTTTGGGGAAATTTTACAAAAAAAATTTCCCGGGATTTTGTTTTTAGCAAACCCCAAAAAACCCGTTTGCAGTCCCTTTAAGGGGGACCCCTTGGGGGCTGCCCCAAAATTTTCAAACCCACGGTTAAACCTTTTGGGGGGGTTCCTTTCCCCAAAAAGGGGGGGGCGGGGGCCCCAAAAGGAAACCCCAATAAAAACTAAATTTTTTTCCTTTTTGGGGGGAATTTTAAACCCCCCCACTTTTCCTTTTTGGGGGCGTTTTGGGGTTTTTGTTCGCGTTTCTGCAAACCTGCCCTAACTTTGCTCCTGGTGGGGACACAAGTCTGGTGGGGGGGAAAAATTTTTAAAATGTTTTCCCAAAAATATAGGGGCCCCAAAAAACACCCCCACCAGTGATGAAAAATGTCTTTAAACAAAATTTTGGGGGAATAGGCGGGGGGGGCGGGTAGTCGGGCCCCAAAAGGCATGAAAAGGGGTTTTCAAAAGGGTCCCCCCGGGGTTTTTAAACGATTTTTTCCCATCATCCCCCTTTTTTTTACCCAAATTCAAAAAATTATAGGGCCCCCCTGGGGGTTTTCCAATTTAGGGGAAAACCTTTTTTGGGGGGGCCAAAAATTTTAAATTTAAAAAGGGAAAATTCGGGGAATCAGGGGGGGAGGGTGGATACGGATCTCGAACATTTAACCCGTTTTAGAAGTTCGGGGGGAAATCCAAGAAAGGGCGTAGGCCTCCACCCTTTTTTTCTTCAAAAAAAAAAAAAAACCCCGGGGGCCCACTGGGGAAGAGGGAAGGGTTTTCCCCTAATTTTTCCCCCTTTGGGGGCCTGGGGCTTTCCAAAAAATTTTTAAAAATCTTTTGGGGCCTCCCTCCCGGGCCGGGAAAGGTTATAAAACTTGCTTTAGGTAAATTTTAACCCATCAAAAAGGGAAAAAAAATAGGGGGCGCCCCTTTTAAAAACCCCGAGGGGGGGAGGCAACCCCTTTGCCCAACCCCCCCCCCTCGGGGGGAAACCACTTTTCCCCCCAAATTTTCCCCAAAAAAAGGGGGGCCCCAAAAGGAAATTGGGGCCCAAGACCCCCATTTTTGGATTTGGGGTTCCCAGGAATTTACTTTTGAAAAAAACTCCCCCCCGGGGCTTTTTAATTTTTCGGGGGGTTTTTCCCAAATTAATCACAGGGTTTTTTTAAACCCAAACCAAGGAAATTTTTCCAAAAACAAAAATAAAAAGTGGGTTTGGGGCCCTCCAAACTTAAAAAAAGGGGTTAAATTTTTTCCCATGTTTTTTTTGGGGCCCCCCTCCCCGGGGGGGTAAAAGGGTTTATAAACCCTCATGAACAAAGTTTTCCCGGGGCCTTTGGGGCCCCTGGCTTTTCAATGGAGAAAAAATAGGGATCGGTTTTGGGACCAATACACTCGATGCTTCCCCTTGGACCCTGAGAAAAAACTGACCCGGTAAACCCCAAGATTCCCCCCGGGGAACCACTATCAAGAAGAACAAAAAAAATCTTTTTCCCACTCTGTAAAACCCAACCCCCTTTTCCCCACTGGTAAAAGGAAACTGAGAAGAACTAGCGGGACGAAAAAAATTTACTCCCGGGTTTGTCGCCACCACAAAAACCGGGTTTAAAACTTTTTTTTCCGGGGAAAAATTTTTTTGTCAAAAAAGGGAAAGGGTTGGAAAACCCCCCAAAAAAAATGTCCCTTTTTCCCCGGAAAGAAGAAACACCTTCTAGTCCGGCGGGGGGTCCGCCAATTTCCCCCCCTTCGAAATGATTTTTTTCCCTCCCAACTCCCTTGGGGCTCCTCCCGAACAAAACGGGGGGGAAACCTTTCCAACATAAGGGACTTTTAGTAGTAGGGGGGAGAAAAAAATAAAAAAAAAGGGGGCGGGGGGGGGTTTTTTAAAACCCCCCCCCCCTTCCCGGACCCGGGTTTTTTCAGAAAGGTTTTAGTTGGGGCCCCCAAAAGCAAACCCTCCAGTAAATGGGGGGAGGAAAAAATCAAACTGACCCCAAAACGCCCTTTAAAATTTGTCGGGAAACCCCAAAGGGCCCAAAAAATGGGTCCTAAGGGCGGGGGTTTTCCCATTTGGAAAATTTTTGGGGGGGCCCATCTAGGGGGAAAAACCCCGAAGAAAAAATTCCCCCCCCCGGACGTTCTCCCTGTTTTATCTTCCCTTTAATTTTGTTCGGAAAGGGGAAAACCCGATCGGGGTCACCCCTATCCCAAAAACCCAGGGCAGTAAAAAATCGATTACTAAACTTTGGGTTCCCGGGGGTTTTCCCGGGGGGAAGGGGGAAGGGCCCCGGGATTGGGGGTTCCCCTTTGTAGGAGCGAGAAAAAAATTTTCCCCACTCTTCCCTCTTCACCCCCGGGATGATCGAGGGGAAGCCAAAAAAAATTACAATTTACAGGGTTTTCCCGGAAAGGGTTTAATAAAAATTTTTTGTCTGCCCCCCCATTTGGAACCGGGTTCCGGGGGAGTATTTTTGGGTTTTTAAAAAATTTTTGGGGTTTGTTTCGAGGGGGGGGCAAAACCCTTTGGGATTTAAGGGTCCTTTCGCCCCATTTTTTAAACCCCTGAAAGGGGGCAGAGCCGGGGGCCCTTTTTTGGATCCAGGGCCCCCCCCTTGGGAAATTAAATTTTTTTTGGGCCAGTGAAAATTCACGGGGGCTTTTTTTGATTGGGTACGTTTGTCAGAAAAAACCTATTTTTTTAAAAGAAAAAAAAACCCAAATAAAAACATTTAGTTTAAAGAAACATCGGGGCATGAAAATTTTATAAAATTTAGTTTTCCCCCTTTTGACACGATTTTTTCCGTTAAAAATTTTCCCTGGGGTTAATTTCTTGGGCTTGATACAATTTTCACGGGAAAAGGAGGGGGGGGGGAAGGGGGGGGGGGTCAAACCCTGCCCCAAAAAACGGGGGGGGGTTCCAAAAACTTAAACCCTTTCCCTTGGGGTTTACGAAAAATTGGTTCAGGGCCCAAATCTCCACCCAAACCCACGGGTCCTATCGGGGCCCCTGAACCCTGTAATCGGTCCTAAGAAGGATTTTTTAAAATTTACCCCAAAGGGATATGGGTAAAACCCTTCGGGGCAAAATTTAAAACCGGATTGGGGGAACATAAAAGGGGACGGGGGGATTTGGAAAAAAAAAACCCGGGCTTGCAAAAACAAAATTTTCAAACCCACGGAAAGGAAAAAAAATGATTCGGGGGATTTTTAAACTTTTAAGGAAAAGGTGGGGGCTTTAAAAAAAACTGGGGGGGGGGACCTTTTAAATTAAGCCCTTTTTTACAGTTTCCCAATTTCCTTTTTGGGGTTTGGGGCATGAAGTTTTTTCACTGGAAAAACCCCCCAACAGGGGGAAAAACCGGAAAAATTTAAAAAAAGGGAAAACCCCAAAATCAACAAAAAATTTATGCAGCCGGGAGAAAAAAACTGCACCAGTCCCAGAAAAGGGGTCCCCGGGGGGGGCCCGGGTTTTAAAATCCCCAAAAACTCCCAAAACAAAAAAAACAGCAAAACCTCGGGGTGGGAAGTCAGGAATGGGGCAAAAGGGGGCGACGATTTCGGGGGCAAATTCCCCCAAAAGGGACAGGTCCCCCCTATTTTTTTTTTTTAAAAACCAAACCCGATGTAAGGGGGGGTCCCGCTGGGGCCCGGGGTTTTTTCAGGCGGGTTTTAAGGGGACCAAATTTTTTTGGCCTTGCAAGTGTTTAATCCCGGCCACCGGTCGGCTTATTTTGGGCCCTTGGTTAACAAAAATAGGGGACCCCCTGGGGAAAAATAAAGGGGTTGGGGGGGCCCCCCTTTTTTGGGTTTAAAACCCAAAGGGAAAATGCGTTGCTGCGGCCGGGTTTTTAAAAGCCCGGGTTGGCCCTGGATTTTGGGCCCCCTTCTTCGGGGTGACCCGGGGGGGGGGGGACCGGGCAAAAAAAAGGCCGGGGCCCCAAAACTTTTGGGCGCATCAAAAGTTTGGGTTCCAAATTTTTGGGGAACTTTCCCCCCGGGCTTTTCCCCAAATCCCCTTGGTAGGGGGGGGGGGAATTTTTGGGGGTTTAAAAAGGGGGGTTAAGGGTATCTTTTGAGGCCCCCCGGGGGGAAAAATTTAAACCCCGGGTTAAATAAAATGGAGAGGTTTTCAATAAGGACCCCGATCATTTTTTCCTAAATTTTTTTAAAAATGTATAAAAAAAAAAGGGACAAAGCAAAAAAAAAAATTTTTTTTTAAAATGAAAAAAAAAAGGGGAAAATCAAAAATTTTTCTTTAAATTTTTTTTTTTTAAACATTTCTTTTCCCTGCGACGCCATCGTTCTCCTTTTAAAAAAATTGAAAAAAAAAAAAAAAAAACCAAAACAGTTTTTTCCCAAACCGGGCCGGGCCCGCATTTTCCTTTAAAAAAGGAAAAGCCCCCCTGGGGGCGTTCCCCAAAAGCTCTGGCTAAAAATGGGCAAGGGGACGGGGGCGGGAAACCCTGTCATGGGGAAACGCCCCCACAAGTTTTTTTAAACCGGGTTTCCCCCGGGCCGGGGGGGGGGGGACGTCTCGGACTGACTGCTTTTCCGGCCCGGGGTTTTCCCCCCAGCAGTAAATTTGGCAGTTATCGCGGGGAAGGGGGGGAAACTCCCATGGGGACCCCCCGGGGGGGAAAAAAGTTTTGGATGGGGGTTTTAAATTGAACCCGGCCCCGCCCGGGGGAACCCCCCGGGAAAAAATCTTTTCCCGGGGAAAAATTTTGGCCCGGTTTGACTCCTGCCCGGGCCCCCGGGGGGGAAGGGGGACACGGGACGGGGCAGTGTCAAAATCCGTTCCGGGTTACCCGGGTTTTATGACAAAAAAATTTTAATGGGGGTTTACTCGGAATGGGAAAGGGGGCCCGTACAGAAAAATTTTGGGGCCCGATCCCCGGCCCTTTGGGGGGTTTGTTTCGCCTTCCAACACTGGGTTTTGTTTTTGCATTTTTTTTTTTAATTTTTTTTTTCATTTTTTTGGGTTTTATTTTTTAAAGTTTTTTCTGAAAGGGGAAAAAAAATTTTGTTTAAATGTTTTTTTGGTTTTTTATCAAAAAATTGCCCCCTTTCCCCTTAAGTTTGGAAAATTTTAAATTTTTTCCCCCCCAAATTTTTGGTTAATGTTTGGAATTTTGACTTCTTTTATGACATGTGATCCCCACTTGGACCGGGGTCTGATTTTTTCAGTTCTTTTTTAAAACCCCAATTTGTGATGAAAATCCCTATCTGAAAAAACCCCTGAGGAAAAAAGTCCCCCAGATTTGGGAAAAGGGGGTTTTGGAAAAAAAAAGAAAAAAATTTTAAAAAATCTTTTCTTTTCTTTTTCTTTTTCCCTTTGGGGATCGATATTGTTACCCCAGGGGGGGGGGAGGGGGGGGTTACCCATTTTTTTTTCCCTTTTATCTGCATTAAAACCTGTCAGTGTTTCTGCCCTTGGGGGTTTTGGGGGGCCAGTTTTAAATTTAGGATAAGCCCTTTATAGGGGAATGAACGTTTTTGAAAATTAGGGGGGAGGAAAAAAACAAAGGGTTTAAAAATTTTTTTATCGCAAACCAGAAAAAGGCCCCCTTTATTTGCTCTTTCTTTCTCCTAGTGTTTTTTTTTTGGTAGCTCCCCCTTTTGAAATTTTCCAAGGAACCAAAAAAATGGGGGAATATGGGGGAAAAGGAAAAAAACCGGGCCCAAGGAGCTCAGGGGAACAAAAAATTTGGGGGAAAGGGGCCAAAATTTCGGCAAGGTTACAAAAAATTTTTCTGCATTTACCCCAAGGGTTCCAAAGGGAAGAAACAGTGGCCCTCCCATAATGTTTTAAAAAAATTGGGAAAAAAAACCCTTGGGGGGACCCCCCGGGAAGTTTTCCCAGATTTGGCCGCCCACCCAAATGACCCAATCGTGGGAGAAAGACCCTTTAGTGGGGAGGGGTTTTAAAAAAAAAGAACAGAAAGGGGATCACTGGGGCTAAAAGGCTCCCCCCCAGTTTGCGGGGGAGGGGGGGGGATGGGAGAAATTTCCCAACAAATTTTAACTACCCATTTGGAAAAGCCCCCCCCAAAACCCATTTTTTGGGGCCTTTATGGCGGGAGGGGGCCCAAAAAAAAAAAAGGGGGGGGAAAGCCTTTTCCCATTTTTGGGCCCAGCCCATAAAAAAAAGGCCCCCCGGGGGGGAATTTTGGGCAAAAAAAAAAACCACTTTTGAAGGACTCCCGATTTCGGGGGAATAAATTTCCTCGGGGTTCTGATGAGACAAAAGATAAAACTTTTTCGTGTTTAATTCAAAATTTTTTTATGTGTGGGGGGGGGAAAAAAACAGGCCACGGGCTAAACCCCAGGGGCCCAATTTTTCAAATCCCAAGGGGTGAAAAAAACCCACTGTTTTTGGCCCGGGCTTTTATGTTTTGGGGGGGGTTTTTTTTTTTTCAAGTTTGGGGGGGGGGACAGGGGGGGGGATTGGTTTTTTGGGAAAAATTTGGGAAGGGAAAACGGGAATGGGGGCCAAAAAGTACAGAAATTTTTTTTGGGAAATAAAAACCCTTTTTCCGGGAGTGCCCGGGGGAACCCGGGGGGGAAACGGGCGGGGAAGGGGTTCACCTTCCAACGGGGAACCAGGGCCCCTAAGCCCACAGCAAAAAAAATAACAAGGGTGGTTTTCAAAAACGCTTTTGGGGACCTTTTTTCTTGACTGGCCCCGGGAAGGTTCCCTTTTGAAAAAAACCCAATTGGGGTTTTCTCTGGGGGGGCCTGAAAAATTTATTTGATGTTTTCAAGGAAGGGCTCCCCCAACCCCCCGGTACTCATTTAAGCATTCCCCACTGCTCGGGGGAGGGGCTCGGGGGCTCGCCGAAAAATTTTCCGGGGGTTGGCCGGGGGGTTTTCCCCCTTTTGGGCCGGGGTTTGGGGGCATTTTTTTGGGGAGAGCCAAAAAAACTTTGGAAAGGGGATTGTCTGAAAAACCACTGAAATTGCTTCAGCCATTTTTGGTTGGGGTTTTTTACAGGGTTGGCTGGCCCCCCCCCCGGGGCCCCCTTTTCGGGGTTTTTTAATACCCGGGCCCGGGGCACCCCCAAAGGGGGTCGGCCCCAACTGTGTAGGGGGGAGGGGGGTTGCTAAAGTTTAAGGGAGGGATTTGCTTTTTTTTCTTGTTATTTGTAGGAAAAAACCCCACAAATTTTTTACTTTTACTTTTTCCCCACATATCCAATTTTAAACAAACCCAGCCCCTTTCTGGGGAAAAATTTTGGGGGCTGCCATAGATATCCGTGCTAGGCGGGCGGGGGTTTTTTTTTGGGGGGGGGATGAAAGAGCTTTTTTTAAAAAGGGGAGGGTTTTTTCCAAAAGTTTTTCTCTGTTTTTTTGGGCTGTTTTTTTTGCGGCTGCTGCGGGCCTGCTTTTTACGGATATTTGGGGGACATAACCGGGTATCGGGGGCCGGGAAAAAATTTTTTTTTGGGAATCTTTTTTTTGGGGTTAAAATTCCCCCTTTTAAAAAAGCAAACCGGGGGAACCCTTTTTTTTTCTGCTTGGCTGGCACTGCAGAATACGGCCCCCTTTTTTCCATACCCCCAAAAAAATTTTTTTCTTTTAAAAAAATGGGGTTTTTTTTCCAAAAACCTTTTCACAAAAAATTTGGGGCCACAAAAAAATTTTTTCTTTTTTTGGGGCCTTTTTTTAAAAATTTTTTTGGGGCAGTTTTTTTAAAAAAAGGTTTTTGGGGACCCCTTTTTCCCCCTTTTTTAAAAAAAAGGAAAAACCCAAAAAGGGGAAAAAAGTTTAAAAAAAACCCGGGGGGGGCCCATAAAAAATTTTTCCTTTTTAAAAATTTTTTTTTGGGGAATTCAAAAACCCGGGGGGTTTTTGCGGGGAAAAAAAGGGGTTTTCCACCGGGGGCAGTTGGAATCTATGTTTTTTGAAAAAAAAAAAGGAAAAACCCCCAAAAAACTGGGGGAAAAAACCCGGGGGGGGAGGGGTTTTTTTTTTGGGGTTCCGGGGGGACCCCCCCCCCCCAACACCCGGGAAAAAAAACTTTCCCCCTTTTAAAGGGGGGAATTTTGGGGAAAGCTAGGGGGCCCCCGGGAAAAGCAGATCCCCAAAAAAATTTAAAAAAACCCCCCCCAAAACTTGTAATGGCGGTTGGGGGGGACAAAAAATTTTTTGGACCGGGGGGAAAAGGGAAATTTTTGGGGGGGGAAAAAAAATTTTTGGGGCCCCCCAAAAATTTAACCCCTAAATAAAAAAGGGGGGGAAAGGGGGTTTTTTTTAATTAAAACCCAAAAAAAAAAAAACCGGGGGAAAACCCCAAAAAACCTTTTAATTAATTTAAAAAAAACCCCCCTTGGGGAAAAAACCCCGACCAAAAACCCAAAAAAAATTTGTTCGGGGGTTTTGAAAAAAAAATAAAAAAACCAGCCAAAAAGGGGGAAAAAAAAAGGAAAAAAAAAGCAAAAAGAAAAAAAACATCGGGGGCCCCCGAACTAAATAAAGGGGGGAAAAAACCCCCCTGGGGGACCCCGAAGGCCCCACGAAGTGCGGGGAAAAAAAATTAAAAAAAATTTAAAAAGAAACAGAAAAAAAAAGGGAAGAAAATTTTTTATCTGGGGGGCGGGAAAAAGGGGGGGGCCCCCGGGAATTTTTCCGGCAAAAAGGGGAAAAAACAGGAAAAAAAGGGAAGGGGGCCCAAACAAATTAAAAAAACCAAAAAACCCGGGGGGGGGGAAAGGGGGGTTTTTCCCTTTTTTATAAGCCCTTTTTAAGTAACCCCTGTTTCCCGGGGGCCCCCCAACCAAATTTTTTAAACTAAAAAAGACCGGTCCCCCCTTTTAAACCCCCGGGGGAGGGAGATTTTGTTTAAAAAAATCATTTTAAAAAGGGCCTATTAAAAAAAAATTAAGTGCTAAAAAAAATTTTTTCCCCTTTTGGGGGCCCTCCTTTTAAAAATTTTTGGGGTTGGGGGGTTTTTGGGGGTTGGGGTTTTTGGGAATTTTTTAAAAACCCCCCTTTTTTGGTTTTTAAAAAAAAATTTTTTTAAAAATTAACGGGCCCGGGGGCTTTTTTAAAACGGGGGTTTTTTTCCAACCCGGGGGGGTTTTCACATAAAGGGGGTTTTAAAAAATTTTCCCCTTTTGGGGGGCCCCCCCCCAAAAAAAAATTTTTGTTGCGGGGGGGGTTTTGGGGGAAAATTTTTGGGGGACTTTTTTGGTTTTTTTTAAAACTTGCCCCCTTTTACAGGTGGCTTTTTAAAAAAACGGGGGGTTTGTTTTTTAAAAGGGGCCTCCTTTTTAAGGGGGGGGGGCTAAAAAAAATTTTTTTCCCCTTTTTTCCCCCTTTTTTTAAAAAATTTTTTTGGGGCAGTGTGTTGTGAATTTTTGGGGCCCCCTTTTTTTTGTTTTTAAAAAAAAATGGTTACCAACAGGCCCCCTTTTTTAAAAATTTTGTGGTTTGCCCCCCCCAAAACGGTTAAACAAAAAATTTTTTTTAAAAATTTCCCCCCTTTTTTGGGGGGAAAAAAATTTTGGAAAAATTTTCCCCCTTTTTTTAAAAGGGAAAAAAGGAAAAATTTGGAAAGGGGGGGGGGGGGAAAATTTGGGCCCTTGGGGGGGGGGTTTTTTGATGGGGCATGCGGGGGGCCGGGGGCAAATCTAAAATTTTTTTTTTTTAAAAAATTGGGGGTTTAAAAGGGTTTTGTAAAAAAAGGGGGGTTTAGGGGGGGGAAGGGGGCCCCAATTTAAAAAAAAAAACCGGGGGTTCCCCATTTTTTTGGGGGCCAAAAAACCCCCGGGAAAAAACCCCCAAAACCAAAACTGGCGGGGGGTTTTTTTTCCCCCCCTTCAGGAAACATGAAGTTTTTTTGGGGGTTTTCGGCGGGGGGAAGGGGAAAAACCCCCCAATCAAAGGGGGGGATTTTTGAGTTTTTTAGGCGCCCCCCCTTTTTGGGGGGAAAGGCCAGGGCGGGGGGGCCCGACCCGGGGGGCCCCGGGGAAAAACCCAAGACAAAAAAAACCCCCAAAAAAAAAAAAAAAAATTTTAAGGGGGGGGGTTTTGGCAGCCCCCAAAAAAAAAGGGGTGTTAGGGGGACCAAAAACCAAAAGAGTGGCCCCTCTTCATCCCCTTTTTGGGGGTTAAAAAAAAGGGGGGTCTTTTCAATTTTTCCCCCTTTTTAAGGGGGGGAAAAAAAAAGGGGGGGAAAATTATACCCCCCATTTGGGGACGGGAAAAAAGGGGGTTTAAAAAAAGCCCAAATTTTTTTACTCATATTAAGGAAAAATTCCAAAGATGTATAAAAAAAGAGAAAGGGGAGGTGGGGGAAGGGTTAAGCCACAGGAATCCAAGATATGCATTTAGAGTATGAATCAGAGTTTAGAGAAGAGATGTTGGCTATACTTGATTGGTTCCCGTATATGGGGTGGCTCTTTTGTCTGGGGTCTGCCAGCGTCACCCTGTATTCTTTCTTTTTGGGTGTCGCAAGTCTGGGTGACGCGCCTCTGCTCTATCATCTGCCTGCTTCATACGTGGGAGGGGCACCTAGAATACTCGGAGTCGTCATTTGATTTAGCATTTGCGTTCCACTGCCAAAACGCAAGACACTTCTTGTTTCCTGAGACCGGAAGTGAACATATCGCCAGTGTGGCGGGTCATTCCAGTCTATGTGGCCTCACTACATGGAACGCAGGAGGTTTTTTTGGGGGGCAGTCCACTTCCGCCATACCTGCGTTCTGACAAACCGGTGCACAGTGGATATTTTGCACACCCTTTATCCAATATATAATGTTTTCTTTGAGTGGCGGCCGCCTCATCTAAAGTAGATTACTCATGTCCCACAATTTGGAATATATGATGAGCGCTGTTATGTATGCTGTAATCATAAAATGAGACACATACAGTGGGTTAATTATTTATGGTGGGAATCTCTGACTAATTTGCCTGATTAACTCACTTCTCTCATCTATGAATATACAAGCTGAAATTGTGCCACAGCAAACACCCACATCTTCTCGCCCGACCTTCCTGTCCCAATTCCTAGGGGACAGCAGCACACCACTATTGAACCTATAGAAGTGTCAAAATGTTGGTTGGATGCTTTCAGAAACTTTGTCACCACCACCACAGACCCTGTCTTCCACATGGTCAAGTCTCAGTAGCCAAGAGTCTGGACTGCATATTCCTCACACCTGATCCTCTTTCTACCACCATGGCCGAGTACTTGGAGACAACTGATCCCACCACTTGGACACTCCGAAGAGCTGTTCACTTTTCCATTTATAGATTGGGACTCTTCGCCCGGTCCACTTGAAGCAGAACAAGAGGAGATCGCATGCAGCGATGCCCAATATTTGAGCAGCCATGGTCACACAAAGGCAATGGTGGAAAAGTGTCACCAGAGGTGGACGATGATGAGACACAATTGCCAGAAGTCAGGGAGGAGGACCAGCGTACAGAAGTGAAAGGACGAGGTGGTGGATGATATAGTAAGTGCCCAACCTGGCAAGATGACATGCAGAGTGAGTATAGCAGTACAGAGGGGAGGGGAGGCATAGAACCCTAACAGGCAAGAAGAAGCAGTGTGGTGGCCGGAAACTGAAGGCGGGCAACCACTCCCCGTAACACCAACACGACGGAAGTTGCCAGTCCAACTGTTAGGTCTTCCTGAGTCTGGTTGTTTTTAAAAGACTCTGCCAATAACCCCAAAAGGCCATTTGCACCACCTGCCAAGCCAGCAACAGCAGGGGTAGCAAAACTACCAGCCTGACCACCACCAGCTTTGATCAGGCAAACGGCAGCAAAGTACCCGACTTTGTGGGCCGAACCCAGGGTCCAGGAACAGTGTCTGCGGTTGACACCCTGCTTCTTCCACTGTTGTGCATGCAAGTCAATCCCCTGTCCATGATGCATGCAAAGATGCCTCCTGCCCTGCACCTGTCATTGCACACACTCAACTAGTACCATCAGCAAGCACGTCCATGTCCTTGTCCCAGTGCAGTGCTCAGTTGTCCATACCCCCAGTACTTAGAACGCAAGCGCAAATACGCAGACAACACCCCACAGGCCACATTACTAAATTCCCAATTTCGCAACTGCTTCCATCGAAATGTTGCCTTTTAGGCTCGTGGAGATGGAAGCTTTCTGCAACCTGATGGCAGAGGCCATCCTTCGGTACTCAGTCCTCAGCCACCACTATTTCTCCCAGTGTGCCGTCCCTGCATTACACAAGCACGTGTCCCACAACATTAGCCGTGTCCTCAATAATGCAGCTACTGGGAAAGTCCACCTAACCGTGGACATGTGGACAAGTGCTTCTGGGCAGGGACGGTACATTTCGCTGACAGTACACTGGGTTAACATAGTGGAAGCTGGTACCCAGTCGGACCTCGGGATGTAACACGTCCTCCCGATGCCGAGGATTGCGGGCCCTACGTCAATCAGGGTTGCCCCCACAGTCTACAGCTCCTACACCTCATCCTCCTCCTCTTCTTCAGCCTCCATCTCTGAAATGACCACATCAGTCACAAGCTGGAAGCACTGCAGCATTGCCTCAGCCAAGCGGCAACAGGCTGTGCTGAAGCTAATATGCTTAGATGACAAACCGCACAATGCTGAAGAGTTGTGGACAGCTCTGTAAGAGCAGGTAGATCTGTGGCTGACGCCACTAAACCTACAGCCAGGCATGGTCATGTGTGTCAATGGCAGGAACCTGGTGGCGACTTTGAGGAGAGGTGAGCTCACACACGTACCATGCCTGGCCCATATGCTTAACCTTGTGGTTCAGCAGTTTCTCAAAACCTACCTGGAGCTGCTGGATCTGCTTGTCAAAGTACACTACATGTGTGCCCATTTTAGAAAGTCAGCTACAGCTTCCGCCATCCTTGCCGTGCCTCAGCAGTGTTTGCAGTTTCCGGCTCACCGACTAGTGTGTGATGTCCCCATGCTTTGAAACTCTACACTGCATATGCTGGAAAGGATTTGTGAGCAGAAGAGGGCAGTTGTTGACTACCAGCATCAACAAGGCCATCAGTATTTAGTTGAAACTTCACACATAAGACCTCAGGAGTGGACATGGATATCAGACATATGTACCATCCTCCAAAACTTTGAGGACTCCACCAAGATGGTGAGAGGCAATGATGCCATAATTAGCGTCACTATCCCGCTTCTCTGTGTTCTGAAACGCTCTCACACAGCCCAGCCTCATATCATCCCAATGTGGATTGAGTGACAATGAGGAAGAAGAGGAGGAGAAGGAGGAAGAACAGGAGTTGGTTTCATGTGCTATAGACGGTACTACCTGTACAACTGTCATACTGTCTGTTCAGCGTGGATTGTTGTGAACATGTTGGAGATGACTTCGGAGCTGAAGCTCCCTCTGGTGGTTGCTGAGGGTATTGAACCTATGTTGAACAGCAAAAATCCACCACCTGTAACTGACGATTGGTTATCAGGTGGTACGGACTGGCCTGATATAAGTGAGCTGACCTCCCATGGTCCTTGCCGGTGATCAATTGTTCTTCCTGGTCTAGGTTGGAATTCAGCTTGCTTCTCTGCTGTTTCCTGCTTGCATTCAGATAAGTCACTTTCAGTTTTTTTTTACTTAGGTTTGATTTTCCTTGCTTTTTGCTGCATTGTTTTTTATGTTTGGCCGGGTCCCCTTAGGGGGGCTTGGGCTGGTCTCCGTTCTCTCTTTGTATTTGTTCTTTTGCTCAGTTCTTGTGATATTTTACTGCTGCGTAGCTACGTGTCCACACCAGAGATCTGATATAGGTGGTCGAGACCGTGTGGTCTCAGTATTTTTGGATTCAGAAGTGTTGGAGTTTTTCCTAGGGTTTTTCTGGGTTGCAGACAGTATTCTCTCCTGTGCTGTTCTATCTAGACAGTTTTGGGCCCCAGCGTTTGCTCAATCTATTTTCTGTCTGTGTTTGTGTTTTCATCTTGTCTAACCGCCATTATATGTTTGGGGGCTTCCTATTCTTTTGGGGTCTACTCTGGGGCAGTTTGGGTCAGACTTCTCAACACGACTGAATTATAGCAGTGTAACATAAACTCAAATTTAGTCTCTTTTTTTTGGGAGGTCTATTCCCATCCACCTCTTCACACCCACTCATGGGAAAACGCTTCCTGATTTTGGCTATGTGCTGTTGTCCTCCTCCTTCTCCTCACCCCCATCCTCCACCACCATATCACCAGGGTGACCGTGGTCAGTGATGCAACATCCACATCATTTTTTTAAAGAGTGTTTGTGATGCCCATCTTCACACCGACACATGGGTATATTGCTTCCTGATTTTGGTTATTTGCTGTTGTCCTCCTCCTTCTCCTCACCTCATCCTCCACCACCATATCACCAGGGTGACCGTGGTCTGTGATCCAACACCCACATCATTTTTTTAAAGCGTGTTTATGATGCCAGTAAAAGAAATTTTGTTATACAGTATGTTCATGTATGCCCCCCAGGGGTAAATGTTTGTCAGCCCATACACTTAGTGCATGGGCATTACAAGTATAGGAGACTCGCTCCTTTCTAATGGGAACATTTTTTTATGAGGCGCTCCTCCACATCTCTTCCAAGGGGCATTGGAGTGCCTCCAAATTTTTGTCAGTCCTTGCATTCACTGCATAGTCAAACAGTATGGGAGACACACTTCCTAATAATGGGAACATTGTTTTCAGGAGGCCCTCCTGTAAGTCTCTTCAAAGGGGTATTGGGGTGCGTCCAAATTTGGGGCAGGCCTGCCACTCACTGCATATGCAATAACAGTTTAGGAGACCCACTGTTTAATAATGGGAACAACAAAGCATAGCCGACTGATGGCTCTCTAAGAATAGTGAGGGCCGACTGCTGGCTCTTTAAGAATAGTAAATGCGCCTGTTGGCCCTATAAAAATAGGCTTTGTGACTTTCAGAGTCCCTCCTTCATAAATGAAACAGGGTGTGTCTGATAATGTGTCACACACCACATGGCCAGATAAGGTTGTAAAATGTTAAAATGTAACATAGTAACATGGCAAGCAAGGCCGAATTAGACATTTGTCCATCCAGTTCAGCCTATACTCCGTCAGAATAAATCCCAGATCTACGTTCTTGTAAAGAATCTAATAACTGTAAGATACCATATTGATACGCTCCAGGAAGACATCCTGCCTCTCTTGAACCCCTCTCTTGAAACCCCTCTCTTGAACCCACCACCACCACCTCCTCAGGCAAAAAGTTCCAGATTCTCACTGTCCTAACAGTAAAGAATCCTCTTCTACATTGGTGGAAAAACATAGTTATTTGGAGGGACGTGCTACTAGAAGTGTTATTAGGAGGGAAGTGCCATTAGGAGTGTTATTAGGAAGGACTTGCATTTTAATACATTTTCTGCAAATTAGTCCAACTAACTTTAGATGGAAGTTTAATATAAAATATGGTAAATTGACTCTGCAATTATTTTCTATGAGGATAATAATTCCCACCTTTGCAGATATCTTGTGTATGGCTCTATTTTAGGCATCATAGATACAGACATTACATTAGCAGACACAATTACAATTACCGCCCCTGTATTTCTATTTGCCTTCATATTGTGGCAGCCATGGATCATAAAAATGAGAACTATCATATACAACTACCTGACTATAAAATAAAGACATAAGGAGACAGATCATTGATTTTAAATATATTTTATTAATTACATTCTTTACCTCTACCTAAAGCCAATGATCCAGAAGAAGGCAAAAAACCTGGACACGTTCAACCAATGTGTGTTACAGGGAAAAAATTCCTTCTTGATCCCGAGAAAAGGCGATCAGTTCGAGAACCTGGACCATGGCTATCCTACAACTAACTAACTGACATATATAGAGCAATGATATTCAATATGGTGACTAGTTTCCAGATAGATCTTCTTTGTCCTGGTAACACGCCTCACCTTTCCTCGTCAGATCCGACCTTTGAGCTCATTGCTTGACTACGTTCATCTCCCCTGTAAAAAACATAACACTACCCCCCTACAAACACTACCCCTTAATATACAGACATAGGTTGATTGTATCATATCAGCACCCTTATACAGTTTGATTATACAGCAGATACCCAAACAATATGATGTCATGATACACTGACATCATAACACAACAAATACAATTTACAGACATATTAAATGATTAACACTAAACAATCGCGTGGCTCTTGGTTAGATTCTTCAATTTTCCTTTCAGGATCCAGATACCCTCCCTGTTAAGAAAAAAATAAAATGAGGAGACGTATCAGTATGAAACCTGTAGAAAAGGAATCATAAATATATTGTACTTTATGTCATAAAGTTATGCACACCCACTTTTTCTCCACATTTTTTAAGTTTGACATAGATTTAAAAATGGTGTAATAAATTTGATTTAAAAAATGGGGCAAATGCAGTTATATAAAAGTAAAATAACTATTAAAATACAATGGTAAAATAATAGAAAGTAAAGAAAATAAATAATTACTGTATATACTCGAGTATAAGCCGACCTAAGTATAAGCCGAGGCACCTAATTTTGCCACAGAAAACTGGGTAAACTTATTGACTCGAGTATAAGCCGGGTATGGATTGTCCCCAGTCCCTGTCCTGCTGTGCATGGCTCTCCGGTCCCTGTCCTGCTGTGCATGGCTCTCCGGTCCCTGTCCTGCTGTGCATGGCTCTCCGGTCCCTGTCCTGCTGTGCATGGCTCCCCAGTCCCTGTCCTGCTGTGCATGGCTTGCTCCCCTGGTCCTCTAGTATGCATGGCTCGCTCCTATTTTATGCATGGCTCCACACGCTTGGCTCCCCCTGTCCTCCCCATCATACTCACCTCCTCCTGGCGCAGTCTCTGCACTTCCTTGCATCTCTCTGTTCTCCGGCAAGGCAGCTTCTTCCTGTATTCAGTGGTCACGTGGTACCGCTCATTAAAGTAATGAATATGCACTCCACGCCTATGGGAGTGGAGATGCGTGCATATTCATTACTTTAATGAGCGGTACCATGTGACCGCTGAATACAGGAAGAAGCTGCCTTACCGGGAGAACAGAGAGATGCAGGGAGGACAGGCAGCCATCGTGCAAGGAGGGGATGAGTATAATGTGACAGCTGCTGGCTCCTGCCGCTCCCCCACCCTCTCTCCCTCCCCCGTTGGCTTTCTGGGACACAGGGACAATGACTCGTGTATAAGCCGAGGGGGGATTTTCAGTATATGTCCCCAATGTATGTGTACCAACCTCTCTCTCATGTATAGGAATAATGGTACATTTTTTTTGCTCCAATAATCTTAAATTAAAGGGACAGAACCACACCAACAATCTGTGCAGCACAATCACTTAAGTGTCACTGACTGTAGTAGCTACTGTAATGTCTCATCGAGTGCCATCTTTGTGCTTAATCTCTTATAGCACTAGCGATGTCCATGTTTGTTGCTAGAACTCTCAGTGTCCAACTTCCGTGTGACCACAAAGAACCTTCATCACGCAAGTCTTAGAGATTCTACCAACATGGACTGAAGAATCTGCACCTTACAGCACATCTGTAGACTTGGAGGTCCAAGTTGGCGATTAGTCACTAAATTGAATCCTGTAAGGGTGTGTTATTTACTGAATGCTCAATCAGGAAGTTCCATCTCTCGTCTTTATCTCTGACATGAGAATCTGTGTCCTCGATCCTGGATCCGCCGTCTCCTGTTCTACATCTTCTGAAATGAGCATTTGCCCTTGAACACATAATTTATAGACCCACAGTCATTGTGATGTCATGCTGTGAGATAACAATGCCTCCTGTATTTGATGATGTCACTTTATGACTATAGGTATGCCACACTAAGCAATCCCGCTAGCGATCTCAGTTAGCGTTCATACTAATGAGTCGCTGCGGATTGTTTCTATATCGCTAAATGCGGCACATTTAGCGTATAGTTAACGACGCTATCGCCGTTAGCGATCTTCTTACGACTTAGCGGTACAAAAGTACCGCTAAATCGCTAAGAAAGGTTGCCACACAGCGTAACATACTTACCAGCGGGAGCTCAGCGTGAATAGGGTCGAGCGATTCCAGCGACGAGCGAGATCACAGCAGGAAGTCGTCGCTGGAAGCTGCGCATGAACAAATCGCTAACGGATCGCTAAATAGTGAGTTTTTTAGCGATCCGTTAGCGATATTGTTAGTGTGATACCTATGAGTGATATCTCCACAGGGTTAATTAATATTGATAACGAGTAGTAATAATATGGCAGATCACATTGGTCAGCATCAAGGCTGTGTCTGAAAAAAATAAAGGACTTTATTATAATTTACCTCAAATGTAATTACATTCTAGGCCCTGACAACACTTCCCACCTTTAACAGCATTACACTGTTACCATAGGAACAAAGACCTAATTTACAAAACTATTGACAAAAATGTAGCAGTTGCCCATAGCAA
Organism: Oophaga sylvatica; assembly: GCA_033576555.1. Classification (NCBI taxonomy): domain Eukaryota; kingdom Metazoa; phylum Chordata; class Amphibia; order Anura; family Dendrobatidae; genus Oophaga; species Oophaga sylvatica. Next base: position 187,898,071 of record JARQOD010000001.1, on the reverse strand, counting down.
GCAGTCCAATTCCATCTTTAGTGTATTTAAGGCCTTAAAACAAGAACATTGAGTGTTTTGTTTTGCTGGTGATACATCTAGCAATGCACAAATGACAAAGAGCAGAAATCATTGTCTATGAGAGAAACCATTCCCATTGTTTCACATTTTCACACATTTTGTAGGTGCAGGAACTATGGACATTACAGTTTTTGTGAAACTACAACTCACAGCGTTCTCAGTGTAGAGCACAGGATAAATGTGAATAAAAGTTCAAGAATTGTTTTTTATTTTTTTGATGATATTCACCGCGCGGTATAAGTGATAAGACAGCTTTATTCTATAGGTCAGTGCAATTGCAGCGATACCAGATTAATATACGACTTTTTAATATTTTTCTACTTTGGCACACAAAAACATTTTTTTTATGTGCATAATATTTTATTGATCCTTTTTTATTCATCTATTTTGGGCTAATACGTTGACATTTTTAAAACTAGATGGGAGGAAAATGTCTGCTCTAAGGGCTTTATGGAATTATTGTGCGGCCTTAATCAGACGACACTCAGCAGTTTAGAAAGTGAAATAGAGGAATTACAAAACTGTGCTGAGAGAATTGTCTACATAAAATGTGTTGGGCTTACGCTTATGGCAGCTGCTTGGACAACTTTATCTTAGCATTATTATATGCGTAATCTGTACTGTCAGTGCTCTCGCCTGCCCTAGGTAGATTTAATCAAATTCATTCCATTGATTGTACTATCAACCATTTGTCGCCAGGAAATCTGTGTACTACTATGGTCTTTTGTCATCTTTTTTCATGATTTTATTCACTTATATGTCACTTAATTTTCTTTGTTATTTCTAAATAAAATTACGGTATCATGCTTTTGTCATAAAACTCCTGGTTTCTTATTCCTATAAGCATGTTTGTGGAGTGACAAGTTTTGCCCATACGCATATATATGGATTATCCACGTGAGGGTGGACTTTGTTTAATATGTGCCTAATGAATATATTGATAATCATTGTATTTAATGATGGTGCGCACATGTTAGGTTTTTCACACGGACCGTGTGTTCGTGTGAAAAACCCACAGGAGTTTGTATCTTCTACCCTTGCTTGTTTGAATTTCCTCATCATATTCTGGTTTAATCTTGTAGTCCAAAAGCAAAGTGCGTATGTAGTGAATAGCAATGGATATGAGGGCACCACCTAATATTCAAGGGATCATTCCAGCACACACATACTGTATATATGCCAAAGCAGAAAAAAGGGTAAAAAAGAAGTGTGCAAATACCAGATCACCAAATAAAAATATGCAAATTGCCTCTTCAAAAAAAGAGGTCTTGTACTCTATAACGCCACCTATTGGAAGTAGCGATCCTACAAGTCACAATCAACCCTTTAACGAGTCTTGTAATATGACTTAGGATAATAAAAATAATAATAAATAAATAAAATAATAAAAATAATAAAAATATACATTTTATTAATATAAACATAAATGACACACTACCACTCTATAAAAAGCATTAAAAACAATTAAAAAGACTGAATGCCCAAACATAGATGCACATACTGTAGATGACAGAGTATAATAAGGCTACCATCTCACCTCATTTGCCAGACGGATAATATAATATACAAGGTATCCATAGATCATACAAGCGAATAAATCACTATATATATATATATATATATATATATATATATGGTACTGAGAAATACTTTCTATCCCTTTAAAGCTTGAAACAAAAACACAATAGTTATTAAAGCCAGAGTTAATAGATTACCTAAGTAGATGTAAGCTGTGGAAAAATAAATGGTATATTGTACCAACCAGTGAATGCCAAATATTAGCACAGCAGACCTAATGCATAAGGACCCTTGAAGACTTCCTCAGGGGTAAGGATAAGTGAATGTACCACCTGACGTCACCTTTATAGAGGCACAAATCAGATAAAATACATAACACAATTATAGAACAGTTTACCAGTATGAGACAGCAATGGGAGCTGGGAGTGACCAGTCAGCAGGGCCGGTGTTAGGGGAAGGCAGACTAGGCAGCTGCCCAGGGCCCCTGCTGCCCCAGTCAGGGGCGGGCATACCGCCATAGCGGCACAGTATTCAGCCGATATGGGGACGCTGAGTCAAGATTACAGGCGGGAGTGAGAAGAGCCAATATCATACAGCACTGGGCCCTGCTCATTCCCTCCCACAAATGACATTTCCCAGTGAATGCATTTGTCTTGGTTGAAAGCAATGTTAAAGTTCAAAAACGCTACATGTGAACATAGCCCAAGGTGTGGAGAAGCATTTTTGTTTTTGGTTATTTATTTTGCCTTATATACAAGTCATTACCCTGGAAAGGATGTTCCTTAACATATTTCCCAGGAAAATCCAGTTTGGTTTCATTTTTGTATGTTTTATTCTGAGTCTGTAAAAGTGGCGTAAGTCAGAAATGCTTCCAGGTTTCTTCCATGCTGTTCACATGTCATTTGAGCACTGTTCCCATCGATTTCCGCAATTTCTAGTCCCTCTGCAAACCACCGGGGGGGGCACCGGAAAAATGCTCAAGTTTCCCATAGATTTACATTGGCCTCGTTGCTTGGGTCGAGCACCCGAGCATTCCAATTTGCTCAACCCGAGCAACGAGCACCGGAGCATTTTGGTGCTCGCCCATCACTACTAAAAATGCCTGTCCACCAATGTTCACCATCCAACCTGACGGAACTGGAGAGGATCTGTAAGGAACAATGACAGAGGATTCCCAATTCCAGGTGTGAAAAACTTGTTCCATCATTCCCAAGAAGACTCATGGCTGTACTAGCTAAAAGGGTGCTTCTACTCAATACTGGCAAAGGGTCTGAATACTTATGACCATATGATATTTCAGTTTTTCTTATTTAATAAATGTGCAAAAATTTCTACATTTCTGTTTTTTTCAGTCAAGATGGGGTGCAGAGTGTTCATTAATTAGAAAAAATTTAACTTTTTTGAATTTACCAAATGGTTGCAATAAAACAAAGAATGAAAAATTTTAAGGGGTCTGAATATTTTTTGTACCACTGTATCTGATAAATAGTGTCCTTGGATCACACAGTAGCGGGTGGCCATTGCTGACAGTACAAGGATATGAGAACGTGTCTGCTCTGAAATTGCGGAGGCTGAGTGCGCACACTCCACACTCTCATCCCCTTTTCTTGTCAGTATCGGCGGCCCGCAACTGTGCGATCTTGTAGGCAGTGAGCGGCCGCTGCAGACAGGAGAGTGGGATCAGAGCACACCTGCACTGACGGTTTGTGTGCTCTCGGCTCCTGCACTGTAGTGCAGGGCAATTTTTGTTAGAAGTATTCAACAATATAACTGAGCCGATCCCGGAGTGTATTACAGATCTTTGCAGCTGCTCTCTTCATGCTGACACACTGGGCTCCAGAATAGGGCCATCACTTTATTATTATTTTCACCGCTATTTTAGAATCTCTAAATAACAGGTGACTGGCACACTTTACCTTTTTTGGTTACTGCATCCTTTCTGATTCCATTGGATTGTAAGCTTCTGTGCCTTGTCCGCTTTCATTCCTTCTTTATAGACATGTATGCCTGCTACGTCTATGAATTGTACTAAAGATTATGGTAATGTACAATAATGTTCCATAACCAGCGCTCATAATTTATAGCAATCAGAGAATGTTGTGCCATTACTAAAGCTGAAGCTACTATAAACTGCAGTCATAAATGACTTGCTGACATGCCAAACATATATATCTGAAGATCATATTGGAGGAATTTGTGAGCTCAGACCAACAGTGATTTCCTCTTCATCTGAATACGGCTTTTGCACCTCATTCAGGTATTAAAAACTGATTTTCACTAACAGAAATTTCTGCAACAAATCTGCCACGTGTAAAGCAATATACCTTATTTTTCAGACGCACTTTTTCCTCCAAAAATGTGGAGACAAATTGGGGGTGCGTCTTATCGTCCGGATGTACCTGCTCTGACTGTGGTGGGGAGGTGGTGGAGCGGCAGTGGCGGAGCAGCAGGTCACCGAGGCAGGAGCTGGCGGCTGTGGCTAACTCCTGTGCCCTCTGATAAAGAGAAATGAATATTCAATGCATTCCACACCCATGGGCATGTAAAGCAGTAAATATCAATTTCTTTTTAATAGCGAGCACAGTGTTAGCTGCAGCCGCCGGCTTCTTGCAGCTGCTTTCGCGTATGCCCGCTACTTAAGGGAATAAATATTCACTGCTCTCCACTCCCATAGGCATGGAATGTAGTGAATATTCATTCCCTTTAGTAGCGGCACACGTGAAAGCCTGGCAGCGGCAGGAAGTCGGAGGCTGCTGCTAACACTGTGCTCGCTACTAAAGAGCAATGAACACTCAAATATTCCCGATGTGCAGATCAGTGAGCATTCCGGCAGCTGTCCTCGGCTTATAAGCAGCGCATGACGTCCCTGCCATGCGCTGCTTACACGCATAAAGCAGCTGCTGTAATGGGAACAGGAACCTGTGAGGGAGGGCAGGGAGGTAAGTATGATGGTTTATGTTTTTTTTAATGTTTTTCTGATGGGACCATACATACCAGGAAGGGGATGGGGGCATGCATACCAGGATAGGGATGGGGGCCAATCATACCAGGATAAGGATCGGGCCATGCATACCAGGTTGAAGATGGAGTCACTGCATACCAGTAAAAGGATGAGGGGGCCATGCATACCAGGATGGGAATGGAGGCCAATCAATTATACCAGGATAAGGATGGGGCCATGCTTACCAGGACAGAGATGGAGCTCTGTAAAACCAAGATGGGGATGGGGGCCAATCATACCAGAATGGAGATGGGGTCCCTGCATACCAGGATTAGGATGTGGCCATGCATAAAAGGACAGCGATGGGTCCCGGCATATCAGGATAGGGATGAGGGGCCATGCATACCAGGATGAGGGACAATCATACCAGGATCATAATTGGAAATGCATACCAGGATAGGGATGAGGGGGTCATGCATAGCAGGATAGGGATGAGGGGGCCATGCATACCAGGATAGGGATGAGGGGGCAATTCACAACAGGATGGGAGGCCATGCATACCAGGATAGGGATGAGGGTGCCCATACATATCAGGATAGGGATGAGGGGACCATGAATACCAGGATGGGGATGAAGTGACCATATATACCAGGATAGGGATGAGGGGATCATGCACATCAGAATGAGGGGGCCATGCATACCAGGATAGGGATCAGGGGACCGGCCATGTATTCCAGGATAGGGATGAGGGAGGCATGCATACCAGGATGGGGATGAGGTGACCATATATACCAGCATAGGGGATATTAAGTACAGAATTGACCACATTTGTTGCTTCAATTTTTTTTTCTAATTTCCTCCTCTAAAACCTGGGTGCGTCTTACCTAGGTTAAGTATACATGCAGTGAAAACGCAGAGATTTCACCTATGGATTTGTGTATGTACAATCTGCAGGAGATTACAGTAGTATACATGTAAATAAGATACTACAAATCTCACACACATGCTGCAGATTAACATTGTAAAATTCCATTTAATTGTGGATTTCACCCTTTCATTGTAGCATGATGAAATCTATTAGAAGTTCATAGCTAAATTTGAAGAATTTCATAAGAAAAACGACACTATAAGTATGCAATTTATTATTGCAATTGTTAGATACTGTACAATTCATCTTAATAGGCATTCAACCTGTGCTGTTGTAGAAGAGTAGCAGTGGCTACTGACATGCGTCTTGGAAGCAAAAATAGAAAGTGGGAAAGAAGTCTGTAGGAGTTCCATCAGAAATTGTCTTAATGGAAATTTGTAATTAGGCGTTTGCCACCTAATCTAAGAGCAGCATAATCTAAAGACAGATACACTAATTTCAGCAATGCGTCACTTACTGGGCTGCTTGCTGTAGTTTTTATAAAATGAAAGTTTTATCCGCAGGAGATTATCACTAGCGCACAAGTAAAAATGCTGCAATGTAATCCTCCATAATCATAAGCTTCATTGGCAGTTTTCTGCCTATGCACAGTGCATGCAGAACGTTTTCAAGTAGCGGTGTGGGTGGGGTTATACAGAGTTCAACATTCATAGAAATCAGTGATGTTATTAAAACTGTAGCAAGCAGCCCAGTAAGTGATATATCGCTGGAATCAGAGTCTCTGTCCCTACATCAAGTAGTAGCAAAACCTTGTGACAGATTTCCTTTATACAACTTTATACGACAGATTCCCTTTGGACAACTGAGGGGCAACTGATATTTGTTTGCGGTAACAGGGTGTTACCAGATTGAGGCCCAGCAAATCCAGTGCATCAAGATGCAAATATTTCCTATGTAAGAAACCCAGACCTATGGACATAAATCCCACTTGTTTAATTGGTAGGTGGTGATTGCTATTGGAGCTAGACTGTTGTTGTTGTTGTTGAGTGTTCCTTCGATTTTCCATAATGACTGAGCTTTGTATCTTTTTGTAACATGGCGCTGGGCATTTTCTGTGGGCAAGATACTAGTCTCTTATGCTCCGGTATGTTACATGAAGATGGGGATCCTAGCTGAGTGTGTGTAGTTACAGTACAGACCAAAAGTTTGGACACACCTTCTCATTTAAAGATTTTTCTGTATTTTTATGACTATGAAAATTGTACATTCACACTGAAGGCATCAAAACTATCAATTAACACATGTGGAATGATATACTTAACAAAAAAGTGTGAAACAACTGAAAATATGTCTTTTATTCTAGGTTCTTCAAAGTAACCACCTTTTGCTTTGATGACTGCTTTGCACACTCTTGGCATTCTCTTGATGAGCTTCAAGAGGTAGTCACCGGAAATGGTCTTCCAACAATCTTGAAGGAGTTCCCAGAGATGCTTAGCACTTGTTGGCCCTTTTGCCTTCACTCTGCGGTCCAGCTCACCCCAAACCATCTCGATTGGGTTCAGGTCTGGTGACTGTGGAGGCCAGGTCATCCTTCTTGGTTGAATAGCCCTTACACAGCCTGGAGGTGTTTTGGGGTCATTGTCCTGTTGAAAAATAAATGATGGTCCAACTAAACGCAAACCGGATGGAATAGCATGCCGCTGCAAGATGCTATGGTAGCCATGCTGGTTCAGTATGCCTTCAATTTTGAATAAATCCCCAACAGTGTCACTAGCAAAGCATCCCCACACATCACACCACCTCCTCCATGCTTCACGGTGGGAACCAGGCATGTAGAGTCCATCCGTTCACCTTTTCTGCGTCGCACAAAGACACGGTGGTTGGAACCAAAGATCTCAAATTTGGACTCATCAGACCAAAACACAGATTTCCACTGGTCTAATGCCCATTCCTTGTGTTCTTCAGCTCAAACAAGTCTCTTCTGCTTGTTGCCTGTCCTTAGCAGTGGTTTCCTAGCAGCTATTTTACCATGAAGGCCTGCTGCACAAAGTCTCCTCTTAACAGTTGTTGTAGAGATGTGTCTGCTGCTAGACCTCTGTGTGGCATTGACCTGGTCTCTAATCTGAGCTGCTGTTAATATGCGATTTCTGAGGCTGGTGACTCGGATAAACTTATCCTCAGAAGCAGAGGTGACTCTTGGTCTTCCTTTCCTGGGGCGGTCTTCATGTGAGCCAGTTTCTTTGTAGCGCTTGATGGTTTTTGCAACTGCACTTGTGGACACTTTCAAAGTTTTCCCAATTTTTCGGACTGACTGACCTTCATTTCTTAAAGTAATGATGGATTGGCCACTTGTTTTTCTTTACTTAGCTGCTTTTTTCTTGCCATAATACAAATTATAACAGTCTATTCAGAAGGACTATCAGCTGTGTATCCACCAGACTTCTGCACAACACAACTGATGGTCCCAACCCCATTTATAAGGCCAGAAATCCCACTTATTAAACCTGACAGGCACACCTGTGAAGTGAAAACCATTCCTGGTGACTACCTCTTGAAGCTCATCAAGAGAATGCCAAGAGTGTGCAAAGCAGTCATCAAAGCAAAAGGTGGCTACTTTGAAGAACCTAGAATATAAGACATAATTTCAGTTGTTACACACTTTTTTGTTAAGTATATAATTCCACATGTGTTAATTCATAGTTTTGATGCCTTCAGTGTGAATTTACAATTTTCATAGTCATGAAAATACAGAAAAATCTTTAAATGAGAAGGTGTGTCCAAACTTTTGGTCTGTACTGTATATTGTGGGGAAAATAGTCCCACCAATGTAACCAATGACGTTGGTTGTCCATGACCAGGCGTTTGACAGTTCAATGAGGGAGACCACCAGTCAAAAATAAACTTTTTACTCAAAGATAACTGTGAGGGGTTATATACAGGAGACAGAGGGTGCATGTCTTGATGTACGTTTCCATTACAATACGGAGCATTTTCTACACACAGTATTGATTCTTTCCTTGTTTTTGTCTTATCCTCCATCTTCATCGTTTCTGTACACTTCAGCCAGGCTCAATACTAAAGTCTAGTTAATTAGAGTCCTATTCTCTGAGCCCTTTCTGTCTTCCTGACAGGAAACTGTCCCTGTCCCTTCAGCTTAGCTCTTCCCACTCTGGGCTAGCCCCAAACTTAATTCTAACTGTCCCTGCCAGCTACCTGTTGCTGGGCAGAATACAACACCATTACGCATTTCACAGTTCCCATTACATATCAAAATATTTTTGCAACAATACAAATGTTCTTCAAGGGGGAACATGAGCAGCATTTTCATCTCCTTACACAATTATGAGCTGTAACTTGCAAGTGTGGGACCTCCTCATTAGTCTTAATCAGTAAAGCGATTTGTTGGTATTGCATGAACTCTGGTTGAAACGTCCATTATTACATTGGCAATGTACACACATGTGTTCGACCCATTCTTATTATCATCCTCAGATATTGCTTCTGTTCCTTGCTTTACAGAAATATCAGCAGAAGAAATCCTTACGTTGGCCATGGTTTCTGAACAGCACTGGGTAATTATTACATCTTAGAGAGTCTCACAGTATTATCCTACCACTTCTTGCTGCTATCAGAAAATGTATAATGGGGGATATTCACGAAATGATGGCTCTTAGACCTAGTTAATGGTATTTCAAGTGAAAAGCAGGAAAATGGGAACAATTACTGCTATTTTGTGAATATTGTAGTTCACAAAAGAATACCTGATCACAGTGAGAGGAGTAGAATAGTAATACTTATTGCTGGTCCAAATGCTATTGCAAGACCTATTTTGGGTGACTTTATAAAACAGGACTGCCATTATTGTGTTATCCTATGGTTTAGTGCTAATGCCATGCAGTTTGTATTATAAAGGTGAGCTCTTGTAAAGTGAATTGTGAAAAGTTATGTAAATGTTTTGTTCTATTTCTACAGCAGAATATAAACAGTATATTCACAAATCAGACTAAAGCATTTTATTTGGAATGGCCACTGTAGAGACTGAAGGCAGTATGAATTCCTGATTTTTGTTCTAGTCAGAAAATTCAGTCTATGTTACTGTTAAAGGAAAAACTGCACATTTAACCTGAAATAAGGCAGTGATTTGGAGTTTGTACACCAATGACACCGAGTCCTGGTACCTCTGCCCCTATATATACACAGCACCATATTACTTAGTAGGCCAGGGATCCCAACCTGTGGCTCAGAAGCCACATATGGCTTGTAGGATCATGAGCTTTGGGATGTATTTAGAGAAGGATAGAGACTAAATCACATGAGCTAATTATCCCCCTCTACTCCTGCTTAGTCAAATTACATCTGGAATACTGTGTCCAGTTCTGACCACCACATTTTAAAAATAAAATTAAAAACTGAAGCAATTTCAGAGAAGAGCTACCAGGATGGTGAGCGGACTGCAAACTATGTCCTAAGAAGAGAGGTTAAAGGATCTGGGAATGTTTAGCTTGCAAAAAAGAAGGCTAAGAGGAGACTTGATAGCTCTCTAAAAGTATCGGGATCATCACTATTCTCATTTGCACATGGAAACACGAGAAATAATGGAATGAAACTGAAAGGGAGAAGATAGATTAGATATTAGAAAAACTTTTCTGACAGTGAGGTTGTTCAATGAGTGGAACAGGCTGCCATGAGAGGTGGTGAGCCCTCCTTAAATGAAAGTCTTCAAACAGTCTTCAAACAGAGGCTGGACAGAAATCTGTCTGAGATGGTTTAGTGAATCTTGCATTGAGCAGGGGGTTGGACACGATGACTCTGGAGGTCCCTTACGTTCTATGATTTGATGTCTGGCTCACAACTGTTTGGCAACTTGGTACATCATTAGTAACCAACGATGAAAAGAAGATTTTCAGATGGTGACTTTTGTGAATAGCCCGCACAGAAGAGCAGATCAGGATGCGCATTTACTAGAGTTGAAATTGGAGAGATAAACTAAGGAAGTGCTAAGCTGAACATAGGGTGATACAGCCAGGTAGCGTGGGTCCTTCAGGCTGGATTCGATTTTGTGGTGGGACTGCTTGATTCAAGAATACAGAAAGATAGTAAGGTGGGAACTCCTATATGTAAGTGTATGCCTTGGTGTGAATTCTTTGACTGTCGATAATGGGGGTTTTGGGTGTCACTACTGTGGTTGAGGAAGGAGCACAGTGTCACTTCTCAGGGGGCTTCGGATGTGGCTTGCAACCCTCTCTCAGTGCCGAATGTTGCTCTCAAGGTAAGACATGTTAGGGATCACTGGAGTAGACAATGAAAACCTACCATCTATCCACAGGAAAGAAAATTTGATCAATGTCCAAAGTCTAAAAAGAGCAGTTGTCTCGCATATATAGTGCTGTCTATAAATAGTGTGTGATCTTCTATCTCTGACAGTCTCTTAGACAATGTATACAGTGGCAACACACAGAAATAATTGTCTCTTCTTACACATTTCATGATTGATAGGGTGGGACCCACAGTAATCACTAGGTATCACCTATCTATCCTATGTTTTAATTGTTGAACAACTCTTTTAATATTGTCTACAACATGTTACCATTTTTTTCTTTCCGATTCATATATAATCCACATGAATCAGTACAATATACTGTCATAGACAGTTACGAGATTTTATAATGAGGTTTATACAAAGCCCTTAGAGTGGGAGGTACACTATCAACTTCATGTTAATGATACACAGAGCAGTCCCTTTAATTCTATAACACTGTTGCTGCACAGCAGACACGGCAGACACATACAGCAAATAAGTTGCCTGATGACTGATAATTATGTGTTGTAACTTTAATAATATATTTATAATTTATTGCTAACATTGCTCATCTAAAGCAAAAAATATACCATAAATAACAGTAAAGGTTGACATGTAGCAAAAGGAGGAACATGGCAAGAATGTAACTCCTGATACTATTGTAGATTTCTATGTCTTTAAGAGATTTGGAGACAACTTCTAATGGGCATGTTGTGTACAATATAAAAAAGACTAACTATAGGGCTAATGCACACTATATGCCAATTTTATTTTCAATTTCAGACCCTTGTATTAGCTCCGACAGCTTAAATAGCCAATAAAAAATGTTCATGTGTAACCGGTTGAGCAACAAACAGTTGATCCATATGACTAATATCAGTAAACATCGATTCACTGTGTAACCAGCAGAAGACAGAGGTTGTGGATTGTTATGATGACATTCCAGTAATACTGCTGTATTAAGTTATGCCCTCTATAACATATATAATTGCCAACAAACAGGAAAATCATTGCATCTTTATAGAGGCTACATTCACATCTATTAGCTCAGCTTTTCAAAAAGTAAAGCAATTTTAAACTGTGGTTTTATCCATATGTCTTCCAGGAGCAGGCAAAAATGGCAAGCGTCTGTAGGAGCCAATTTATCTCCATATGAATATTGATAACTATAATACTTCTGAGTGGTGAAGCACCGAGTGCTTTATAAAATTAACAAGCAGAAATTGGAAATAAGGGAAAAGTATTGAAGTGAGTGCAGAATAACACAGCCTAGTATCTAAATCAAGGTGCAAATAACCAAGGTATGCAAAGATTATTTGCCCACTAAGTACATTTGTGGCGCCCCTGAGGATCCAGTCGCCACAGAGGTACTGCACCTCACCCAGAGGTGTTGTATCTCACTCTCAGGTAAGGAGGGAGCACTACCCAGGACTCTAACACTCGCACCCAACACATACCAGTTCAGTCAGGGTACCTGGGCGTACCCTTAGGGAGGAGGGCCTCATTTCAGGCTGGGTAGGAAAGGGTGTTGGGGTGTGGGTGGGGAAGGTAGGAAGAAGGGGTGGAGCTTAGAGAGCGGGAAGAAGTTAGTTGGTCTGAGGAGACCGAAGGAGAAGGAGTGCAGTAGAGAAACTGCAGAGAGAGAATTGTGAGGGGAGTCTGAAGGAAGCTCCCGGGAGGACAGAAGTGGTCCTAGGGACATGGGAAGTGCCAAAGCCACCCGTGGGGCAAGCAGTAGGGGAACCAGCCCCAAGACTAGTGGAGGATTGCAAGACTCAGCTAGCAAGCCGGAGGCAGGGGCATCTGTAGGTGCCCCAGCCACATCCACAATTATTCGCCGAAAAGGCAGCCATATAGGAGCAAGGGGACTCAGAGGATGTCGCCCGACAAGGTCCGTGGCTGCTGGCTTGAGACACTGTTTGTGAAGGTGCTGGGCAGGAGGGCGGAAGCCAGTGCGGTAAGACAGCCAGGAGAGGTACACACTGAAGGGAGTCCTGGAAAGGTGCAGCCCAATCTACCTGGGAGTTTGCTGGACTCCTCATCTTGAGGACACGGCACCAAGCAGTATTCTGCGCACAAGTGAACTGTAAGTAAAATGTTGGAAACTGCACCCTGCTGTGTCCTCAGAGTCATTCCCGTGTCACCCACCCTGCATCACAACAACCACCACCATCATTACCATCTTCACCTTTAACATCCTAACTGCCCAGGGACACAGCTCTACCTGTTATGTTACGGTAGCTGAGGAGTGCGGTAAAAAAGGAAATACACCAGAGCAGTTGGAATCTATGAGATTGCAGTACCCTGACTAACCACCACAACTAGAGCAGCCGTGGAGCGTTCCTACGATGGTCCTAGAGCCTCGTCACAGCCTGAGAAACTAACTACACCTAAGATAGAAACAGGAAAGCTATCTGCCCCGGAGCAGAACCCAAGATAATAGAAAGCCCCCAAACATGTAATGGCGGTTAGACAAGAGGAAATACTGACACAGAAAGAAAATAGTATGAGCAAACGCTGGGGCCCAAACTATCTAAATAGAAAAGGACAGGAAGGGTACTTACTGCAATCCCAGAAAACCCTGAAAAACACCAACATACTAATTTCAAAATCACCTGAGATCACACGACCTCTACCACCTAAATTAGTTCTCTGGTGTAACAAAAACAGCAGCCACTGAAAAAACTGCAAAAAGCAAAAGTACAAAACACAGTGGCTGGACTAAACTGAGAGGGCAAAAGCCCCCGGAGGGGACCCAGAAGGCCCCCACAGAAGTGCAGGACAAAATGCAAAAATATAGCAAAAACACAAAATAAGAAATTGTCTTATCTGATAGCAGGAGATGCAGACACGACACAGCAGGCTACAAGGAAACTGGAAAGAAGGATTCAGACCAGAACAATTGATCACCGGCAACCCTGATGGGAAAATGATTCCCTTAAATAAGACCAATCAGTAACACCTGATTCCAATCCTCACTAGTACCGCTTGTAACCACCAGAGGGAGCCTCTGCTCAGAACTCATCTCAAACCCATTCACAACATCTACCTGTGGAGAGCTTAACCATCTCTGCCGCCCTATCATTCCAGAGGATCTGTATTGCAACGTTGGTCCCTTGACCAAACACCACGGGTGGCGTCACGAACATTTAATCCATTATATTACAAACTTTATTTACCCTTTTCATCATCCCCTTTTATTGGATGTCCAGAGCCACGGACCGGGTCACTGCTGCCGTGACACTGCCCTTTTAAGAAGCGGTCTGGTACCGGGTACCCAATGGCCCTGTCGGGCGCTCCAAATTTCTAGAGGTCGGACCCCCATCAATCTATAAAATATTACCTATTCTCTGGCTTTAAACTCAGAGTTTAAACTCTTTAAATGCAGTTCATTTACTGTTCAACCCTGTACAGTGGCCCAGGTTGCATTAATAGTACTATAATAATGTGGTGCCCCTGAGGTCCAGTCGCCATAGAGGTACTACACCTCAGTCAGAGGTGTGGTGCTTCGCTCTCGGGTAAGGAGGGGACATCACCCAGAACCCACACACTTACATCCAACACCAGACCTCTCAGGGCCTGGGAGGTGCTAGGTAGAGGGTGTGGGTAGAGGAAGTACAGAAGGGGAGGAGCTTAGTGAGTGGTCTGAGAGACTACAGACAGTTAGTGACAGTGAGTTGGGGGAGAGTAGTGACGGTTGGTGCTGGGGACTTAAGCAGAGAGGAGCTCGTCCCTAAACCAGACGACGGAAGAGAGAGAAGAAAGACAGAAGAGACAGAAAGAGTAGCTTAAGAAAGATAGAGAGAGAGAGAAAGAAGCTTCAGTGAGAGAGAGGAAAAAGAGGTCCTAGGGGCATGGGAAGTGAGGAATCCACCTGTGGGGCCCGTATCCATGCTGACTGAAATCGGGTGGAGGGACCAGGTCGCAGTAAAGGGACCGGCCCCAGTCTAGTGGAGAAACTAAGGACTGAGTTAGCTAATCGGAGGCTGTAGTGACTGTATGTGCTACAGCCGTATCCACACACATTCGCTGAAAAGGAAGCCAGATAGGACCAAGGGGACCTAGAGAACATCACAATATCCGAGGCTGCTGGCTTGGGACACTGTGTGGGAAGGCCCAGGGCAGTAGAAGAGGGAGCCAGCACAGGAAAGGAACATCTGAAGGGTGTTCTGACAAGGTGTACCCCAATTTACCTGAGAGCTGTCTGGACCACCTATCCAGAGGACGCAGCATCCACGGCTGGGGATTGTACCAAAGAACTGTGAGTAAACTGAAGAGACTGCACCCTGCTGTGTCCTCTGGTTAATTTACTGCGTCATCTGCCCTGTACCATAACCACCACCATCATCTTTAACACCTTAACTGCCCTGGGGCTTAGCTCTACCCGTGGAGAGCTGTAACAACTCTGCTGCATCACCAACAGCCCCAGCAGTCTCTTTAGCAGCGTCGGCTAACACCTTTATTGCCGAATATCATGGGTGGCATCACAAACTATTCTCCATTTTTATTGGACGCCAAGGGCCACAGACCAGGTCACTGCTGCCATGACATTTCCCCTCTAAGAACCGCTGGCCTGGTCCTGATTACCCCACGGCCCTGCGGGGCGCTCCAATAAGAATAATTTTTTAGATAAATTTATGCAGCACTTTACATAAGAGAGGATATGAACAAACAACCAAAAGTTATACGCAGTTAAACTATGTGTGGTCTATTGAGATACAACATGGCTAGTAGATTGAAGTCAAGATCGAAAAAAAGAGCCCTAGTGGTGGTAATAAAGGATAAGGTCACAGATGTGCAACCAGCCCACAGGAAAGAACAGGAAGCCACACTGATTGCATGTCGTTCCATTGGTGTCTGCACTCACGTTCCCAGGGTTCACGTGCGGTTGTTATGACACATGTGCCTGGAGCCTAATCAGAGCTGGCATCACAGCACTGGCCCTGCCTTCAGACAAATCGAACATTAATAGGAAGTCAGGGCTACAACTGCGCTCTCATTTCCTCTTGATATTTGATTTGTACCAATTTGGAGACAGTGACGTCAGCGCTGATTGGGCTCCAGGCTCATGTGTCACAACAACAATCATACGAGAGCCCCGGGAACGCTAGTATTGACACCACTAGAACAGCGCAAGCATGGGAGGTGAGTATAAACATTTTTATTTTATTTGCGCCAAACATATATACCAAGAAAGGGTTGTCCTACTAGTGGACAACCCTTTTAAGGTCCTCATACACATTACATTAATGTCCGCTGAACGCACGGATATTGACAGGTTGGAACAATGAATTAATGTGTATACAGGCACCAGCCTACTTATGGTCGAAAGAAATGTTGATTAAGCACATCCGATTTCAGATTGCAGCTCACATTGTTCTTCTGAGATAAGCCGCAATCCGACGTGTAACTCATTTGCTTTCTCCTGGAGAACACAGGAACCACCGATCAAGCGAGTGTTCCGATGAATGGGAGTGTTGGCCGAGCTGGATGTTGGACGAGTGATTGGCCAAAGCATTGTTTGGCCAACAGCCATGTAATGTGCATACTCAGCCTTGGACATTATCAGAGATTTGCCCACCAACTCCTTTAACCACTCTAGCCTATCAGGGATGCTACTCCCTTAATTAATATTTCCCATTAATTCTTTTATGACCCTCTACTGCCATGAACATACTCATGACTAGACCAAAAGTAGTGCATAGTATCCCCATTACTGCTTTAAATATTGAGGGTTGTTCCAGTTAACCTATTTATCAGAAAAATGAATTTTCTTAGGACACTACAGATCTACCTACTAAGTCCTAAGTTACTCTAGAACACTAAGTATGTATGTGTTCATCAGTTCAGAGCCCAAGAGAAGCAAAGGAGGTATTTCCTTTTAAAAGTTAATGTCTATCCCACTCATTTTAATGGGATCATCAAAATAGTTCCTCGTCCCCTAACTTCTTATACAGGGCGTCTGGAGAATGGAGAATGGACAACATAAAAAGTGCTCACCATATTTACTTGGCTATATTCATATTTTTTTCTTATAAACTTCTAAACTAGATAAATTTGCCATAAGTTCTGTACCACATTCATTTAAGATATTTGTCTCGTGTATAAAGTTATTATACAGCAGCAATACCACTCCTTGTTACATGATAAATCTGCTCCTCTTCTAAACACCAAATATCCAAACATAGCATGAGAACATTTTTTAGTTTGTTTCAGTCCTTGTCAGCCTTCTTTCAAAAATAAATAAAAAAAATGAAAAAAACTAAAATAAAAAAATAAATAAAACCCATCATGATTGTAGCCTTGTAAAACCCTGAATATTTATGAGCCCGACTGACAAATATTTGAAGGCTGTGTAATTCTCAGGCTAGTTCAATAATGCTTTATGAGGGTTCAATAAAAAGTTATGACCTGCAACTTGCAATAAAATCTAACAGGAGGAGGAGGCCTTTGAGGCATCAAGCTTATTCGAGCTGTTTACTTTTTATAATAAATGCTACTGCAGAGGTATGCTCCTGGTGTAATTGCTTTACCAAGTCATAAAAAAGTGGTACCTATATGGTCTGTTAGCATATGACACACAGCATAATACAAGTTAAGTCATGCTTGAAAAATTATCTAAAACTATATACAAAACCCATAACAAATGATATGACAGTTTACGCAGACCAGCTTATGCCGTATGCAATACTTATAAATAACCAAGAGAATTTATAGTGCATTAAACTAAAAATTCTTAAATGTAAAATACATAAAAATTTTATTAGTTTAACCAAACACTTTTTAAAATTGTTTCTACATATTAAGGTTATGCACAACAATAGCAGATCAGTGTTGAACAGACTCTTAAAGGGACAAAATCATTCTTCAATCTAAGTCCCGCTGTTTCGTGCTTCATGGTGGGGTCAATCATTTATATACACCTTCACACCTGCTTGCTTTCCATCTATTTCAGCCCTTCTTTGGCTCTTTAAAGCCAGAGCTGTCAATCAAAGAAGAGAAGGGTGGAGATAGATGGAAAACAAGCATGTGGGAAGGTGTATATACATGATTATCCCTACCATGAAGCACAGAATGCCTGTACTTGGTTTGAACAGTCATTTTGTGCTGACAGAGTCCCTTTAAAGCACCTCTTTTTTTTTTTTTTTTGCGAAGCTGGGGTGGTGCTACTAATCTGAAGTCCCTGAAAATAGTCATATACTTACCAGCCGCTGTTTGCACCGTTCATTGGCGTGACTCTGGTCCTGTGGCGAGATCTTGTGACTGTATTTTCTGACTGACCGAAAGTCAGAAGTTACAGACACATGTTAGGGCTGGCGGAATGCACAAAATAAATATAAATAATAGGTGCGTTCGCAGCCCAGGGTACACCGTGCAGGCAGAGCCTGCTGCTAGTAAGATGGCGGTATAAGCGAACTCTGTTACTTCACCGAGTCGATGACATAGATGCTGTAGCACTATATGGCAGTATAAGCGAACTCTTTTACACCACAGAGTCGCAGAAGAAGAGACGCAGAAATAGAGACTGTGTCCTGTTAACACCACAGGGATACACAGATAACTGCAGTGCGGATAGCAGTCCGTGATCACGCATTCAGCAACGCAAACAAGCAACTCCTCGCCGGGGAAGCCGGTATTCTAGGGGCTTATTTCAGCCAGGCCCTGAACACATGCATACAAATCTCCTCACCGGAGGTGCCGGTATTCTAGGGGCTTATTTCAGCTGAGCCCTAACCACATGCGTGCCTGATCACACTGGCACAAAACACATAATGCAATTGATACTAGCGCATGGCCACAGGGCCATGCAACTCTTTTGTAGTAGCAACTACAGGACCTGCCAGAAAAGGACCAATGAGAAACTGTTCCAGAACACACGTAGTTTCAGGACCTTCCTGGCGAACCAATAGGAGCTGCTGCAGTACCTGAGAATGTGACCCCTGATTTCCAATGAGAGATCTTACCCTGGGCATGCTCAGAAATGTCCTAAAGACGTCTGCTCGCCGCTGATTAGTACTGGCTACAATAGCAGAACCTGGAGAGGCAGCAGTAATCCTCTGCACAATGTTAGACTGGGCGAGACGCTGGGACCGACGTCTCTGCTGAGCAGAGTCCACTGCGGCCGGAAACGGATGGGAGACCACAGCAGGGATGGTTCGAGATTCCCCTTGTGCAGAAGCGGGAACTCGACCCCTAACACACAAGCTCTCAATGTAACTCTATGAGAGCCAAAACAAGACTCATAGATTTACATTGAAAAAGTGACCTCCGATTCGCTCCAGAAAACACTGGAATGATCCGGTAGGTCACAACTTGCAGAACACAAACAGGAGTGGTATTGAGAAAAAAAGAAGATGGTGGCTGATAAGTATAAGACTAGGGGCACTTGTCTGAGGAAGGAGCTAGATCAGCTCTGAAACGGGTAGCATTTAAAAAAAGTCATGTCTTATGATATTCTCTGGTGATATTGTAATCTATACATTCCTGGAGAGCTTTATTCAGCCACCTTTCTTCATTCTTCAATCACATTTCTGGACCTCCAGACGAGATCCAGTGGCTGGAGCAGCAGTCATTGGATTACATGCCCTACCTTGATCAGTGTTGTGCCTGCAGCTGCACAACCCATTCAGGTAAGCACTTTAACCAATGAGTTTTTTTCCATCTGTTCTGTTTGATCTGCACTAGGTGCACTTTCTTCCCTTTTTTTCTCTAGACTGGGGCAGGGAACTTTGATTAGAAGCATGACTGCAGCGCTGCAATAAAAAAGCATGCTCCACTATGTTTCACACTAAGGATCTAATGAATCAATAGGTCGAGATGAGCAAATATTTCAATGTTCGGTTCGGATTACAATTGCCGATTTTGCAATATTAGCCAATTTATTCGTCGAATATTCGCCGAACATAGCCGAACGTCATTGGAGTCAATGGGAGGCAAAACAAACGCATACACAATATATTCAAAATGGCCCAAAAGCTGCCAAAACACATCAAATTATGGGCAGACACCAGAAAAGTGGCCTCAATTCATCCACAGTACAAATTTTAGAATGGTTTGGCAGCAATCAGCCATGCATGACGTATCAGGGTTGGAGCCAACATTTATAGCTTTGAATTGAACTTCAAATTAAAACGAGGTGGGTGAGGGATCGGTGTAGGCCTGCTGTGCTGAGAGCCCTGATACCACATGCAACAGCTAAACTGCTTTGATGCCTAGCCACACTGAGGTAGCACAAATATCAGTTTCGTAGAGGACTATTGTCAGAAAAATGTAAGGACAGTAACATGGGTCGTTGACTCAAAGGCAGTGGAGGCCTGACTTTCTCGGAGGGCCTACTGCTACAGGCAACACGCATGAAGGAGACCCAACCTGGAGTCAACGCATTTAAAAAAATTAAGTGGCAGTCACCACCAAAGTGGCATCAATTTTACCAGAGTAGAACTATTATAATGGGGACCGACAAGCTGTTGTGCCTAGACATTGTGGATGTTTCCTGCACCCTTATTAGCTTTCCGCAATGTGCACACGTAAAGTTAGAAAAAATTTTTTACAAGCACCCTGCTCCTCTGAGCAATCCCCACACCTCCCCTCATCAAACATGTGCCCCACGCTCATCATACACCACCACTATCCTAGCAAAGTGCTCAAAATACTTTAGCGGCAACACAAATATTTTCCTGCACTTTAAAGAATGTTACCGAATGTTACCGATTTTTATGAAAATTTGCTTGTGTTTTCGATAACGAATCCGAATGTGCCATATTTGTGTTGAATTTTTGTTGGCGATTGTTTTTTGAACATATTCGCTCATCTCTATCAATAGAAAGCTTTTATCATCAGAGAGGATAAACATAGTGGCACATTGATGCCATGTACCACAATATCAGGTTTGATTCTTTATAGTATTGCTTGTGTCATTTATTTTTTTGTGTCTTGGCAGCAGGCAGATTTTTAAGTATTTCCCAAAACACAGATATTTATTTAATACGCTGATGCGCATTGTATTATACAAAAACTGCCATGGACATTTTTCCATACATTCAAAAGTCTTTTTCCCCATAATGCTTTCCAATTACCAGCAAGTTCTAAAGTGTACCTCCAGATGGGAAGGTAAAATTGTAAAGAAAAATTTAAAGCATCGAAGACAGAGCAGGTGGAGAAAACTTGTGCATTTGGGAAGGTTTTGATGACAAAGAGCTTAAGATTTTATACAAGAAAAGGGAGAAGGAGGACACCATGAACATATATTCAGAGATGATTATAAGGGCAGGGATGTGAGATGTCAGAAGCCATTCATAGACTGTGCTGTAGTCGACTGAATATGATTTCCCAGTAAAGAGTTATTTCACAGATTGGTAGTCAGGAAGATTTTAAAACTTGGATTATCATGATGGTACTGTTAATGACTTATTTACAAAATCATAATGTGGCCTTTTAATAATGATGCCACTCGGATACAGGAACCCTTAACTGTAAGTTTGCTAACTACAGTATTACTGATGACATAGGACTATCACTCCAGCACTTACACGTTTTACTTTATGTCCTCTGCCCTCACTGCACTTGCATCTGATATGGAATGGACATTATATAATCACCACTATTCATTAACATACCTGAGCTACTACATATCTACCTATATGTACTTGCACCTTAACCACTTCATTCTATATTACTCCCATGTTACATAACTGTTTAGTGCAATATATCTAAACCTGTATTCTGAAGAATTGATGCTTAAACACTAGTCTACTCAATCTGGGTGTGCGCCCCTTGTTTTTAACAATTTGATCTGTTATCCTTGTCCATCACCTGATTTAAACAATAAATACTTTTTTCTCCATCTTGTATACACGCTGGGACTTTATTGGTCAGACAAGTATCATAGCTTATAAACGCTTTTTGCAGCCAGCCAAGAGCCTTTCAATTCTTGTCTGAGGGATTTTCATTTATTTGTTCCTTGGAAACTTCTTCCAGTTCTGTGAGTTTCCTGAGTCGTCTTGCATGCACTGATATTTTGAGTTGTAGCCACAGATTTTTAATGATGTTCAGATGAGGAGATTGTGAGGGCCATTGTAAAACCTTCAATTTGTGCCTTTTTAGGTAGTCTATATGCATTTTGACGTGTGTTTAGGATCATTATCTGTTTGTAGAAGCCATCCGCTTTTCAACTTCAGCTTTTTACAGATGGTGTTATTGTTTGCATCAAAAATTTGTTGAAATTTCATTGAATTCATTCTTCGCTCTACATATGAAATGTTCCCTGCGTCACTGGCTACAGAATAAGCCCAAAGCATGATTGATCGACCACCATGCTTAAAGAGAATCTGTCAGCAGGATTATGCATTATGAATAGCTAATCAGAGCAAATATACATGAACCCCGCCTTGGGACATGAGCATGTCATTAACACAAAACTGAAAATAAAGATTAAGAAACATTATTTAGTATAACAGCACCGACCTGACACTGTGTGTAGGTTACAATGCATAATCCTGCTGACAGGTTCCCTTTAATAGCTGGTGAGATGTTCTTTTCTTGAAATTCTGTGCCCCTTTTTCTTCACACATACCTTAGATGATTGTAGCTAGCAGTTCCGTTTTAGCCTCATCGGTCTACAGGACTTGTTTAAAAAATGAATCAGGCTTGTTTAGATGTTCTTTTGCATACTTCTGATGCTGACTTTTATCATGAGGATGCAGGAGGGGTTTTATTCTGATGACTCTTCCTTATTTGTGTAGGTGTCTCTGAAAAGTAGAACACTGTACCACAATTCCAGAGTCTGCCAAATTTTTCTGAATGTCTTTTGCAGTCAAGCTGGGGTTCTGATTTGCCTCTCTAGCAATCCTATGAGCAGCTCTCACTGAAATTTTGCATGGTCAGCCAGACCTTATCTTGACCTCCACTGTTCCAGTTAACTGCCATTTCTTAATGACATTTGGAACCGAGGAAAGGGCAACTTGAAAACGCTTTTTTATCTTCTTATAGCTTTCTCCTACTTAGTGGGCCTTCACCATTTTTATTTTCAGAGCGCTAGGCAACTGCTTAAAAGAACCATGGCACTGGTTTTTGGCACAAGGTTAGAGGAGGCTGGGTTTTTATAAACCTGTGAATTTTGCATCACCTGGCCTTTCCTAATGATTACAGTGCAGCGATTAATCCATAACCCTAACAGGCAAATTGAGGTCTGAAACCTTAGTCATAGTTATCTGAGCACACAATTCTCCAAGGGTGTCCAAACTTTTGAACCGGCCCATATTTCTTTTTGCAATTTTTAAAATTTAAACAATGACAATACATATATATTTTTCCCTAAAATACAAAGGAAATGTGTCATTTTTAACTTTAGGCCTTCTAGAGATCATTTCATCTTCAATTTGCTTAACTGTTCACAATAACAGTAATTTTGACCAGGGGTGCCCAAACCTTTACATGCCACTGTAAATTAGTTTTATGATGACTCAGGTGGAGGTAGAGCTAGTCAGCACAGAAGACAGAGGGGGTGTCTGTTGTGAATAGGCTGGAAATGAGTTCTGAGCAGAAGCTCCCTCTGGTGGTTACAAACGGTACTGGACTGTCCAGTGAAGATTGTGAGGATTGGGAATCAGGTGTTACTGACTGGTCTTATATAAGGGAGTCGCCTTCCCATCAGGGTTGCCGGTGATCAATTGTTCTGGTCTCAATCCTTGATTCCTGTTTCCTTGGTAGCCTGCTGTGTCGTTTCTGAATCTCCTGCTAACAGATAAGACATTTTCTTCTTTTTGTTTTTGTGCTTGATTTTTGCATTTTGTCCTGCACTTCTGTGGGGGCCTTCAGGGTCCCCTCCGGGGGCTTTTGCCCTCTCAGTTCAGTTCAGCCACTGTTGTTTGTACATTTGCTTTTTCCAGTTTTTTCAGTGGTTGCTGTTTTGTTTTTGGTTACACCAGAGAACTAATTTAGGTGTAGAGGTCGTGTGATCTCAGGTGTTTTTGAAATTAGTAGAGTTGGTGCTTTTCAGGGTTTTTTTGAGATTGCAGTAAGTGCCCTTCCTATCCTTTTCTATTTAGTAAGTTTGGGCCCCAACGTTTGCTCATACTATTTTCTGTCTGTGTCAGTATTTCTTCTTGTCTAACCGCCATTACATGTTTGGGGGCTTTCTATGTTCTTTGGGGATCTGCTCCGGGGCAGATAGCTTTCCTCTTTCTATCTTTAGGTGTAGTTAGTTTCTCAGGCTGTGACGAGGCGTCTAGGACCAACGTAGGAACGCTCCACGGCTGCCTCTAGTTGTGGTGGTTAGTCAGGGTACTGCAATCTCATAGTTTCCAACTGCTCTGGTGTATTTCTTTTTTTGCCTGCCCTCCTCAGCTACCAAATCATAACAGTATCACCGGCCCAAAACTAAAAATTATTTGGTACTCACAGAAGGGAAAAATATTGTGGAAAGAAAAAAGTTGTCAGAGTTGTCAGAGATTTTTTTTTTTTTTTCTGTTTGTTGCATTTTTTTTTCCCTCTGTATCTCTGGGTGCTGAGGAGGATTTTTTTTTTCTCTCTCAATGGAGTTTGCACAGTTGTCTGGCCGTGTGGATGAGCTTGCCACTGAGGTTCGGAGTATTGCTACCTATCTTGCTAGGTTGCCTGTTGTGGAACCTAGGATTCCCATGCCAGATTTGTTTTTAGGGGATCGATCTAAGTTTCTGAATTTCAAAAATAACTGTAAATTGTTTTTTGCCTTAAAATCTAAGTCCTCAGGGAACGCAGCGCAGCAGGTTCAAATTGTCATCTCTCTCCTGCGCGGCGACCCTCAGGATTGGGCTTTTTCCCTGACACCTGGGGATCCTGTTTTGAGTGATGTTGATGCGTTTTTTCAGGCTTTGGGGTTATTGTACGATGAGCCTAATGTCACTGATCAAGCTGAAAAAACTTTGTTGGCATTAAGTCAGGGGCTTGAGGATGCTGAGTTATACTGTCAGAGATTCCGTAGGTGGGCAGTCCTGACCAAATGGAATGACGACGCTTTGGCAGCTCTTTTTCGGAAGGGACTGTCAGATAATGTAAAGGATGTTATGGTGGGATTCCCTGTTCCCTCTGGTCTCAATGATTCTATGTCATTAGCGATTCAAATTGACAGACGTTTGCGTGAGCGGAAAGGTATGCGTGGAATAATGTTGCCTTGTGAACCTGCTTCTGAAACCATGCAGTGTGATAGAGTGGTTTCTGGGGCACAGCGTCATGAATTTCGAAAGCGCAATGGGTTATGTTTCTACTGTGGTGATGCCTCTCATGCTATTTCAGTCTGCCCTAAGCGGGGAAGAAGTTTTGCACGCTCAGTTGTCTTGGGTAGTGTTCAGACTAAGTTTTTATTAACTGTTACCCTGATATGCTCTCTGTCCTCATTTTCTGCTCAGGCCTTTGTTGATTCTGGAGCAGCTATTAACCTAATGGATTTTGATTTTGCTAAACGTTGTGGGTTTCCCTTGATACCCTACGGAAGTCTATTCCCTACTGGGGATCGATTCTACCCCTTTGGCTGAGAATAAACCTCAGTTCTCTACTCAGGTGATAATGAGGGTAGAACCTGATCATCAGGAGAGTTGCAAATTTTTGGTTCTGTATAATCTGCATGACATTATTGTACTGGGTTTCCCTTGGTTACAGTCTCATAATCCTGTTTTGGATTGGAAATCTGTGTCTGTTACCAGTTGGGGCTGCCAATGTGTTAATACCAACACTCCAGTTTTTTCTGCCTCACCCCAGGCTCAGGATGTTCCTGACTTTTGATTGATTTTTCTGATGTGTTTAGCGAAAGTAAATCTGCATCCTTACCTCCCCATAGGAGCTATGACTGCGCTATTGAATTAGTGCCTGGTAGTAAATTCCCTAAAGGTCGCCTTTTTAACTTGTCTGTACCTGAACATGACGCTATGCGGTCTTATATCAAGGAGTCATTGGAGAAGGGTCATATCAGACCATCCTCTTCACCCTTAGGTGCCGGTTTTTTCTTTGTGGCCAAAAAGGATGGTTCATTAAGGCCGTGTATTGATTATCGTCTCTTGAACAATATTACTGTGAAATATCAATATCCTTTACCCTTGATCTCTGATCTGTTTTCCAGGGTGAAAAACGCTACTTGGTTTACCAAGCTTGACCTCAGGGGGGCATATAACCTTATTCGCATTAAGCACAGGGATGAATGGAAGATGGCATTTAATACCCCTGAAGGGCATTTTGAGTACCTTGTGATGCCCTTTGGGTTCACTAATGCTCCTTCTGTCTTCCAGTCCTTCATGAATGACATTTTCAGGGATTTTGTTGATAAATTTCTGATTGTTTATTTGGATGATATCTTGATTTTTTCCAATGACTGGGACTCTCATGTAAAACATGTTCGGACTGTGTTCCAGATTTTGAGAGAGAATGCTCTGTATGTGAAGGGATCAAAGTGTCTTTTTGGCATTCAGAGGATCTCATTTCTGGGATTCATTTTGTCCCCATCTGTTATTGAAATGGACCCGGTCAACGTTCAGGCCATCTGTGATTGGTTCCAACCTACTTCATTAAAGGCTCTTCAAAGATTCTTGGGTTTTGCCAATTTTTATCGTAAATTTATTGGTAATTTCTCTGTTATTGTTAAACCATTAACTGATTTGACCAAGAAGGGTTCTGATGTGGTGAATTGGCCTCCTGAGGCAGTCTCTGCATTTCAGGAACTTAAGCAGAGATTCACTTCTGCTCCTGTTCTACGGCAGCCTGATGTTTCTCTACCATTTCAGGTGGAGGTTGATGCCTCTGAAATTGGGGCAGGTGCCGTTTTGTCCCAAAGAGATCCAGAGACCTCTAAAAGTAACCCTTGTGCCTTTTTCTCTCGAAAATTTTCTCTCACTGAACGTAATTATGACGTGGGTAATTGGGAGTTATTAGCCATGAAGTGGGCTTTTGAAGAGTGGAGACATTGGCTGGAGGGAGCCAAACATCAGGTGGTGGTCCTTACGGACCATAAGAATCTGGTTTATCTGGAATCTGCCAAGCGACTTAATCCTAGACAGGCCAGGTGGGCCTTGTTTTTCACACGTTTTAATTTTGTGGTTTCATTTCTTCCTGGCACTAAAAATGTTAAGGCGGATGCCCTCTCGAGGAGTTTCCTGGCGGACTCTCCTGAGTTATCTGATCCTTCTGTTATCTTGAAAGAGGGTGTAGTTCTTTCCACCATCTCGCCCAATTTGAGACTGGCTCTGGAGGGGTGTCAGGAGGATAAGCCCGAGCGCTGCCCTGTTGGGAAATTGTTTGTCCCGGACCAGTGGAAAAAGAGTGTAATGTCTGAGATTCATTGTTCCGCGTTGGCCGGTCATCCCGGAATTTTTGGTACCAGAGACTTGGTTAGTCGGTCCTTTTGGTGGTCTACCTTGTCTCGTGATGTCAGGGAGTTTGTGCAGTCCTGCGGGACTTGCTCTCGCTCCAAGCCTTGCTCTCGTTCTAGTGGTTTGTTGATGCCATTACCTGTGCCCAAGAGACCATGGACCCATATCTCTATGGATTTCATTTCCGACCTCCCTGTTTCTCAGAGAATGACCGTCATCTGGGTGATTTGCGATAGGTTTTCCAAGATGATACATCTTGTGCCATTACCTAAGTTGCCTTCCTCCTCTGAATTGGTGCCTTTGTTCCTTCAGCACGTGGTTCGTTTACACGGCATTCCTGAGAACATTGTGTCTGACAGAGGAGTCCAGTTTGTTTCCAGATTTTGGAGGACCTTTTGTTCTAAAATTGGTGTTCAATTGTCTTTCTCCTCGGCGTTTCATCCTCAGACCAATGGTCAAACTGAGAGAACAAACCAGACATTGGAGACTTATCTAAGATGCTTTGTGTCTGCTGATCAGGATGACTGGGTCTCTTTTTTGCCTTTGGCTGAGTTTGCTCTTAATAATAGGGCTAGCTCTGCCACTTTGATGTTTCCATTTTTCTGTAATTCTGGGTTTCACCCTCGATTTTCTTCAGGACAGACGGAGGCTTCTGTCTGTCCAGGTGTTGACTCTGTTGTGGAGCGTATGCAACAGATTTGGGACCAGGTAGTGGAGAGGTTGTCCCTCTCTCAGGAGAGGGCCCAGCGGTTTACTAACCGGCATAGGACTGATGGTCCTCGGTTTAAAGTGGGGGACTTGGTCTGGTTGTCCTCAAGAAATATTCCTATGAGAGTGGCATCTCCTAAATTTAAGCCTAGGTTCATTGGACCTTATAAGATCATGGAGATTCTTAATCCTGTTTCTTTTCGTTTGCTTCTTCCAGGGACATTTAAGATCCATAACGTGTTCCACAAGTCCTTGTTGAAGAGGTTTGTTGAGCCAGTGGTTCCTACTACTGTGCCTCCTGACCCTGTTTTGGTTGAGGGCAATCTGGAGTATGTGGTTGAGAAAATATTGAATTCTCGTTTTTCTAGACGGAAACTCCAGTATTTGGTTAAATGGAGAGGTTATGGTCAGGAAGACAATTCTTGGGTGTTTGCTTCGGACATCCATGCTAGGAGACTCATCCGTGCGTATCATAGAACTCATCTGACCGACCTGGTTGCTCAAATGAGGGTTCGGTGACCCCTCCTCAAGGGGGGGGTACTGTTGTGAATAGGCTGGAAATGAGTTCTGAGCAGAAGCTCCCTCTGGTGGTTACAAACGGTACTGGACTGTCCAGTGAAGATTGTGAGGATTGGGAATCAGGTGTTACTGACTGGTCTTATATAAGGGAGTCGCCTTCCCATCAGGGTTGCCGGTGATCAATTGTTCTGGTCTCAATCCTTGATTCCTGTTTCCTTGGTAGCCTGCTGTGTCGTTTCTGAATCTCCTGCTAACAGATAAGACATTTTCTTCTTTTTGTTTTTGTGCTTGATTTTTGCATTTTGTCCTGCACTTCTGTGGGGGCCTTCAGGGTCCCCTCCGGGGGCTTTTGCCCTCTCAGTTCAGTTCAGCCACTGTTGTTTGTACATTTGCTTTTTCCAGTTTTTTCAGTGGCTGCTGTTTTGTTTTTGGTTACACCAGAGAACTAATTTAGGTGGTAGAGGTCGTGTGATCTCAGGTGTTTTTGAAATTAGTAGAGTTGGTGCTTTTCAGGGTTTTTTTGAGATTGCAGTAAGTGCCCTTCCTATCCTTTTCTATTTAGTAAGTTTGGGCCCCAACGTTTGCTCATACTATTTTCTGTCTGTGTCAGTATTTCTTCTTGTCTAACCGCCATTACATGTTTGGGGGCTTTCTATGTTCTTTGGGGATCTGCTCCGGGGCAGATAGCTTTCCTCTTTCTATCTTTAGGTGTAGTTAGTTTCTCAGGCTGTGACGAGGCGTCTAGGACCAACGTAGGAACGCTCCACGGCTGCCTCTAGTTGTGGTGGTTAGTCAGGGTACTGCAATCTCATAGTTTCCAACTGCTCTGGTGTATTTCTTTTTTTGCCTGCCCTCCTCAGCTACCAAATCATAACAGGTGTCTTCCACACTGACAAGAAGCAAGTGCTGCTGGAAAATGTAGTTAAAGCAGATAAAAACAGGACCATCCATTCAGCTCTGTAAAGCTCTGCAAAGCTGGATGCACAGAGCGACAGATATGGATTTAAAAAGATACAAAGGTATAAGAAGGAATTGTTCAACTACTGTGTTGCCTATAAGACTCTGACTTTGCCTATTAGCTTGTGTTCATGTTTATTACTACATCTTCATTACTGAAATACCAGTCTTTTGCCTCAAGAATGGTCACTTCACAATGCTACCTTTACTTCTAATACTGCTAAAGGCCCCCATATACATTAGATTAAAGTTGGCAGAACCAGTAATTTAGTTGGGACTGTCCTACTATTTTATGTGTATGAGGACTTCCCAACTGTTCCATAATGATGATGTCAGAAACAGGCAGAATAAATTCAATTGCCTTATCCTTTTTGTCTTCAGTTAGATACTCTAAGTCTAAGCCAATGCCAGACGCCTCTGGCTCTCCCATCACATTGAGAAACATGAACAATTCATCAAGTTATCTAAGGTGTATGGACATTTTTAGTCTATCCTTTTCTACCAGCATCGCTGAAAAATTTCTCAAATATTATTTTTTGGCTGCCACTAGTCAGCTCTTGCACACAAGTCTGTGAATTGCCTTCTTCCCTTATCTTTACAAGAATGACCAAAGGCAAAAGACAAAGGTGTGCAATAACAGAAGCCAAATTTATTATTTTTTACTGAAAAAATGTGGAAAAACATAGTCAATATACTTCTTCCTTGAATGACAATATTTCTAAAGATCATTTACAAGAACCATATTGTAATGCCAGCCATATAACCTTTGAAGGATCCATCCTGTAGCTCTATTTGCTTTTAATTTTATACATTTAGACTTTATTTTTATTGCAATCTATACTGGATCAACATTTATGACAATTATATGTATAACTGAATCAGGTCTGTGTTCTGCATGTACATGCCTTGTCTTTTAAATGGATATTAAACTCAGGTTCATAACAATTCGGTGCAATTATGACGTATTTTGTTTTAGTCAAATCCAGGAATGGCTCCTAAAGCGAGGAAAGGTATAAAAGGAAATAATTACACTCTTCTCAACAGTATCAAATCCATGTTTTAGCATAAGAAAGACATATCAGGCTGATGTATCAACATGGCCTGAAAAGTGAAGCAATTTAAAAAAAATAAAGCAATAAACCGATTGTATAATTTAGGTTGCTCTCAAAAGAAATAATCACAATACTAAACAATGACACTGGTTGGCACTACATTTTTTGACCACTGCACTAAATTTAAAAGTGAAATTTTCAAATTTTTTTTTTTAACTGCAAGCAATAGAAATTAAATAGAAAATTATATCTGGTAAAAATACACTCACAATGTAAGATTAGGGCACACATGATCTAAGAGACATACAGTCTTGGCCAAAAAATGTTTGACTTAACTCTAGATTATGAAGAGTGATGAGATGAACTGCAATAAGTCATTTTTTGGCATGAAAATTAATTTAATCACAACAACCCCATTGCACAGATTTTCAGCCCTGCTGCAAAATGACCTGCTTACATCATTTCAGTGATCTCAATAGCGAAAGAGTTAACAAGAACAAAGCAGCTTATGATGTTACTCTGCTATGTAGATTGAATTACAATCACAGTTTCATAAAAACAACTCATTTAGAAATTAATAGCAGCAATACATCTCAAAAAACTTGTGACAGGGCCATTGTGTAGCAACTGTTCTTCTTTTGCAAACTGCTGGTGTAGAGGTCTCTGGTTGTAACTAGTGTTGAGCGATACGATACCGCAAGTATCGGGTATCGGCCGATATTAGCTGTATCGGACTTTCGATATTGACTTTTGATATTTCCCAAATATCGTATACCGGAATCGGATTTGTCACTGTCACTGTGAGTGTCCGTCGGTCGGGTCTGTCAGGAGTCAGCGGCACTTACCTGGCAGAAGATCTCCGTGGTCACGGCCTGGACTGGTTGATGGCCGCCATCATCTTTCCCCGGCGGTCACATGCAGTTTCTCGCGATAACTGCAGTGACTGCTGGGTAATCCCGGCCG
This sequence comes from Oophaga sylvatica, assembly GCA_033576555.1. Taxonomy (NCBI): domain Eukaryota; kingdom Metazoa; phylum Chordata; class Amphibia; order Anura; family Dendrobatidae; genus Oophaga; species Oophaga sylvatica. The sequence continues at coordinate 187,866,852 of JARQOD010000001.1, read as the reverse complement.
TAAAGCAGTCAGTCCGATGACGTCACCGCCGGGGAAGCAGGTAATCAGCTGTGCTGCGCCGGGATGACAGCCTCTGCCTGTCATTCCGATGTAGCAGAGCTGGATCGTCGTGGGACAGTCGTTACTATGGACTGCGTCGGACAGGTGGTATACTGTTGGTTTGTTTTTTTCCTTTTTTTACAGGAGATCGATGGCGTCGCAGGAATGAGAGTATAATAAAGAAATGAAAACTGTGTTGTCTCTTTTATTTCATTAAAATACTTTTTTCTTGCTGTGTCTTTTTTTTTATACATTTAAAAACTTTGGGATTAATAATGGATCGGTGTCTTATTGACACCTCTCCATTATTAACCGGGCTTATTGTCACCGTGCAATCAACGGTGACATTAACCCCTTATTACCCCACTTGCCACCGCTACAGGGCAGTGGGAAGAGCCGGGTAAAGTGCCACAATTGGCACATCTTTTGATGCGCCAAATGTGGGGCTGCTGTAGCCTGGTATTATCAGGCTGTTGAGGGCCAAAATCCATGGGCCTTGACAGTCTTTTAATACCAGGCTGCAGCAGTCTGCATTTTACTTGGCTGGTTAACAAAAATAGGGGGACCCCTACGCCGTTTTTTTTTTTCGAGGGGATCCCTATTTTTGTTAACCAGCCAAGCTAAGCAGACTGCTGTGGCCTGGTATTATCAGGCTGGCAAGGTCCATGGATATTGGCTCATTACCAGCCTGAAAAACCAGGCCTCAGCAGTCTGCTTCATCTGGCTGGTTAACAAAAATAGGGGGGACGCCACGCCAATTTTTTTTCGAGGGGATCCCCTATTTTTGTTAACCAGCAAAGATAAGCAGACTGCTGTGGCCTGGTATTATCAGGCTGGCAAGCAGGGTCGGACTGAGGCACCGGGACACCGGAGAAAACCTACGGTGGGCCCCAGCTCCTGCGTGGTGGGCCCTGATTTGAAAGGATAGGTCGCGGGGCAGAGGGAGCGGTGGCCCCGGGGCCCACGCTCTGAGGGGGCCCACCCGGAGCTACGATACAGTTACATTCTGCGGCAGAGCAGGGAGAATCGCTCTCCCTGCTCTGCCGCCCGGAAGCTATGGGGCCTGAACAGGCGTTGGGGGGGCCCGGTGCCAGCAGTGGGCCCCCCACCCGTCATCGGAGGGTCAGCTGTATCGGCATCCAGCCGATAAAGCTGACCGCATAGAGAGAGAAGGAGCGAGCGCTCCTTCTCTCCCATAATCCCCCTCAGCGTATGACAGCGGGCGCAATAACATCACCTGCCGGCGCCCGCTGTCAGACGCTGAGAGGGAGAACAGTGAGCAGCACAGGAGCCGGGAGGTGAGTATTTTTTTATTTTTTTTTTAATGGGGGTGCAGTCGAGTCCTGGCTGGAGAAGTGTCATGTCGGTGTGGGCCAGATGGAAAAGACATGAAAAGTGAACAATTCCATTAGAAAGAACATCAGCGGTAAGTCATTATCTGTACCTGTGCTGTAATCTATATGTTCTGTAGGACTGGTATTATTTAACACAGACCATATGGCGGTAATATCAATATTGGTCTTTTTATATATAGATTATTTTGGCCAACAGCGCGGTCATTTGCTGAGGTTCTCTGATGATGGGCCCACTCAGAAGTTTTGCCCCCACTAAACCAAAACCCTAGCTACGCCTATGGCTCTCTCTCTAGTCTTTCTTTCTCGCTCTCTGTTCTTTCCTTCTCGCTCTCTGTTCTTTTTTCTCTCTGTTCTTTCTTTTCTCTCTTTCTTTTCTCTGTTTGTTCTTTCTCTCTCGCTGCTCTTTCTTTCTTTTCCTCAGTACCAGCCACTGTGCCCTCATTACCAGTCAGTGTGATCAGCAGTGCTAAATGGTTACGCTTGGGGCGAGGATATGGGTGTGATTAGCTGTGAAATGGGTGTTGTCGGGGCGTGGCCTAAAATTTTCAGCGGCGCGCAACACGGCGCCGCAGCCTTTAATCCTCTTTCCTGTCTTCCAAATTTGGGAGGTATGCTGTATGACCTCCCTACAACTTCTGGCCATGCTCCTGATGAGCGCGACGGATGGTCTCGTGAGGGATCTCCTCCCACACCTGGACTAAAGCATCCACCAACTCCTGGACAGTCTGTGGGGGAACGTGGCATGGCCTAAAATTTTCTGCAGCATGCACAGCGTGCCACAGCCTTTGTCCCTCTTTCCCTTATTCAAAGGTTGGGAAGTATGATGGTGGGCCCCAAGAATATATTTTCTCTGGTGGGCCCAAGGTACTCCAGTCCGACGCTGCTGGCAAGGTCCATGTATGTTGGCTCCTTAACAGCCTTAAATACCATGCCTCAGCAGCAGGGGCGTACATATAAATCATGGGGCCCCAAAGCAAAAGTCTGAATGTTCCCCACCCCCCCAAAAAAAAAACCCAGAGGCATTGTAAATGTAAAGTGCCAGCACAGTGAGGGAAGTTGAGTCGCACAGAGACAGGGGTTTTGGGGTACTCGGCACCGATCACGTCGACTTCTATGGGGGATGTCACGAGTAGCACAGCTCGGTCCGTGACCTGGGCGATCACTGGAATGTGGGATATTTCCAGGGGATGATAGAATGCTCGTGTAGTTTGTCGTGACGCCACCTGTAGTACCTGGTCAGGGTGTCCAGCGCTGCTGTGCAGGTCCTCTGGAAGGGATGGTGTAGTGCAGGTAGGTGATAAGTCTTCTACAGGTAACACGCTATCTTCCAGGGCAGATAGATGTGAGATAGAGCAATGGTGCAGAGTGATGTAGCAGAGTGGACTATGCGACGTAGTAAGAAAGCAGGAAACACTTCAAGTTAAACGTTGCATAATAAAATTTTTAATAATAACATTACAAAAGTGCAAATAGCATTACTGCCGAAGTTCGTTGAGACTTCTTAGGACTACCCCCACCGGGGTAACTTCACAGTGTCCTTTACTTGTGCTTGTGGAGGACCCGCTCCAAACCTCCAACTGTGGTCTTGGGTGGGCTGCAAGACTTTCCTTGAGCAGACCTCACTTTCGCCACACCAAACGGGTTTTTAGTTTCTGAGGTAGTTGAAAATAGTGAACAGTTAAGTTTTTTGTAAAACCAAGATGGAGCACCGAAGTGCCAACTATTTACAGAAAAGTTTGTGAGCCAGTACAGTTCATGGCTTCAAAGTTCAACATTTTGATTACATTGAAACACCATTACCCAACCTGGGTATATAAAGGCAACAATAAACTTGTTCTTCTGAACATTCACACGTCCGGGTACATCAAACCATTACCCAACATGGGTATATTAAGGCAACAATACACTTCTTTTTATGAACATTCACCCGTCCGGGTACATCAATAATTTAACGATTTACATACAGAGACCCTGTCCGGGTTATTTAGACTTCTTTGGCTGGCCTCTTACAGGTACCACCTGGTACTCTTCTGGAGCTTGCCAAACATCCGTGACAGGAGGGTCCACCCAGACCTGATGACGTCGTGTGGCCTGTACAGTTACGTCGTGACCCGCTATCTGGGTCTGTGTGGCCACCTCTTTCGTCTCCCTCCGGGTCTGGAACCCTATGTCCCGGACTGTACGAACCCCAGGGGCCTAACAGGCACCGGGTACGGGCCAGCTATCATTATCATGTCCATAGCTGGGGCTGCTGAGGAGACCACTGAGGGAGGCTGGGGAGATTTACGGCGTGGGGTGGGCACTTGTGCAGAGGCCTGGTTGGGGGAGGCTGAAGGCTCGGAGGGTCTGTCAGTTTCCTGACACTCTGGGGAGTAGGGGTCGCACCTGGTAACATTTAGGGCGTACCATCCATTGTAACCCCAGTGTCGGGTGTAAGTCACCAAGTCTCCTGCCAACAGGTCCCTCCCCGGGTGTCCTTCTGGGAGGTGAGCCTCCACGTCCCGCCGGGTTACAAAGACTTCTAAATAAAGTCCAGGCTCCTGGATGAAGCCCCAACCACCTTTTAACTTAAAGTTCCGTACTGCACCCTACGCCGCGGCTCCCTCACCGTACTTTTATCCTTTCTCATACGTGCCTTCTCTGCCAGGTCCTTCTCCAGGTGACGTTGCCGACACTTTTGGGATTCTCGCTGCTCCCTTTGTCGCTCTGCTTCCTGCTCCCGACGTCTCCACTCTTCCTCCTGACGCCGGTTGTAATTCTCCTCCACCAGCAGCTCCATGTCTCCACCATCAAATGCCAGCTTACGATGTCCGGTTTTCGGCAGCTCTCCTGGCGTCCGCCAGTCCTGGCGGCGCTCACCTGTGGCGGAAGCAGCCGGCTCTGGAACAGATGACGGTCGGGGCTCCGGTACAGGCAGGTAGAGCTCTGGTGCCTGCGCGGCCTCCTCCATGAGGACGGGTGTCGCTTCTTCTGCCTCAGCGACGGGGGCAGACAGCGGGATCTGGGGTGCTGGTGCGGCGTTTTCTGCAGGAACGGGTGCCTCCACTGTGATACTGTCAACCAGTTCAGATTGCAAGGGCTGGGATGCCCGCACGGCCTCCTCTACTGGAACGGGTGCCTCCACTGAGATACTGTCAACCGGTTCAGATTGCAAGGGCTGGGATGCCCGCACGGCCTCCTCTACTGGAACGGGTGCCTCACCTTCCGGTACAGACACTTCAGGGGGTAAGAGGGATTGGCGCCGCTCCAAGTGTAGTTTTAGGGCCCGCCAGCTCGCTTCCATCCTGGCGACCTCCTCCCAGTGCCGGGCCAGGTCTCTCAGGGTATCCTCCGCTTCTTCCAGCGTAGGAGGGTTTCCAGGCCGGATGCCAAACGTGGCTCCGTGGCGATCGGGTCGCTTCCGTGGGGGGAGAGCTCTGACTCCTCCATCCCTTCCCACTTCTGCTCACGTCCGTTCGCCATCTCTGCCAAGTCACATGTGTCATTAGCATCAGGAGAGGCGCCATCTTTTGTAGGGAGGCGGGACCTTCGCGTTCGTTTCCGCCCACTGAGGAGGATGAGGAGGCGGAACTCCAGAGCTGTGGGGCACGATCTTACATTGCAGTAACATTTAGAGTGGGCGGACATCGTTTTCGCGCCACGGAGTGAGTGTACGCCCACGAGAGCACGCCCTTATTCTTCACCTGTGCCTCGTGGCGCAGATATGATGGAAAAATGGCAAATACAGTCTATGATGATTTTTGCAATTCTCAAGCAAAAAAACAGTTCAATTAAGGCACACAGGACTCGCTTATAGCGAGCTTCTGAATCCTGTTCGTGACGCCAAAGTTGAGTCGCACAGAGCCACAGGTTTTGGGGGTACTCGGCACCGATCACGTCGACTTCTATGGGGGATGTGACGGGTAGCACAGCTATGTCCGTGCCCTGGTCGCTCACTGGAATGTGGGATATTTCCAGGGGATGATAGAATGTTTGTGTAGTTTGTCGTGACTCCACCTGTAGTACCTGGTCAGGGTGTCCAGCGCTGCTGTGCAGGTCCTCTGGCAGGGATGGTGTAGTGCAGCTAGGTTTTAAGTCTTCTACAGGTAAGACGGTATCCTTCCAGGGCAGATAGATGTGAGATAGAGCAATGGTGCAGAGTGATGTAGCAGAGTGGAGTATGCGACGTAGTAAGAAAGCAGGAAAGGAAACAATTCTTACTACAAAGACATGCAGCATAAGGCTGCCTCAACCCCTCCCATCCAACTAGCTACACCCTGTTCTAACCAGCCTGAGCTAGACCATCCCATTGGGTTCGCCTACACTCAGCTGGCATAGTGTACTGTTGAATGCAGTGGTTGGAGTCAATGGGGTGTTTCCTCCTTACCTGAGAGTAAGTTGTCACACCGCTGGGTGCGATGCAACATCTCTGTGGCGACTGGACCCTCGGTGCTTCTGTCTTTTCACAAATGCCGGCTTTACCCGGCAATTGAATCAGAGGCTATTTTACTATGTAGAAGTGAATAAACTATAAATATATGTATATATATATATATATGTCACAATGACATGTATATATATATATATATATATATATATTTTATATATATTATGTATTCTATGTGTGTATATTTTGTGTTTACAAGGAAAGAAAGTGTTTTTTTAGTTGCGATATTTGTTCCCATAGACTTACATGGGACTTCCGGTATCGGAATCGGATATCGCGATATTTAGTGATATCGGCGATACCATTCCGATCCGATATTTTTGGATATCGGAAAGTATCGCTCAACTCTAGTTGTAACCAATTTTGGACAAGGTGCAGCAGATCAAACATTTGAGAGCGGGCAGGTTTGTCACATTGATATGCTCAGCGGTGTACCTGTTGCACCCTGTCAGACATTGTCATCCCCAAGCGCACCAAACTTTCTGTTTTCAGTTTTGCACATTCTTTTGTGTCCTGTAAGGCCAAATCATAGAAGGCTTTTTATGGCTCCCCCGTTAAATATGGCGCCAGGACTTCCACCCACTGCTCTGGTGTGAGTTTCATTGGTGACCCTTTAAAAAATGGTTAAAAAGGCCTCTGTGTCATCACACGGGTCATTTTCTACAAGGCTCTCTTCATCGCCTTCCGGACAAAGAAATCATCAGCTAACATTGGAGTCAAAGCTGTCGCCGTGCCACGAACTGCTACTGAGTAACGTAATCTGATGGTACTGTTGTCAGTTATGTTGCAACAGCAGCTTATTTATCTCCTCTTGTGCCAGCTGTTGCTGCTGCATCTGTGGCTGGTGATGCTGTAACTGCTGCTGGCTTTGGACCAGATGCTTGATCAGCTCCTCCATTTTGTCTGACTGCTGTTCCATCTTTGAATTTTGACAACAGTTATCACAGTTGCTTTCTGAGGATCTTGTCTTATTGCCTACACTTCTAGCACCAACTTGGGTAGATTGGCTCACTTGGCTGCCCATAGAGGTAGACACAGGAACACTGTCTCCTTAAGTCTTTCACCGGTTTATTAAAAGTACTGCATAAACCAGTGCAACAATAGCAAAAACAAACCTGGCCTTCCTGGCCTAACAGGAAAAAAAAAAGCATAACGTCCTTGTTGCTACGTGAATCCATCTGCTTTAGGAATAAACAACAAGAGGTTCAGCTTTTCTTAACCTGAAAGCACAGATCCATAGCTTTACACTTTCAGGCCCACTCCACTCTGAATTCTCTAAAGGCTAGGTATTTATCCTCTGGACTCCTCTCACTCTACAGCTGTTCAACTAACTTATAATTAAACATGACTGATTAACCCCTTTCAGCACTTAGTGTGCTGGAGCAATTTCCTAGGTTGCTATCACTGAAGCTACCACACTTCGAGAAACATAGCTCAACTACAGTACTTTGCCAGTGACTTTGTCAAAACTGACAATTTTTATTTAAATAGTTGAGGTGAACATTGATAGGTGTGAATGTAGTGACAATGAGCAACTATTCAAGCACTTTTCATTAGTATTTACTTCACTGGTGTTCATGGGAATCTTAGGACCACAGCAGAGCATTGCATAGAATGGCTGAGCTCTGCTACAGCATGCCTATCAGGACAATTGCGATGCAGTTAGTGGGTAGGGGGAATATTTTATTAGATAGGTTCATCTATTTTTCATGAATTAGGTGCAAATGTATCTGGTACAATTGGGATCTTTAGCATAACATAACTGAACTGTGTTACATCCCAGCCAGCACTCAGATATTTTATTAGATAGGGCCATTAGGTGCATCTTAGCATGCTCGACTGACATTAATAGAACTATTAAAGGACGGATCCAGTGGCAAAGGAGGGAAAAAAGCCCTAAGGATAATTATTGGATAGTGGTAGTGGTGGTGGTGGTAGGGTGATAGTTGCAAATCAGTGAAAATTTAAAAATAGCATCCATGATTAATTCTGTATGGACAGAAATCTGAGAATACATTATGATTTTGGGAATAACCCCCTTAAGGGATTAAAGAACAGAAATCAGTGCTGCCTCCAGTCACTGTTGTTAGAGATGGATACTTGCTGTACAATACATACTACACTTACAGCGTATGGAAGGAGCTCAGCACCTGCGCTCACTCCATACTCTGCCAACCGACGTATAAGGTACAATTACGTCATACATCTGGAAGGGGTTAAAGGGTAATTCCCAACTTGGAAAGTTATCAATTATCCACAAGATTGCTGGACGAGTCAGACAAACAGGATTCTCACAGATTCTGAGTATACGGTTTAGAAAAGCTCTTTTAGAATAGAGTAGTAGCAATGCATGCGCCATTGCTCCACCAATTGTCTACAGTATATTTCCTGGGAGAACTGCGTACAATACTTCTGTGGATTGGTGATAACTTGTTGAGTTGGGAATGACATACGGAAAAGCTTTACAATGTCAATCAGGTATGGTCCACATGACAAATCGATTAGTCAATGTTTCTTTAACAACCAGAGTGGAGTTTGAAAATAGAGGCTGATGGGATTCTAATTACAGTTTTATTGGTCTCATGTTCCTGCACATTACCTGCAGCAGATAAAATATATGACCCTTTTTAGGAGTCAAATATGCACCTGCTTCACCTAAATCAATACTATATCTAGATGCAATTGCCATTCTCTATGGTAAGGTCAACCACACCTGTCAATCAAGCTATTAGCAAAAGAGAATTGGGCAGAGTAGATGGGTATCATATAATACTGCTCTTCATGTGCACTTTGCTGTTGTCGGTTCCACTTTAAAGGTCTTTTAGCACCTTGCAAGACATTATTAGTCTGCAAACTCATGAACTTGTTCAGCCGTGTAACTGTCTCATTTTTAGAATTTCATTTGAAACGCAATTAATAGCCTATCAACTTATGACTTAAGACATGCCATAAAAAAAAAACAGAATACAATTTTTAATAAAGAGCTGTCAAAAGCTATCAACTCATTGCAGATAGGGAGAAATAATTAAGACGCCAGTGACATCAAACAGATTCTACTGTTAAGAAAAAATTGTATAATAAAATGCAAGCACATTACAAAAAAAATCTGAAGTATTTTTTTCAAATAGTGCTGTAAATCATGCTGTTACAAATACTAAGAATCAAATCCTAATATTAATTATTTTCTCACAGTAAAAAGTTACAGAAGGGTCTGGCACCATAATTCCTGACAGTACCAATCAGTGATGGATGACGTACTGAATCCGCAATCTGTCACTTATTTGTCAATAGGCTCAATAGTTTCATGTCTTGATTCAGGATTTGTCTATATTTCTCTAATCCTTAAGGGGATTATCGCCATTCCTCTAATCTTTAACAAATAGTTGCCAAAAATATATCAGGATGCATGAAAAAAGACCAATACTTAGACAGTATACTGGCAGAGACGGCAGCATGAAGCCGAAACAAGTTTTTCTTGGCATCAATATGTGTATTTTGGGGATCATATACATGACTACATTATGTATTTATGGAATCTCTGGAATGTATAGAGTGTAATGTATAGAAGTCTACAGAGCCGTCAGTATCGAAATAAAAAAAAACAGAGACTTTTACTGTACGAGTACAAAACAGTCAGAAAAATAATGGTTGCATACTTTGTTGGAAGTCATATTACATAGATACTTCTCTCAAGATGAGTAGCTCTGTACTGTGCCCTACAGAAGTACCAAATGGCAGAACACAGAGTGCCTACAGCTCTATAAGACCTAGTCATAGACATTTGGTGCAGTAATATTATTGGGACTTGTTTTAGGAGATGTTGTCCCACTAGCCATTTTTAAAATGACTGTAGATACCCTCCAATTACTAAAGACACCCTTGTGGCTCTGTTATCATCCCCAAGTGATTGCAGGTTGGTCGGGTTCTGCACTTACCATCATGTGAGCTCACATAATAAACAGTATATTGTTTTATATTGATCTCCTGGGCTAACTGCACATGTCTACTCAGTGTAGTGAGATTCATTCAAGACAGCTGGTGCACTGAAATAGCAGAAACTGGTGACCAACTGCGCGTCATGCCCACAATCAGGGTCAGACTGGCCCACCGAAGAACCGGAGGATTTACCGGTGGGCCCTGGCATCTGGGGGGCCCTGGCACCTGCTGGCATACAGGTGCCAGTTGCCTAGGGCCCCCGATGCTCCAGGGGACCTCAGCCGGTGGCGTGTCGCTAATAGCGGCACACCACGCAGCTGCCATGGGGGCCCCGTGCCAGTGGAGCAGCAGCAGGTGACTGGAGGCAGGAGCCCCTGTCCCCGCTGCTAAAGATAAATGAATATTCACTGCTTCCCACGCCCACATGGGCGTGGGAAGCAGTGAATATCATTACTTACCTGTCCCATTCCACCGCTGCTCGCTGCTGTGTCCTCCTGATGCGATGTTCAGGCAGAGGGCGCGATGACATGGTTAGTGTGCGCCGCGCCCTCTGCCTGAGCATTCACAGCCAGAGGACCCGGAAGACAGCGGCGCTCAGCGGTGGAGCAGGTGACAGGTAAATCTCTCAGGTGCCGGGGCCCTGAGCCAGCGCGCCTGTGTCCCCGCCTGCTCAGGACACCAGCACCTGGCCTCCAGAGACGAGAGGTGAGTATGTCTTTTTTTTTTTGCAGCAGCAGCAGCTGCGGCAGAATAAGGGGCCTATAAAATGCAGCATCTATGGGGGCACAGTCTGTGGAGCATCTATGGGGGCATAATCTATGGGGGCATAATCTGTGGAGCATCTATGGGGGCATAATCTATGGGGGCATAATCTATGGGGCATAATCTGTGGAGCATCTATGGGGGCATAATCTATGGGGGCATAATCTGTGGAGCATCTATGGGGGCATAATCTATGGAGCATCTGTGAGGGCATAATCTATGGAGCATCTATGGGGGCATAATCTATGGAGCATCTATGGGGGCATAATCTATGGGGGCACAATCTATGGAGCATCTATGGGGGCACAATCTATGGAGCTTCTATGGGGGCATAATCTAAGGAGCATCTATGGGGGCACAATCTATGGAGCTTCTATGGGGGCACAATCTATGGAGCTTCTATGGGGGCATAATCTAAGGAGCATCTATGGGGGCACAATCTATGGAGCTTCTATGGGGGCACAATCTATGGAGCTTCTATGGGGGCATAATTGTGGAGCATCTATGGGGCATAATCTATGGGGCATAATCTGTGGAGCATCTATGGGGGCATAATCTATGGGGGCATAATCTATGGAGCATCTATGGGGGCATAATCTATGGAATATCTATGGGGGCATAATCTATGGGGGCATAATCTAAGGAGCATCTATGGGGACATAATCTATGGGGGCACAATCTATGGAGCATCTATGGGGCACAATCTATGGAGCATCTATGGGGGCACAATCTATGGAGCTTCTATGGGGGCATAATCTAAGGAGCATCTATGGGGGCACAATCTATGGAGCTTCTATGGGGGCACAATCTATGGAGCTTCTATGGGGCATAATCTGTGGAGCATCTATGGGGCATAATCTATGGGGGCATAATCTGTGGAGCATCTATGGGGGCATAATCTATGGGGGCATAATCTATGGAGCATCTATGGGGGCATAATCTATGGAACATCTATGGGGGCATAATCTATGGGGGCATAATCTAAGGAGCATCTATGGGGACATAATTTATGGGGGCACAATCTATGGAGCATCTATGGGGGCACAATCTATGGAGCTTCTATGGGGCATAATCTAAGAAGCATCTATGGAGGCACAATCTATGGAGCTTCTATGGGGAATAATCTAAGGAGCATCTATGGGGGCATAATCTATGGAGCATCTATGGGGGCATAATCTATGGGGGCACAATCTATGGGGGCATAATCTATGGGGGCATAATCTATGGAGCATCTATGGGGGCATAATCTATGGGGGCATAATCTATGGAGCATCTATGGGGGCATAATCTATGGAGCTTCTATGGGGCATAATCTAAGGAGCATCTATGGGGCATAATCTATGGGGGCATAATCTAAGGAGCATTTATGGGGGCATAATCTATGGAGCATCTATAGGGGCATAATCTATGGGGGCACAATCTATGGACCATCTATGGGGGCACAATCTATGGAGCTTCTATGGGGCATAATCTAAGGAGCTTCTATGGGGGCATAATCTAAGGAGCATCTATGGGGGCATAATCTATGGAGCATCTATGGGGGCATAATCTATGGGGGCATAATCTATGGAGCATCTATGGGGGCACAATCTATGGAGCATCTCTGGGGGCATAATACATGGGCAGCATATGGGGCACAATCTATGGAGCATCTTGTGGGGCATAATACATGGGGCAGCATATGGGGCATAATCTCATTTTCCACCCTAGGCTTATACTCGAGTCGATAAGTTTTCCCAGTTTTTTGTGGCAAAATTAGGGGGATCGGCTTATACTCGAGTATATATGGTATCTATCTATTATATATATATATATATATATATATATATATATATAGCATTATACCCTATAAGGGGGGCAGCATTATCCTCTATGAGAGGGGCAGCATTATCCCCTAGGGGGGGCAGCATTATCCCCTATGAGGGGGCTGCTTTATAATCTATGAGGGAGGCTACCCCAACTCCTGCTACATAATTAAGACGTGTACTACCTTATATTATACCCTGATATTAGTGTGTTTTACTGCACAATTGGTGGTCTTGTATTTATTTCTATGTAGCTACATAGTGGGCCCCAAGAATGATTTTCTCTGGTGGGCCCAAGGTGTTCCAGTCCGACGCTGCCCACAATTCCCGCACATGGTTCCTGGATTCCTGTGGCACAGGCTACCTAGTGTTCACCAGAACTCCTGAAGGTGGAGACAGGCTGGGCTGCAGGTAGCCACCAGGTACAGCTCCTTGGCAGTCCCTGAAAGTATACTACAAAAATAAATTTGCCCTCACCTGGTAGCCAAAAGAACAGCTTTTATGAAACAGTATACAGGACTAGAGGAGAGCCACAAATCTAAATTCTGGAAATCTTGTAATTGCTTGGAAATTACAAGAGAGATGACCCTGCTAACCATGAAAACTTACATGTTACAGAAGAGAGAGGACGACTGACCATGAAAGCTTACACACTACAGAAAAGAGGACCCCTCTAATCATAATAGCTGGCATTCTATAGGAGAGAGGACCCTGCTGACCATAAGAGCGTACACTTTATATGGGAAAAAGAGAAAGAAAGATGAAAGCGCTAACCATGAAAGCTTACATTGTACAGAAATGAGAGAGTGAGAAAGAGAGAGGACTCTGCTAATCATAAGAGCTTACACTCTACAGGAGAGAGAAAGAGGACCCAACTGACCATAAGAGCCTAAATACTATGGAACAGAGACAACCCTACAGGCAAAAGCTTACACTCTACAGGAGAGAGATTGAGAGAGGACCCTGCTGATCATAAAAGCTTAAACACTACAGAAGAAAGACAAAGAGAGAGGGAGAGGAGCCCACTGACCATGAGAGCTTACATACTACAGAAGCAGGTGGACCCTGCTGATCATAAGAGGAAGAGAGAGAGAGAGGATGCTGCTGTTCATAAGAGCTTAAAAACTACAGGAGAGAGTGTGAGAGGACCCCGCTAACCATAAGAGTTTACACCCTACAGAAGGGAGACAAAGGACCTCACTGACCATAATTAAACACTACAGAAGAGCGAGGACCTGTTGATCGTAAGAGCTTACCCAGTCATTCTGGAAAATCACTCTGCCTTACAAACTGCGCTCAACTGGGAACTACTGATCTGTGATGTTCCAGGTACTGACCACCCCTGTACAAGGTATGATAATCCACGAGATGTCATAGCTGCAGAGCACCATGGAGAAGACTGCGCAGCAACACAAAAAGATATTAGGTGCCGGGCAAGTTTATTATGTTTGCAAATCAAATCTCAAACTGTTTGAATTGGCGAAATGTGACTCAATACATCTATACATATAAAATTGAATGTGTGTGTATCACGAACCAATCACGAAGCATGTTTAAAAGACGCTGAGCTGTGATTGGTTGCTATGAGCAACAGTTTTCCTTGCAACCAATCGCTAAGCATCTTTCATTTCACCAGAGCTGTTTAAAAGAAGCTGAGCTGTGATTGGTTGCTATGAGCAACAGTTTTCTCACTCCACGACAACACCTCAGCAGACACTGACCAGGTGGGAAAAATCTAACATCCCCCGGAACATAAGCTCCAGCCATTGTTCTCCCCCCCAGAAAGGAGCAGAGAGCTGATGACAAAATGAATCCCCCTCACGTTCCCATATCCCCATCACACATCCTCCATCCCATAGGCACATCTTCCCTCAGCGCTCTGATTCTGACCCCAGGCCTCTCTTAAAGGGATCCCCGTTATGAAAGTCAGGGCAATTGTCTTCAAATGCTCTGGGACTGACCCCAGGCCTCTATTAAAGGGATCATTGGTATGGAAGTCAGGGCAAATCCATCCAGCGCTTTGGTTTTGACCCCAGGCCTCTCTTAAAGGGATCCCCATTATGGAAGTTAGGACCGTTCCACTCAGCGCTGTGGTTCTGACCCCAGGCCCCTCTTAAAGGGATCCCCGGTATGAAAGTTAGGGCCATTCCACTCAGCACTCTGGTTCTGACCCCAGGCTGATGGGATGATGTGGGATATTAGGAGTAGTCTGGCGGCTGTGACGGGACGATGTGGGATATTAGGGGTAGTAGTCCGTTAGCTCTGGCTGATGGGATGATGTGGGATATTAGTAGTCCGGTGGCTTTGACGGGATGATGTGGGATATTAGTAGTCCGGTGGCTCTGGCTGACGGGATGATGTGGGATATTAGGGGTAGAAGTCCAGTAGCTCTGGCTGATGGGATGATGTGGGATATTAGGGGTAGAAGTCCAGTAGCTCTGGCTGATGGGATGATGTGGGATATTAGTAGTCCGGTGGCTTTGACGGGATGATGTGGGATATTAGTAGTCCGGTGGTTCTGGCTGACGGGATGATGTGGGATATTAGGGGTAGTAGTCCAGTGGCTCTGGCTGACGGACGATGTGAGATATTAGGGGTAGTAGTCCGGTGGCTCTGGCTGATGGGATGATGTGGGATATTAGTAGTCCGGTGGTTCTGACGGGATGATGTGGATATTAGGGGTAGTAGTCCGGTGGCTCTGGCTGACGGGATGATGTGGGATATTAGTAGTACGGTGGCTCTGGCTGACGGGATTGTGTGGGATATATAGTGAATGTGGCTATGCGGAGTGGGTGGGGCTATACACTCAGCTTTATATATATATATATATATATATATATATATATATATAGATACATATATAATCATTATTATTTGTTATAACTAACCGTAGTTAGGTATCGGGAGCGCCGGGCTCTTCAGCTAGTAAATATATATAATTCATAATGGTATTGCAGAGAACTACTAGACAAATCAGTGCATGCCTCTTACCAATTAAATGCCCATGTTGTTTGATTGGATCTTGGTTGTCAATCACACATACCGCAGATCAGTGATTGTGGCACTGCATGTTCAATGTACTATAATTTCAAGTTAAAGGAAAGACAATTGTTCATCACCCATGGCTACTTTCATGTGTACAGCAACCTGACGTTAATGGAGCTTTAAATTAAATAATGATGATTAATGATAATTAATGATAATTAATGTATTCAAACAGTGTACTGTATCAATAAGTCCTAAATATATTCTATTTTTGGTTGAAATCCCTCCAAATTTGAGAATGGATTCATATCCGTGTGAGAGTCACTGCTGTGACAGTCGTAAAAATGCTATATCTGCAATCATGCATCTCTGCAGGTATGTGAGATTACATAAAATCATTTATATGAGCTGTGACAGATCCATAAAGAACAGCAAAGTCTGGATAACCTAAAAAAAAGTGATCTAGCGCAATAATGACAGAACAGAATAATTACATCCACGTAGGTTAGCGAAAAATAAAAATGCTCTTTATTTCTGTTGTTCTAAGTCCAAGATCAGGAGGACTGTACAGTCATGGCCAAAAGTTTTGAGAATGACACAAATATTAATTTTTACAAAGTCTACTGCTTCACTTTTTCTAATGGCAATTTGCATATACTCCAGAATGTTATAAAGAGTGATCAGCTTAACAGCAATTACTTGCAAAGTCAATATTTGGCTAGAAAATGAACTTTATCCCCCAAAACACATTTCAACATAATTGCAGCCCTGCCTTAAAAGGACCAGCTAACCTCTTTTCAGTGATTGCTCCATTAACACAGGTGTGGATGTTGATGAGGACATGGCTGGAGAACAATCTGTCATGATTAAGTAAGAATGACACCACTGGACACTTTAAAAGGAGGCTGGTGCTTGGCATCATTGTTTCTCTTCTGTTAACCATGGTTATCTCTAAAGAAACACGTGCAGTCATCATTGCAATGCACAAAAATGGCCTAACAGGGAAGAGTATCGCAGCTAGAAAGATTGCACCTCAGTCAACAATCTATCGCATCATCAAGAACTTCAAGGAGAGAGGTTCCATTGTTGCCAAAAAGGCTTCAGGGCGCCCAAGAAAGACCAGCAAGCGCCAGGACCGTCTCTTAAAAGTGTTTCAGCTGCGGGATCGGGCTACCAGCAGTGCAGAGCTTGCTCAGGAATGGCAGCAGGCAGGTGTGAGTGCATCTGCACGCACTGAGAGGCGGAGACTCTTGGAGCAAGGCCTGGTCTCAAGGAGGGCAGCAAAGAAGCCACTTCTCTCCAGAAAAAACATCATGGACAGACTGATATTCTGCAAAAGGTACAGGCAGTGGACTGCTGAGACTGGGGTAAAGTTATTTTCTCTGATGAATCCCCTTTTCGATTGTTTGGGACATCAGGAAAACGCGTCATTCGGAGAAGACAAGGTGAGCGCTACCACCAGTCTTGTCTCATGCCAACTGTTAAGCATCCTGAAACCATTCATGTGTGGGGTTGCTTCTCAGCCAAGGGAATCGGCTCTCTCACAGTCTTGCCTAAAAACACAGCCATGAATAAAGAATGGTACCAAAATGTCCTCCAAGAGCAACTTCTCCCAACCCTCCAAGAGCAGTTGGCGATCAACAATGCCTTTTCCAGCATGATGGAGCACCTTGCCATAAAGCAAAGGTGATAACTAAATGGCTCAGGGAACAAAACATAGAGATTTGGGTCCATGGCCTGGAAACTCCCCAGATCTTAATCCCATTGAGAACTTGTGGTCAATCATCAAGAGACGGGTGGACAAACAAAAACCTAAAAATTCTGACAAAATGAAAGCATTGATTGTGAAAGAATGGACTGCTATCAGTCAGGATTTGGTCCAGAAGTTGATTGAGAGCATGCCAGGGAGAATTGCAGAGGTCCTGAAGAAGAAGGGTCAACACTGCAAATATTGACTTGCTGCATTAACTCATTCTAACTGTCAATATAAGCTTTTGTTACTCATATGTTTGCAATTATTATATTTCTGTCTGTGATAAAAACATCTGTCAAACACACATAAAAACCAGAGGGCAGCAGATCATGTGAAAATATAATATTTGTGTCATTCTCAAAACTTTTGGCCATGACTGTACAATCTAATCTTCCAAACAGGCTTGAAATCTGATAAAACCAGCAATACTAGAGAAGCATCACTTCCATTTTCAGTACCAAGAACAGCTCCTGCAGTAAGCGGAAATCCAACAGATATCAGGTAATATCAAAGGCTCGACACGCGCTTAGCATCACTTAACATGGCCAAAAGCAGACGGGATTGTAGGCAATCATACACAGCTGGTGGTTATCAGATTAATTCTTATAATTAAGATTTCCAATATGTAATGCGGAGACCCCACCAGGCATGTCGCTAAATGTCACCAGCTGACACTGCTGTCTTAATGCCTTAAGGTTTTTCCAGCTGATAAGTGAACAGCGCCTGACTTGCATATGTAATAATATGTAAAATCTTAGACCCCTCTATCTCCAGGAGGAAATTGGCCTTATAATTATCTCATGAGCACGTCTCTACATTTCACCAGTGTAATACATAATCCTTTATATGCACCCAATAGAAACAATCTGGTTAGTTATTATGTTCTATTCATGCCTACGAGTCTGAATGTAAAGTAATGCTGGTTTACCGCTATAATGCAGAGGGTCATAGTCTTTTTATCTAAACCGTGAGTCATGCTGACATACAAAAAGTGCAGGTGAATCACAGCCAACAATGTATTATCCAGTCTTTCGAAATAATGGACTAAATCTAGACATAATAGTGAACATTAGCCCATTACCAGCTCGGTGGTATTCAATACACTGAGAGGTTCGTGTCAACTCCCTGTTCTGGGCATAAGTGAAGCAGGCACATTTAGAAGACCAAAATAAAGATGGGTCTTCTGAGAACATGACAAAAGTGCACCATGATCCACAGGGATCTCATAAGGTATTATCTAGGCGGTATAGCCTGCTATATAAAGCTGTAAGACCTAAAGCACATGGAAGAACATCGGGTGGTAAAACTGGAAGGAGATGAAAATAATGTATTTTGTTCCTTGAAAGGAGTCTGTCAGCCTTAAAATGCCCGTTACATTAACTGTAGAGTGATATAGGGGACAATAAAAAGTCATACTAGTAGTTGCACATAATTTGACGTATGGGGGATTAAACAAGAGCCCGTACTTGCCACCTTTGAGCACATTATGGCATCCACAGTACAACTTATTTCTTGACTCATTCCACCAATTGTACCCCACCAATGGCTCTGTCCACCTGCTCTCTTAATGATCCTCATGGACTGGAGGGGAAAAGTGTCAGGAAGATTTATTAGTTTTGATGTCTATGGGACATTATATATTAACAGCAATTACTTGCAAAGTCAATATTTGGCTTGAAAATGAACTTTATCCCCCAAAACACATTTCAACATCATTGCAGCCCTGCCTTAAAAGGACCAGCTAACCTCTTTTCAGTGATTGCTCCATTAACACAGGTGTGGGTGTTGATGAGGACATGGCTGGAGATCAATCTGTCATGATTAAGTAAGAATGACACCACTGGACACTTTAAAAGGAGGCTGGTGCTTGGCATCATTGTTTCTCTTCTGTTAACCATGGTTATCTCTGAAGAAACACGTGCAGTCATCATTGCAGTGCACAAAAATGGGCCTAACAGGGAAGAGTATCGCAGCTAGAAAGATTGCACCTCAGTGAACAATCTATCGCATCATCAAGAACTTCAAGGAGAGAGGTTCCATTGTTGCCAAAAAGGCTCCAGGGCGCCCAAGAAAGACCAGCAAGTGCCAGGACCGTCTCTTAAAAGTGTTTCAGCTGCGGGATCGGGCTACCAGCAGTGCAGAGCTTGCTCAGGAATGGCAGCAGGCAGGTGTGAGTGCATCTGCATGCACTGTGAGGCGAAGACTCTTGGAGCAAGGCCTGGTCTCAAGGAGGGCAGCAAAGAAGCCACTTCTCTCCAGAAAAAACATCATGGACAGACTGATATTCTGCAAAAGGTACAGGCAGTGGACTGCTGAGGACTGGGGTAAAGTTATTTTCTCTGATGAATCCCCTTTTCGATTGTTTGGGAACATCAGGAAAATGCCTCATTCGGAGAAGACAAGGTGAGCGCTACCACCAGTCTTGTCTCATGCCAACTGTTAAGCATCCTGAAACCATTCATGTGTGAGGTTGCTTCTCAGCCAAGGGAATCGGCTCTCACAGTCTTGCCTAAAAACACAGCCATGAATAAAGAATGGTACCAGAATGTCCTCCAAGAGCAACTTCTCCCAACCCTCCAAGAGCAGTTTGGCGATCAACAATGCCTTTTCCAGCATGATGGAGCACCTTGCCATAAAGCAAAGGATGATAACTAAATGGCTCAGGGAATAAAACATAGAGATTTTGGGTCCATGGCCTGGAAACTCCCCAGATCTTAATCCCATTGAGAACTTGTGGTCAATCATCAAGAGATGGGTGGACCAGGGCCGGCGTCAGCACCCGGCACACCCGGGTAAGTGCCGGGGCCCTGAGCAGGCGGGGGGGCCCACTCGCCATCTGGCACCCCCGCCCGCCGCCACTGGGCCCCCCCCGCTTGCTCAGGGCCCGGCAGCAGCTGGCACAATACTTACCTCTCCCGTGCCTCAGCTGCCACAGCTCCGGGCTCCAGGGGGCGCCGGCGCTTCCTCTCACAGCAGCGCCGCTGAATGACATCATCATTCAGCGGCCGGCTGTGGGAGAGAGCGCGGACGCTGGACAGGTGAGACGTGTGTGTGTGTGTCTCTGTGTGTGTCTGTGTGTATGTAGTGCGGTGCTTTGTGTGTGTGTGTGTGTGTGTGTGTATGTATGTGAGAGAGTGCTTGTGTGCTGTGGTGCTGTCTGTGTGTGATGATGGGCAGGCATTGCTGATAATGGGGAGGAGATGATGATAATGGGCAGGCATTGCTGATAATGGGGAGGCATTGATGATGGGGAGAAGATGATGATGGGGAGGCGATAATGATGATGGGGAGTCGATGATGATGATGGGCAGGCATTGATGATAATGGGGAGGCATTGATGATGATGGGGAGGAGATAATGATGATGGGGAGGCGATGATGATGATGGGTAGGCATTGATGATAATGGGGAGGCATTGATGATGATGGGGAGGCGATGATGATGATGGGCAGGCATTGAGGATAATGGGGAGGCCATGATGATGATGGGCAGGCATTGATGATGGGGAGGAGATGATGATGATGGGCAGGCATTGATGATGATGGGGAGGAGATGATGATGATGGGCAGGCATTGATGATAATGGGGAGGCCATGATGATGATGGGGAGGCAATGATGATGATAAGGAGGCAATGATGATGATGGGGAGACGATCATGATGATAATGGGGAGTCTTTCCACAGCGCCCTTTCCTGAGCCGTAACAGTGCAGAACGCAGTACAGCGCAGAGGAGAGCTCCATATTTTGTATGGAGCATTATATGGGGACCAGTATCCTGTATGAAGCATTATATGGGGACCAGTATCCATGTATGGAGCATTATATTGGGTCCAGTATTCTGTATGGAGCATTATTTTTTATTTTGGGTCAGTATTCTGTATGGAGCATTATATGGGGGGTGACATCCTGCATGGGGTATTATATGGGTGATGAGGGGGAGACTGTGGTGCCCATAATATTGTATGGAGGACTGTACTGTCCAGTCTGTTCTGTGCGCTGTGAGGATTTTGGCGGTTTTTGAGCTATTGTACAATTTACAATAGATATCACTCATGTAATGGAAGAAGTGAAGTATTTGGCACTGTACTGTACCTATATTTCTCTGCTGTATCTGTGCATCATGAATCGTGGTCTGTGTTAAAGGGGCCCACTGAGGCTCTTTCGCCCGGGGCCCTTAAAAACCTGGAGCCGGCCCTGGGGTGGACAAACAAAAACCTAAAAATTCTGACAAAATGAAAGCATTGATTGTGCAAGAATGGACTGCTATCAGTCAGGATTTGGTCCAGAAGTTGATTGAGAGCATGCCAGGGAGAATTGCAGAGGTCCTGAAGAAGAAGGGTCAACATTGCAAATATTGACTTGCTGCATTAACTCATTCTAACTGTCAATATAAGCTTTTGTTACTCATATGTTTGCAATTATATTTCTGTCTGTGATAAAAACATCTGTCAAACACACATAAAAACCAGAGGGCAGCAGATCATGTGAAAATATAATATTTGTGTCATTCTCAAAACTTTTGGCCATGTCTGTACTAGTATGTCTCACAACTGAGCATTTATTGCAGTTGTATCCAGTCTAGGTAAATATGTCAGTAGCTGAAAACTCTCTACTTTGCTGCAGTTAAAAAAGTTGTCTTACTTCTGCTAGAAGGTGTAAGGAGGTCCAGGGTATTAACCCTTTAAGGTTTCATCCCCTTTAATTGTGTCAATGTATATAAATATGTGTGCTTTGTAAATTGCTATGTAGGTCTATATGTGGGGTTTAGTTATAGGCAGTCAGTGCTTCCTAGGGGTCACTAGAGGAGGGCACTAGGAGAATAGTGTATATAGTCATGGTTAACTGTTGTCTGCGAGGGGTCACTAATGGAGGCACGTTAGGTACCCAGTTAGGAAGTTATAAAAAGACATCAGTGCAGTATTCGGGTTTGGTCACTAGAGGGGGGCATCCAGCACATCGTTTCTGTTAGGGACTTGTTGCTAGGGAAAAATTGCCTCCAAGTGGGAATCTGGCAGGAAGTTCTCATAGCGGAGATCAGTCGGGGGTGGACCTTGCTACTGTGAGGACGTCCACGTTCCTGGGCCCTAAGCATAGGGTAGGAAGAATAGGGGACCAGCATCCCCTGAAGAAGCCGGTGTAGGATACACCATGAGAGTGTGGACCCAGAGAGAGTGGGTTTACACAGCAGTAGTCTAGTGGAAGAACCACTGTGAGAACGCTCAGCAGAAGAGGTCATGCAGAGCGTAGCAGCGAGTGGGCCATC
The DNA here is from genome assembly GCA_033576555.1 of Oophaga sylvatica. Lineage (NCBI taxonomy): Eukaryota > Metazoa > Chordata > Amphibia > Anura > Dendrobatidae > Oophaga > Oophaga sylvatica. Next base: position 187,844,529 of record JARQOD010000001.1, on the reverse strand, counting down.
AGAAGTATCCGGGCAGGATAACCAGAGAAGGGGTCTTTCTTATGCTGGATTGAAGTGTCTCCAGGGGAAGCAATTGAAGTTCCATTTTCACCGGGCTCCTTGTCCCGTCTATACTTAGTGGTCCATTCTGGTGTGGCAGCGGAGAAAAAGCAGCCTTGTGAAGAATGTATTGCCGATATTGTGTAATAGATGCTTATGGTGTCTTGGATGTGCTGTGCCCGGAGGAAAATAAAGCAGAACTGTTTGACGTGATTTTGGACTCTGACTCTAATTGCTCTGTAAGCTCCCTCACGGGAGGAGAACACATTCAAACCATAGACATGACAGAGGTAAAACATCACATAGCTTCCAGTACACCGGCATCGTGGCCGTCCCTTTACAAAGGATCCCCAAGAATAGGCTATGTTACTAATGTTTGGGTATCCCGCTACAGTTACCTCCAGCAATCAGTAGTAATAGGGGAATCACTATCACAGGGGAATTGGAGCCAGCTAAAGGGGTGTTCACAGAATTGTAAGTAAGTATGTCCTCACAGTTATTCCAGGGATAACTTACTAATTGCTGGGAGTCCGATCACTGGGACCCTCAACAATCCTGAAAACAGGGGTGTAGATTAGTGTTGAGCGATACGATAATGTAAATATCGGCTATCGGCCGATATTAGCTCTATCGGCCTTTCGATAATTCGTTTAGATATTTTCGTCTTATCGAATACCGGAATCGGATTTGTCACTGTCACTGTCTGTGTCCGTCGGTCGGGTCTGTCACTGTCAGTGTCCGTCGGTCGGGTCTGTCAGGAGTCAGCGGCACTTACCTGGCAGAAGATCTCCGGCGGTCACGTCCTGGACTGCTTCATGGCCGCCATCCTCTTCTCCCCGGCGGTCACATGCAGTTTCTCGCGATAACTGCAGTGACTGCTGGGTAATCCCGGCCGTAAAGCAGTCAGTCCGATGACGTCACCGCCGGGGAAGCAGGTAATCAGCTGTGCTGCGTCGCGATGACAGGCTCTGCCTGTCATTGCGATGTAGCAGAGCTGGATCGTCGTGGGACTGTCGTTATGGACTGCGTCGGACAGGTGGTATACTGTTGGTTTTTTTTTTTCTTTTTTTACAGGAGATCGATGGCGTCGCAGGAATGAGAGTACAATAAAAGAAATGAAAACTGTGTTGTCTTTTATTTCATTAAAATACTTTTTTCTTGCTTTGTCTTTTTTTTATGCATTTAAAAACTTTGGGATTAATAATGGATCGGTGTCTTATTGACGCCTCTCCATTATTAACCGGGCTTATTGTCACCGTGCAATCAACAGTGACATTAACCTCTTATTACCCCGCTTGCCACCGCTACAGGGCAAGTGGGAAGAGCCGGGTAAAGTGCCACAATTGGCACATCTTTTGATGCGCCAAATGTGGGGCTGCTGTAGCCTGGTATTATCAGGCTGTTGAGGGCCAAAATCCATGGGCCTTGACAGTCTTTTAATACCAGGCCGCAGCAGTCTGCATTTTACTTGGCTGGTTAACAAAAATAGGGGGACCCCTACGCCGTTTTTTTTTTCGAGGGGATCCCCTATTTTTGTTAACCAGCCAAGCTAAGCAGACTGCTGTGGCCTGGTATTATCAGGCTTGCAAGGTCCATGGATATTGGATCCTTACCAGCCTGAAAAACCAGGCCTCAGCGGTCTGCTTCATCTGGCTGGTTAACAAAAATAGGGGGGACCCCACGCCAATTTTTTTCGAGGGGATCCCCTATTTTTGTTAATCAGCCAAGATATTCAGACTGCTGTGGCCTGGTATTATCAGGCTTGCAAGGTCCATGGATATTGGATCCTTACCAGCCTGAAAAACCAGGCCTCAGCGGTCTGCTTCATCTGGCTGGTTAACAAAAATAGGGGGGACCCCACGGCATTTTTTTTTCGAGGGGATCCCCTATTTTTGTTAACCAGTTCCCTCTGACGTCACTGATTGTGTCCCTGGCTGACCTGAAGTGAAAGTGGAAAGCAATCAATTAAGCTTTCCACTTCCTCTCCTGTCAGCCAGGAGAGGAACTCATTCATTTGGGGGTTTACTGTGAGGCTGCAGCATTAGCTGCGGTCCCTGCAGTAAACATTAACCCTTTCTGATGGATTACACCGTGGGACCTGACTGTACATCGGATTGGTAAGAATAATTTTGCTTTATTATTTTATTTTTATTACAGGAAATGGTTTTAGCAGGTAAATAAAATATGGTCAAAAACTGTGTGATTATTTCATTAAACTTCTTTTTTATTAAAGTGTGTGTGTTTGATTTTTCTTTCATACAATAGGATTAATAATTGATAGTTGTCTGATTGACAGCTCTCAATTATTAACCTGGCTTAAAGTGACCTTTCAATTGCAAGGTCATTTTAACCCCTTATTAACCCATTCGCCACCACTACAGGGCAATGGGAATAGACGGGCAAAGTGCCAGAAAGGGCAAATCTAATTAGAGATTTGCCCTTTCTGGGGTGTCTGGGGGCAGATGTTAGTAGCCGGGGGGGCCAAAAATAATGGTCCCTCTCTGGGCTATTATTATCTGCCCCCACTCACTGGCTTTGTCTGTCTGGTTGCGAAAATAGGGCGGGAGCCCACGCATTTTTTTTCAGCAATTTTACACCTCATATATATATATACATGTCATTGAATTTGTGACACATATATATATATTTATATTTATAGTTCATACACTTCTACATAGTATAATAGCCGCTAATTCAATTGCCGGCTTTTGTGAAAATGCAGAACCCGACATGAAATGACACTTGGTTTACATAGAGTTAACCATGTCTTTTCATGTAGTTTGATATCTGATTTGCACAAACAATTACATGAGTGTAAGTGTGCAAAATTTCACACCTGTAGGGGTTAATTAAAGGTGTAAATTCGTAGCAAAAAAGTCCGTTTTTTTTACAACGAATTTACACCTTTAATTAACCCCTACAGGTGTGAAATTTTGCACACATAGACTGATGTAATTGTTTGTGCAAATCAGATTGCAAACGACATGAAAAGACATGGTTAACCCTATGTACACCAAGTGTCATTTCATGTCGGGTGCTTCTGTCTTTTCACAGAAGCCGGCTTTACCCGGCAATTGAATCAGAGGATATTTTACTATGTAGAAGTGTATAAACTATACATATATGTATATATATATATGTCACAATGACATGTATATATATATTATATATATATATATATTGTATTCTATGTGTGTATATTTAGTGTTTACAAGGAAATAAAGGTTTTTTTTAGTTGCATATTTTGTTCCCATAGACTTACATTGGACTTCCGGTATCGAAATCGGATATCGACGATATTTAGTGCTATCGGCGATACAATTTCGATACGATATTTTTAGATATCGAGCACTATCGCTCAACACTAGTGTAGATCCTACAATGTTTTGAATGAAGTGGTGATGTGCATGCTTGATTTCCGCTCTATTCAGTGCAAATTGGATGCCAGAAAAATCCTAGAACAGTGCTTAGCTATTTATGGCAGACCCAAAAACAATGAATGAGGCTAAAGTCAGGTACTATCACTGGCTATTATATGACTTGTATCCTGTATTTTCACCAGTTTCATGCTCTTCATGTTATATCTCTTTAGTTGCAATCCACTGGGAGCTGGAGGAGGAGACGAGCCGCACTGATCTCTCCAATACACAGCACACAGTGCTAATCCTGCTCTTCATTACTTAAAGAGAATCGTAAAAAAAAACACTATTAACCTGCAGATATGGGGTTAATATGCAGGTTAATAGACTTCTGAATCTGCCTGGCTCCTGCACTGAGAGCCCCACTGCTGGGAGGAAATTAACTTTATTCCTGCCGGCAGACTCTGGCATCCAGTTATAGGGATGTGCCGTCACCATTTCAGTCACTGCTCTGTGCATAGTGAGCGGTGCTGTACTGGCTTAGCACTGATTGCACCGTCACATTAGGCTCAGTAGCGCGGGGGGGGGGGGTGGAGGTTGCTGAAGCGCACAGCACCCTGACTAAGGACGCCTAACAATCCGCTAGCGATCTGTTAGCGTTGATAAATGATGCTAGCGGTTTTTATATCGCTAATGCTGCCGCTTAGCGATATAGTAACGACGCACGCGGTTAGCGATTTTACGACTTAGCGTACAAGTACGCTAATCGCTAAAAGGTGCACACAGCGATAATCTTACCAGCGGAGCGCCACGATGAATAGGGCGGAGCGATCCGGCGAGGAGATCACAGAGAAGTTCGCTGAAGCTGCCGCACGACAAACGCTAACGACGCTAAATAGTGACTTTAGCGATCCCTATAGCGATATGTTAGTGATACCTTTCATGACAGGTTCCCTTTAATTAACACACAAACACAAGCAACAGCAGCATAGATGACATTATTTGCCACTGTCATAGTGTGAATTCAATCTGTGATGTGAGGTAACATTTGTTTAACAGCTCAGCATGATCTTTGTGTCAATCAGCCTGTTTTCCCAGTCTGCTCCTCCCTCCTCCTCTCTCTTCCCACCTCTTATTTCCATAGAATATAATAGGCTGTATACACTGATGAGCAAAAGGGTAACAATGTTTTGAACTTTTGATTTTCAGGCTCCATATCTCACCATCCATTATTGCTTTGAACGTGTGACTACCATAATTTTATAGACAATCATCTAGGCTATCTCATACATAAATTTGATGTGTAACTATTTAGCATATGATTAGTTATGCAGATTCTTGTCATGTTACTGCATTGTTACTGTTTTTCTCCTAAAAATCTAAATTGAATTTTTATTATTTTGTTAGTGTTTTGTGTATCTACCTTTGGCTTTCAATACTGCCTGAATCCTTCTGGGAATGCTCTCGATCAGATTCAAGCATGTCTCAACCGAAATCTGATCCCAGGTCTCTTGTACACATTCCCAAAGTTGGTGCATACTGGTGACTCACTTTTTTCGCCAATCTCAACGTATGCTTTGGGTCGCTGCCCTGATGGAACACTAGGTCCTCCTTTTCATGCCCATAGTACTCGGGTGTATGAAATAATTAGTCTTGTAGGATACTCACAAACAGCTCAGCATTGAGACCAACATCAATCCAGGTCAAGTGTCCAACGCCTTTGGCTGTGAAACAACCCATATCATCAGGCTTCCTCCACTGAATTTGACAGTTCCTTAAATTTCTACATCCATTAACCTCTTTTCCCTTGTTTTTTCCAGACCCATTTGCACCCATCAAAACCTAGTCTACTGACTTTCATCTCACTGGTCCAAATCACAGACGCTTCTTATGACGATACTAAGGTTGAGACTTCTTCACCTTTTTTTTTCTGGCCACCATTCCAGACATCTGTAATATGCATCGCACGGTGCTTGCATGGACATCTGTGATATCACTATTACGAAGTATACAGTGGTGACCAAAAGTATTGGCACCCCTGCAATTCTGTCAGATAATACTCAGTGTCTTCCTAAAAATGGTTGCAATCACAAATTATTTTCTATTTTTATCTTCATTTAATTTGCTTGCAAGGAAAAAACACAAAAGAGAATGAAGCAAAATCAAATCCTTGAGCATTTCACACAAAACTCCAAAAATGGGCCAGACAAAAGTATTGGCACCCTCAGCCTAATACTTAGTTGCACAACTTTTAGCCAAAATAACTGCGAACAACCGCTTCCGGTAACCATCAATGAGTTTCTTGCAATGCTCTGCTGGAATTGTAGACCATTCTTCTTTGGCAAACTGTTCCAGGTCCTGATACTTGAAGGGTGCCTTCTCAAAACTGCCATTTTGAGATCTCTACACAGGTGCTCTATAGGATTCAGGTCTGGACTCATTGCTGGCCACCTTAGAAGTCTCCAGTGCTTTCTCTCAAACCATTTTATAGTGCTTTTGGAAGTGTGTTTTGGGTCATTGTCCTGCTGGAAGACCCATGACCTCTGAGGGAGACCCATCTTTCTCACACTGGGCCCTACATTATGCTGCAAAATTTGTTGGTAGTCTTCAGACTTCATAATGCCATGCACACGGTCAAGCAGTCCAGTGACAGAGGCAGCAAAGCAACCCCAAAACATCAGGGAACCTCCGCCATGTTTGACTGTAGGGACCGTGTTCTTTTCTTTGAATGCCTCTTTTTTTTTCCTGTACACTCTATGTTGATGGTTTTTCCCAAAAAGCTCGACTTTTGTCTCATCTGACCAGAGAACATTCTTCCAAAATGTTTTAGGCTTTCTCAGGTAAGTTTTGGCAAACTCCAGCCTGGTTTTTTATGTCTCAGGGTAAGAAGTGGGGTCTTCCTGGGTATCCTACCATACAGTCCCTTTTCATTCAGATGCCGACGGATAGTACGGGTTGACACTGTTGTACCCTCGGACAGCAGGGCAGCTTGAACTTGTTTGGATGTTAGTCGAGGTTCTTTATCCACCATCCGCACAATCTTGCGTTGAAATCTCTCATCAATTTTTCTTTTCCTTCCACATCTAGGGAGGTTAGCCACATTGCCATGGGCTTTAAACTTCTTGATGACACTGCGCACGGAAAACACAGGAACATTCAGGTCTTTGGAGATGGACTTGTAGCCTTGAGATTGCTCATGCTTCCTCACAATTTGGTTTCTCAAGTCCTCAGACAGTTCTTTGGTCTCCTTTCTTTTCTCCTTGATCAATGTGGTACACACAAGGACACAGGACAGAGGTTGAGTCAACTTTAATCCATGTTAACTGGCTGCAAGTGTGATTTAGTTATTGCCAACACCTGTTAGGTGCCAAAGGTAAGTTACAGGTGCTGGTGATTACACGAATTAGAGAAGCATCACATGATTTTTCAAACAGTGCCAATACTTTTGGCCCCCCTTTTTTAGGTTTGGTGTGGAATTATATCCAATTTGGCTTTAGGTCAATTCTTTTTGTGTTTTTTCATTGAAGACAAATTAAATGAAGATAATAATACCAAAGAATTTGTGTTTGCAATCATTTTCAGTAAGAAACTGAGTATTATCTGACAGAATTGCAGGGGTGCCAATACTTTTGGCCACCACTGTATGAGCCACCTTCACTGCCATGTTTGTCGCGACAAAATGGGTAGATCTTGTGATGAGCCGAGTAGTTGACTCCAATATGTTTCCTGGATTTCCTCCTCTTGGCTTTTGAATGGATGGACAGACTTCATTTTGTAATCTTACAACTGTCATGGCACTCACATGCTGTAGTTTTGACCGCTATCAATGAGCTGGATGCTGTTTCTATTTTCTTGAGAAATCTTCTTTATGGCTACTCCGTGATTCAAACCAGTGACCTGTTGCTTGGTGATCAACCTAATAACACTCTGAGCTAACATACTAAAATAGTGTCACGGGTGTGTCGCGGCGGAGATCGTCGCGATTGCACACCCTGACTTCGCACAGCTGAGTTTCTGGTGCTGGGTGTTTTTCGGCACTGAGGGAGTTAATCCTTTCTCTCTCGGTGCTGGGCTGACCAGCCTCGCCCAGCTGCGTTTGATGTTTTGTTAATTAGCTTCCTTCTTATACCTGCTGGTCTGCGGGGGAAGTTGCCGGTGAAAGCATTCATTCAGACCAGCAGAGCGGATCGTTTCTGAGAAGACTTAAGCTAAAGGGTATGCCACACTAAACAATATCGCTAAGGGATCGCTAAAAAACGTCACTATTTAGCGATCCCGTTAGCGATATTGTTCAGTGCGGCAGCTTCCAGCGACGAGCTTCCTGCTGTGATCTCGCTCGTCGCTGGAATCGCTCCGGACCCTATTTTCTCGTCGGCGCTCCCGCTGGGTAAGTATCTAATCGCTGTGTGGCACCTTTTGTTAGCGATTTAGCGGTACTTTTGTACCGCTAAAGTCGTTAAGAAGATCGCTAACGGCGATAGCGTCGTTAAATATATCGCTAAATGTGGCCGCATTTAGCGATATAGAAACAATCCCGCTAGCGATCGCATTAGTATGCGTCGTTATTGTGATCGCTAGCGGGATTGTTTAGTGTGGCAGTACCTTAAGAGTGCCTGTTGTGGTTTTTCCTCTCCTTGCTTATTGTTTATCTCCTTAACCTTTTGTGTTCCTCTGTAGTGGAAGTGTGGTATGCGAGGCTGTGTTTTCTTTACCCTTGTCTGTCTCGTTTGTCTAAGACTGTGTGTAAGCTGTGACCTGCCCATTCCCTGTGGTGGTAATCAGGGTCCTTCTCAGGACTAGATTACAGTGTCAGGGATCTACAGGAGACAGGGTTACGCTGGCGGCCTGGACCTCTGTACCATTAACAGTACCTCCAGGTAGAGGGACTAGTCAGGACTAGTGTTGAGCATTCCGATACTGCAAATATCGGGTATCGGCCGATATTAGCTGTATCGGAA
>JARQOD010000001.1:187789389-187836073 GCA_033576555.1 Oophaga sylvatica | reverse complement strand
AATCTGTCATAATTAAGTAAGAATGACACCACTGGACACTTTAAAAGGAGGCTGGTGCTTGGCATCATTGTTTCTCTTCTGTTAACCATGGTTATCTCTAAAGAAACACGTGCAGTCATCATTGCAATGCACAAAAATGGCCTAACAGGGAAGAGTATCGCAACTAGAAAGATTACACCTCAGTCAACAATCTATCGCATCATCAAGAACTTCAAGGAGAGAGGTTCCATTGTTGCCAAAAAGGCTCCAGGGCGCCCAAGAAAGACCAGCAAGCGCCAGGACCGTCTCTTAAAAGTGTTTCAGCTGCGGGATCGGGCTACCAGCAGTGCAGAGCTTGCTCAGGAATGGCAGCAGGCAGGTGTGAGTGCATCTGCACGCACTGTGAGGCGGAGACTCTTGGAGCAAGGCCTGGTCTCAAGGAGGGCAGCAAAGAAGCCACTTCTCTCCAGAAAAAACATCATGCACAGACTGATATTCTGCAAAAGGTACAGGCAGTGGACTGCTGAGGACTGGGGTAAAGTTATTTTCTCTGATGAATCCCCTTTTCGATTGTTTGAGACATCAGGAAAACGCCTCATTCAGAGAAGACAAGGTGAGCGCTACCACCAGTCTTGTCTCATGCCAACTGTTAAGCATCCTGAAACTATTCATGTGTGGGGTTGCTTCTCAGCCAAGGGAATCGGCTCTCTCACAGTCTTGCCTAAAAACACAGCCATGAATAAAGAATGGTACCAGAATGTCCTCCAAGAGCAACTTCTCCCAACCCTCCAAGACCAGTTTGGCGATCAACAATGCCTTTTCCAGCATGATGGAGCACCTTGCCATAAAGCAAAGGTGATAACTAAATGGCTCAGGGAACAAAACATAGAGATTTTGGGTCCATGGCCTGGAAACTCCCCAGATCTTAATCCCATTGAGAACTTGTGGTCAATCATCAAGAGACGGGTGGACAAACAAAAACCTAAAAATTCTGACAAAATGAAAGCATTGATTGTGCAAGAATGGACTGCTATCAGTCAGGATTTGGTCCAGAAGTTGATTGAGAGCATGCCAGGGAGAATTGCAGAGGTCCTGAAGAAGTAGGGTCAACACTGCAAATATTGACTTAAGTTGCTGCATTAACTCATTCTAACTGTCAATATAAGCTTTTGTTACTCATATGTTTGCAATTATTATATTTCTGTCTGTGATAAAAACATCTGTCAAACACACATAAAAACCAGAGGGCAGCAGATCATGTGAAAATATAATATTTGTGTCATTCTCAAAACTTTTGGCCATGACTGTACATAATACTGAAATATTGATAGATGTGTGTGATATCAATGCAGAATCAAACCTGCAGCATTATTTTCATGCTAAAAATGAGTTTTATGCTAAAGCTAAATGAAGTACTAAAACTTGCTTGTAAAATATATGTACATATATATATATATATATATATATATATATATATATATAGAGAGAGAGAGAGAGAGAAAAATAAAGATAAATGTTTCCACAGAAAGGCTTAAAGGGTTCATTAAGATCATGCCTGTTAGTCAGTCAATCTGATAGCCCTGAACCATCTAAAAAAATGACATTTAGTGTTATGATGAAAGATTTTATGAGAGATCCGTTTGGCAGTATTCCACTGGACTGCATAAATCAAGACCGGCCATACTCTGCAATTATTTAGAACACTGAAAAAGTCAGAGAATATTCATTGAAACTAATGGGAGGCCACTGTCTTTGCTATAGTATGTATTAAAACTCCCTCGGAATGTACAGACTGTTTTGTTCAAATTCTAGAGGATTTTTTTTTCCTAGAGTTTAAGAATGTAGAAAAGGAAATGTACAAAGTTGTTAGACAAGTGTATGCTTATAATATTACTGGTATACCTAAAGAGCATTGCAAATGCTTATCGCAAAGCTAATTAGGTCTCTTGAGGAAAATAACATTTCCGTTTAAGAAAAAAAAAAAAAAAAAAAGAGCATTGTTTAAACTTACTGACAGAACTAGGAATGGCTTCGGGGAAACACAATTAACATGCATAATGCCCCTGCATAACGGGTACACTAGAATTAACTGTGTGATCAGAGTTGTACCTAGATAGCAGTAGATTTCAAGTATCTACAAATGTATTACTGATGTATTTTTGGCAATAAAAAGGATCACTTATGATGAGTGAAGTACAGCAATATGTCTTATGAGTAAATAGATTATTTTTAAGTCTAGGTGATCTAAAAAAAATAGAAAAAATAGTCTTGCTTTTCCTAAAAGCATCACTCCAGCGTTTTTTTTTATTTCAGCGTTGTAGTGGTGCAGCTAATCCATGTTCTCTGCCCCTAGTATTATACTTACCAGCAGTAATCTTCAGCTCTTCCCGATGCCACTCCAATCCTGCTTTGCCATCTTGAGACCGCAACTGACTGACCGGAAGTCAGAGGTAACGGTCACAAGCTCTCAGTGTAAGTCTATGAGAGCCTCGTTCTCACCTTTTTCTGACTCTCATAGACTTTCACTGAGTAATGACTTCTAGATCACCAGCAAACAATAGAGCGATCTAGCAGATCACATCCTGCAGAAGACAGACCTGAGTGGCACCGATAAAAGATGAAGACGGCAAGTAAGTACAAGACTGGGTGCAGGGAACTTAGCCTAGTTGCACCACTCCAGCACTGCAATAAAAAAATGCTGGAGTGGTGCTTTAAGGCACCCATACACACTTAATAGTTAATGGCTGACTCTGTCTGTCCCGACTTTCCCTTACACAGAAATTCTCGTCTCAATCGAGTGTTTATATGTTCTCTATGGGGAGTGCAGAGAAAGCCTCTACCAGACCAAGCCATCCTGCCTTGGCTTATCTCCAAGGAAAGTAAAAAGATCAAACTGTCCTGTTCTTCTCTCTATTCATACAATATGACGAGGGAACACATTAGTTGAGCCATAACGTCGAAATTGGATGACCTCTGTCTTATGTGTTTGGGGTTTTTAGTCATTGCTTTTGACCATTATGCACTTAAAGTACTACTTACGTCATAATAGCGTATAAAGAAAAAAAAAGAGATGTAAAATAACCCTCCTCGAATTCCAATCTGGGAAACGCTATATTTTTACCGTAAATTTCTATTTTTAAAAACATCTGAATCTATTCAAACCTACAGTAAAAAAAAATCTAAAATCGGAATTATCAGTTATCAAAAAGTAGCCAGAGTTTTCTTATCCGCTGGTTGGTAAAACATCTTCCTGTTCACAAATCTGTAGGAGTGACCACCACTGAACTATTTTTGGAAAATTAGGAGTTTTGTTGATCTGACATTGGTTATGCTGCTCAGTATTGGGTGGGGCAGTTATCAACAGTCCAATGCCACCTGATTAGTAGGATCTATGCACAGTACAGAAGTCTCTTTATGCCCGATGTCAGATAGGCAGAAGCTCGTTATTGCATTCTAAGAATCAAGATCTGGCATGCATGAACCAACTTCTCTATTCACGTAAAAAATGTCCAAGTTGTAAAGTTCAATATATGAAAAATGTGTGCATGTTTTCCAGATTGCAGTTCATCCTTTGATACAGGAGTGGCATAGTGTGGCTGCTCTGAAGCGTAAAACCTGTGCTTGCACCTGCACGTGTGTGTGTGCCCCTTGAGACCAGATGGCATTATTTTTTTCTTTTTTTAATACCTTGCATTCTGTCATAAAGAGCAATAATAAAAAACAATGGTTTGTGAATAGCAGCTGCTCAGCGCTTATGACTGAATATTTGCTCTGAACACACAGGTGTATGCTCGGCCTGGCGCACATGGCCACATATTTGTTTTTGTACAGTACACAGTGTGTTATGTACATACTGTATCAGGGTTGTCATCAAAGGATTACTTGTGTAGGCCACATTTGACTCTATGCACAACCATTGTTTTACACCAGTTTCAATGTTTGGACCGGACACTAATTCTGTTTGATGTGAGGAAAATTACATCTGCACTTCGTCTTCACTTATGCATTATAATGTGTCCAATGTTTTATTTTATGACACAGTTTTTATAGTCCTGCTTAGTGACCTGTGCAAAGGTTATTGTTCAAACTAGGAAGGGGTACATCATGGTAAGCAACTATCGTGAATGGCGAGTATCTGTGTGAGCTGTTATTTATTGTACTCACTTTTATAGCACCAGCATATTCCGAAGCGTTTTACAGACATTATCATCGTTGTCACCATTGGGGCTCACAGCCTAAATTCCCTATAAGTAGGCGTTTGGAATGTGAGAGGAAACTGGAAAATCTGGAGGAAACCCACGCAAACACGGGGAGAACATACAAACTCCTTGTAGATGTTGTCCTTGTGTGGATTTAAACTCAGGACACTGCAAAATTACAGTGCTAACCACTGAGCCACCTATTTATGAGTAGTACCTTTCTGTCTGCAATAATAATTAGAAGATTACTGATAGTGAGCTACAAAACAATCTCAAATAAAGAAAAATGATCTGTACTTGAATAAAAATAAAAGTCCCAACAAAACATGATTAAGAAACACATAAATAAAATATTCAGGAATATAGGACACATAGACATACAAGTTGTGTCCCCCTGGCAGTATATCAGACCACAATATAGTGACAAAACATGTAAGGGTGGTAGTCGTGTGATAGGAAAGCCATTCCCACAGCAGGGCCAGATACAGAAAAATGAGTATTGTGGCTCCTGTATCTGATATCTCCAGCATCCATGCTGATACTCTTGGTGCAGTACTGCTCCCTTAAACCCTTTCAATCAGGAATCCAGACCAGTTCTTGCAAACAAAGTCATTTTTTAACACGGCCAAACTGGTGAACAGGGAGTAACAAGTTATGCATTCTCCATCGCCTTCCATACAATGCAGCGGCTCCTTTCCCAGAGTATAATTTGCATTTTGTTCCCAGCAACAGGTACCACAATGGAAAGGGGAGAAGTTTGGAATGCCTGCTTTTTCCTAGGTGTAGAGTCAAACGGATCGAGGTGTGTTGCTTTGACCCTATTACACTATTTCCTTGCTTAGATTAATCCCAGGGGCAGCATGTAGAGTCGTTGCCTCCTATATTAATACCTGTAGCAGGGCGGGTGCTACCTTGTTCCAAGGTCCCCTTATCGATGGCAATTAACCATGCAGGAACCTGGCATAACCACGACCACAGGGATAAATACTTTTTATATAATCAGCAGAAACACAACACATCATAACTTTTATCATACGTTGCCACGACGTCTTCATGGGGGGGGAATGACTCCTTGTCCACCGTTTTACACATGTATATCTTACTCCCTTTATGTGATGCATAAAAAAACTAAACAGAGTGCAAAAAAACATGCTGGGTTCAACTGGACCGATAAATACAATGAATAACTAATAATAACACGACTGTGAATTTGGATGTTTTAGAGTCGTACGTTGCCAGGTAAAAGCTCCCACGCATACCGCTGTACTAACAGCTTCCTCACCTTGCCTTAACCTATTGGTTCCTCAATGGAGAATTTTTAAATTTATGGGTCTCCAATGATTCATTTAGAGTAGAAGTATTAAGATGGTCCTATAAACGTAGATGCTCTGCCCCCGCACACACACACCCACCCAGGACCCCTGGGTGCTACCTCGACCAACATGTTAAGTCATAAATAATTACATTTGGCAAACATCTGTATCCTCAACCTACAGTAAGTGTAAGCCTAATATGCATTAGTAAGCATGAGAGCTGAACTTTAAAAAAATAGAATATATGTATATACATATAGTCACACTGAGACTGAAAGAAAACAGTCACAAAAAAGGTTTACTGTAAATACTTGATATAAAACATAGGCTATTGTCTGATGACAAAATACCCAAAAAAAGAACCAATGGACATAGAGTAATAAAAAATAGTAAACTTTATTTATACAAGATAAATCAATAACAATTGAATAACAGCAAGAGCAATAAATACCATATGATCTTAAGGGAATCAGCAACATCCAGATACCATCTCCTAAAATAGGAGGGTCATATCACGCATATAAAGTATTCACGTTGAAAAGTTCAACCGTTGAAACATATTTGGCAAAAAAATGGTTACAAAGCCAACCTACTTATGCATATACAGTACAGACCAAAAGTTTGGACACACCTTCTCATTCAAAGATTATTCTGTATTTTCATGGCTATGAAAATTGTCAATTCACACTGAAGGCATCAAAACTATGAATTAACACATGTGGAATTATACATTACACTTTACAAAAAAGTGTGAAACAACTCAAAATATGTCTTATATTCTAGGTTCTTCAAAGTAGCCACCTTTTGCTTTGACTACTGCTTTGCACGCATGGAGGAGGTGGTGTGATGGTGTGGGGGTGCTTTGCTGGTGACACTGTTGGGGATTTATTCAAAATTGAAGGCATACTGAACCAGCATGGCTACCAGAGCATCTTTCAGCGGCATGCTATTCCATCCGGTTTGCGTTTAGTTGGACCATCATTTATTTTTCAACAGGACAATGACCCCAAACACACCTCCAGACTGTGTAAGGGCTATTTGACCAAGAAGGAGAGTGTTGGGGTGCTACGCCAGATGACCTGGCCTCCACAGTCACCAGACCTGAACCCAATCGAAATGGTTTGGGGTGAGCTGGACCGCTCACCGCTTCAGTTTTGAATAAATCCCCAACAGTGCCACCAGCAAAGCACCCCCACACCATCACACCACCTCCTCCATGCTTCACGGTGGGAACTAGGCATGTAGAGTCCATCCGTTCACCTTTTCTGCGTGCAAAGCAGTAATCAAAGCAAAAGGTGGCTACTTTGAAGAACCTAGAATATAAGACATATTTTCAGTTGTTTCACACTTTTTTGTAAAGTGTAATGTATAATTCTACATGTGTTAATTCATAGTTTTGATGCCTTCAGTGTGATTCTACAATTTTCATAGTCATGAAAATACAGAAGAAAAATCTTTGAATGAGAAGGTGTGTCCAAACTTTTAGTCTGTATTGTATATGCAGGATCCCTTGATATATAAGGTGCAGAAAAAGAGGAAATAAACCAATTTTAAAGTGCATAGTACATAGAAAGTGGTCTAAAAATTACCTACTTATTCCTTAAATAGAAAAATAACAGCACCCACAAAACATATCAATATATATCAGATTGTACCAATTTATAAAGTGCAAGGTGCATATAGGGTGGTCTAGAAACGACCTACCTATTCCATAAATGGATAAATACCAGCACCTAAAAGTACCAATGTATACTGATATATAGTGTACTCAGGACAATTATATACTAAGAACGGATGGCCTTATAAATATTGCAGCAATGCACATAATAAGAATAATACCATGAAGACAGAGAAATGCAGACAGACCAAACAAAATAATAAATAAGGACAAAGTGTCAATGTTGTAACCAACCTATTTGGAGTATGGAGAGGAACCCCAACGCGCGTTTCGCATCTTGCTTCTTTGGGGGATGCCCCTCGAAGAAGCAAGATGCGAAACGCGCATTGGGGTTCCTCTCCATACTCCTAATAGGTTGGTTACAACATTGACACTTTGTCCTTTATTTATTATTTTGTTTGGTCTGTCTGCATTTCTCTGTCTTCATGGTATTATTCTTATTATGTGCATTGCTGCTATATTTATAAGGCCATCCGTTCTTAGTATATAATTGTCCTGAGTACACTATATATCAGTATACATTGGTACTTTTAGGTGCTGGTATTTATCCATTTATGGAATAGGTAGGTCGTTTCTAGACCACCCTATATGCACCTTGCACTTTATAAATTGGTACAATCTGATATATATTGATATGTTTTGTGGGTGCTGTTATTTTTCTATTCGAGGAATAAGTAGGTCATTTTTAGACCACTTTCTATGTACTATGCACTTTAAAATTGGTTTATTTCCTTTTTTTCTGCACCTTATATATCAAGGGATCCTGCATACATATACATAAGTAGGTTGGCTTTGTAACCATTTTTTTGCCAAATATGTTTCAACGGTTGAACTTTTCAATGTGAAGACTTTATATGCGTGATATGACCCTCCTATTTTAGGAGATGGTATCTGGATGTTGCTGATTCCCTTATGATCATATGGTATTTATTGCTCTCGTTGTTATTCAATTGTTATTGATTTATCTTGTATAAATAAAGTTTACTATTTTTTATTACTCTATGTCCATTGGTTCTTTTTTCGGGTATTTATTCAATAAATGGATGAGATTTTTGTTATTTAGCCTTTTTTTGGGATTTATTGTCTGATGACAAATTATGTTAAATTTGCTCATCTTTGAACTAAAACTAAGCAGGATCTGTAGGTCACAGGTCACCCCTAGAAGAATTAAGAGCCCATTTACACAGGCTGATAATTGGAAATGAGTGGTCTTGGGAATGCTTGTTTACCGAATACTGGAATGTCTACCCTAAACCATCCAAGAATCAGAAGCAAAATGCTCATTAGTCAAGTAAGATGATTTTTGAACAAATTTAGAAATCATTGTCCTCCACAGCACATTGTCCTGTCTAAACAGGCTGTTAAAGGTCCACCAAATGCTTGGGTGAACATACCATTGGTGCAACTTGTGCAGTCGCATAAGGGAACAAAAGATAAAGGGGCCCCCTTCCTCCTCCAAAGAAGCGCACAGTTTCTGTCACAGATACATAAAGAAGCCAGTGTAAACTTTTTGCACAGGGGCCATTTTCAATCTATATCACTGGCCATATGGATTACAATTAACTGATCAATGGTAGTTATATGGACACGGCTGACATGTCCAAATGGTTCCAACGCTAAAGAAAGGAGAATATAGAACAAGTATTGCCTAGGCATTAGTGATGAGTGTACATGTTGAGATAAGGTGTTATCCGAGCCCACTCATGTGCTAACCGAGTGTCTTTGGCGTGCTCAAAAATATGTTCGAGTCCCCATGGCTGCATGTCTCGCGCCTGCCGCCGCAACACTGATCTAAGGGTGATGACCAAACCGCGGGTACTTGCGTGCCGGGTTTGGAACTGAAAAGGCTGCATTCTCTGTTCCCTGGGGGAAGCTTTAATGAGGCGGACCTTCCACTGTTGTCTTGGGGGAAGCTCTAGCGAGGAGGACCTTCCTACTGACCCGAGGAGGCAGGGAGACACAGGAGAAAAGCGCTCATAGCAGTAGGGGGATAAAAGAGGAAAGCGCGCTGCAGTGGACTTTTGGCTCGAACCTGGGGCAACGCGCAGAGAGAGAAGCGCTGCTCCCCATCCCTCTAGGGAGTACCGGCGCTGCGACAGGCCCCAGCGCCTGCAGAGGGGTCGCAGCACAGAGAAGGGCCAGGTGTGCTGCAGCAGTACAGAAGGAGAGGGACTGATGCGCTGAGGAAGATCTGTGTGTCCAGCAGCAGCCAGGGAGAAGAGTGCTCCATCCAAGGAGCACCAGCATCATACAGGCAGCATCTGCCATCTCCCTTCACCAGCAGTGGGGACCAGAGAGAGAGAGGTGCAGAGTGCCCGGTGACAATAGAGAGAAGGTGCAGTGTGCCGGTGATTACAGAGAGAAGGTGCAGTGTGCCGGTGACTACTAGAGAGAAAGGCGCCATACGCTCAGTGTCCGTGAGTACTGCGCAGTAGACAAGAAAAAGGACCAGCACATCTAAGCTAGTGTGAGTAGGCACCAACCAAAGAAAGTATACAAATCAAAAAGATTAAGGTTTGCACCATAACTTGCCAATAATGATTACTCTAGAGCATAAGTTTGTGAATGCTTTGGAAATGAATTCTGAGCAGAAGCTCCCTCTGGTGGTTACAAACAGTACTGAACCATTCAATGAGGATTGGCAATCAGGAGTTACAGACTGGTCTGATATAAAGGAGGTTCCCTCCCATCATGGTTGCCGGTGATCAATTGTTCTTGTCTCAACTGTGGTTCCTGGTTCACTTGGAAGCTTGCTGAGTCTGCCTCTTCTTCTGCTTTCAGATAAGATATTTTCTGTTTTTGTTTTTGTGCTTACCATTTGCATATTTCTCTGCATTTCTGTGAGGTTAGCCAGGTTTCCCCCCCCCCCGGGGGGCTTGGGCTCCTCTCAGTTCCGCTGGAGCCATTGTTATTTGTTCATTTGCCTTTTCCAGTTTTTTCTGTGGCTGCGGCTTAGTTTTGTTACACCAGAGAACTGATTTAGGTGGTAGAGGTCGTGTGATCTCAGGTGTTTTTGCAATCAGTAGCGTTGGCATTTTTTAGGGTTTTTTTGGATTGCAGTGAGTATCCTTTCTATCCTTTTCTGTCTAGGCAGATTGGGCCCCAGCGTTTGCTCATACTATTTTCTGTCTGTGTCTGTATTTCCTCTTGTCTAACCGCCATTACATGTTTGGGGCTTCCTATGTTCTTTGGGGATCTGCTCCTGGGCAGATAGCTTTCCTCTTTCTATCTTTAGGTGTAGTTAATCTCTCAGGCTGTGACGAGGTGTCTAGGACCAACGTAGGAACGCTCCACGGCTGCCTTTAGTTGTGGTGGTTAGTCAGGGTACTGCAATCCAATAGATTCCAACCTCTCTGGTGTATTGCCGTTTTTGCCTGCTCTCCTCAGCTACCAAAACATAACACATAAGAATTGCATTGCTGCTGTAGAAAAAAAATTAAAAAAAAGCGCTATATAATGTATATATGAAATATGTATGCAAAAATTGCTATGAAAAAATGAAGGCTCTTAGCTCATAGATTGGCCAATATATGTATGCCCAATTACCACGTCACGGTGTCCTTCGTCAATTGGGTCCCTATCCTGTTATGTCACCTCTTTTGGGCAAAAAGCCTACAATTTAAGGGGCAGGAATGGACCAGCTAATCTGCACACGTGCCACATAAGAGGCACCGCATATGGGACTGACACTTGTGCCCTGAGTTGCCAGCGAATATTTGCCCAGACACTAGCGCCCTGACTTCACCAGTATATATTTGCCGGGCCACTTGGGGTCGTACAGGACTGGGGCCCGTACCCTTGTCAGCCACTGCCTGCAGTATATGGACCAGGGCTCAGCGGAAGGTACCGAGACCGACCGCTGCCAC
The DNA here is from genome assembly GCA_033576555.1 of Oophaga sylvatica. Taxonomy (NCBI): domain Eukaryota; kingdom Metazoa; phylum Chordata; class Amphibia; order Anura; family Dendrobatidae; genus Oophaga; species Oophaga sylvatica. The sequence goes on along the minus strand of JARQOD010000001.1, from coordinate 187,825,038 downwards.
CAGAAGACCAGGTATTGTTGTCTACAGGACCCTATTGAAAAGACACCTCGCCAGTCGTTGCCGGCGCTATTGATTTCCCCAGCAGGAGCTTACAGTTTGAGGATGAAACTTTCTGACAATTAGTGCTTCACAGGGACTGTCATTACTTAATCCTTTATTCTTGAACTCTGCATACCATTTGCAATTATACTGTCTTTCTCCCCTGTTTAATACCCACTACTCCCGTGCGTGGAGTATTCCCCTGATTAATTAAATCTGTTTAACCTCTTGTCTCGCTGCCTCCTGTCTGTCACTGGATCCCCCAACCTGCTCACACTTGCATAGATTGCCTGTTTGTTAGGCAATTCCTGCATGTGTTGCAGCTGTCAAATAGCCGCAGGGACTTCAACATATTATTTGAGCACGCCAAAGACACTCAGTTAACATCTCATCTGAGCATGTTCAATCCTCACTACTAGGCATTCTTGTTACATGCTTTCATCTAATAACCATAAAACATTTTATGGCTTTCCAAAGGTTGAAAATTTCTGTTTAACTTCATGTTTTCCCTTTGTCACACTCACAGATACAAAGGAAACTGAAAAATGAATTAATTGGCAGGGTGCTCACACTAGAAAGCTGGTAGTTATTGATATTTGTCTATCCCTGACCAAAAATGCCTCTACAGGGTTAAGGAGTCAAAAATGGACATTGCTTCAGGAAAAATCAAGCATTACATTACAGCCGTTGATGAGAGGGTGATGATAACCCGCAGTACGTGTTAATGAATATTGATATGACATCACAGTGATTATGAGCCCTCATTAGCACCATGTAATGTGTAAGGTCACGAAGGACAGGCTTTTGTGTTTCATACTGTTTAATTATGTTACCACCCAAACATCAAATTAAGTTGTCATCCTTCTTTCTGTCCCTTAGCGTCTTACACTGAAGTGGCACTTTGTATATAAATATTGCTATTAACCAACTTAATCTGTAATCCACTTTATAAATTTAATCAGATCTGTTATATTTCGCTGTCTATGTAATTACATTTGAAGCATCATATACAGAGTTCTAAGGGAATACAGGGATAATTGAGGATCATTTTAGCAATGGTTACAAATAATACAAAAGAAAAAAATGTGCAAGATAATAAATAAATGATGATTGTATTAGATATGGGTTATAACCCAAGCTCGTAAAAGCTCTGCAGCTCCTCAAGGTTACTCTTGCTTGCACAGTTTGCAAGAAGGCAGTGTTTAGATCCTCATGATAAGAACTATGTTTATTGTCTGAGAAATAGATCTACAGAAGTCATGTGAAACTCCTAATCCCTTAGAAGTAGATTAAAGAAAATCCATTAAGGAAAAAAAATATTTACTGACAATTATCCTCTCTGCTTTGCTACATTTCTAAAAAAAAATGATGTACGGTATTTGTTTAGGTTTGAGTTGAATTAAATCTCAATATGTTTAAGTAAATCGATGTATAGACATTAGACTGCAAAAAAATGCAGAAATTAGGGATTGGCAAGGCCATTATTTCAAGTTCAAGTTTCAACTTATTAAACCTCACAGGGCACACCTGTGAAGTGAAAACCATTTCCGGTGACTACCTCTTGAAGCTCATCAAGAGAATGCCAAGAGTGTGCAAAGCAGTCATCAAAGCAAAAGGTGGCTACTTTGAAGAATCTAGAATATAAGACATATTTTCAGTTGTTTCACACTTTTTTGTTCCACATGTGTTAATTCAGAGTTTTGATGCCTTCAGTGTGAATGTACAATTTTCATAGTCATGAAAATACAGAAAAATCTTTAAATGACAAGGTGTGTCCAAATGTTTGGTCTGTACTGTATATATATATATATATTGTAAGGAGACTAATGGCCGTGTAGTCGATGTCAATGGGAAGTATGTGTCACAGAGATGGCTGCTCCCTGCGATGCAGCCTGGAATATTTTGCTTTTGTGTACATGAGCACTAAAATGTCATTTAGTGCACTTGGGTCTGGGTTGCGGGTAGCTATGAGAGATGGGCGGGTCTTGCTACCCACATACCCCACCTGTGGGAGTGTTTACAGCATACATAATGGAGGCTGTTGTTTGGCACATGGTCTGTGACTTGGGAGGGAGAAGGCCTCCTGTGTATGTGGCCCTAAACCGAGCCTGAGTGCTGGACATTAACTCAGCCTGTGTGCTCACAGGCCTGAGGGAGCAGAATCCTGCCAGGACCTGTGTGAGGTCAGGGTCATGTGACCATCACATGGGTGGAAAATACCTGGCCATGTGAGTTAGCAGTTGCTGGTGTCTGGGGAAAGCAGGAACTCCCTCATAGCTCTTGGAGGCTATTTTACTTTTGTTGGTGCTCCTGGGTTTATGGAGCTAATAAACCCACATGAACTTTTGATTGGAATGTGCCTCCTGTTATCCTCCTGACGCACCTGAGTGAGTACGATCCCTACTATATATATTATATATATATATATATATATTGTGTGTGTGTGTGTGTGTATTTGGATCACCTACCAGGGCTGGGGGTACTCGGTACTGGGCCAGTTCTTATGGAGATGTGTCACGGCAGCAGTGACCCGGTCCGTGGCCCAGGGCATCCAATGAAAATGATGATAAGGGAAAGATAAAGTTTATGAAAGATAGTTTGTGACGCCACCTGTGGCATTCGGCAATAAAGATGTTAGCCGACGCTGCTTCAGAGTCCGCTGGGGCTGATGGTGATGCAGCAGAGTTGTTACAGCTCTCCACAGGTAGAGATAGGCCCCAGGGCAGCTCTATGTGTAAGAGATGATGATGGTGGTTGTGCAGGGCAGATTACGGAGCAATTAAACAGGAGGACACAGCAGGGTGCAGTCTTTTCAATTTATTCACAGCTTGAGGTGCAGACCAGGGCACTGAGTACAAATGGTAATGGAGATCCAGGCAGCCTGAAAACAACTTAGGATCCACTAGCCAGATGGGTTGGAGGCCTCCTTTCTGCGCTGTCCTATGAGGTCCTTGCTGCCTAAAGCTATGCTTAGTCCTCTGTTCCTTTCTTTCCTTTGGTACCTGCCCATATGGCAGGCAGCTCAAGCCTATTGCAGGTGTCATTCCTATATGGCGGCTCCGGGCTCTGATCTGCTGCTGTGCCTTCAGGCGTATGATGAGGCCAGGAGGACTGCAGTCTCCTGCCCTCTGGATTTGGCTGCTGAGACTGTTGTACCTGTGCAGCCTCTGGCATCCGGTTTCAAGCGCTCTGACCTGGGGTGAGCTTGGTCACAGCTCCAATCCCCAGGGTTCGCTAAACTTCCGCTTTCCTCTCTCTTTACTCTGCTCTTGGGACGCGCTCCTCACACCTCCTGTCCCTTTTCCAGACTTTCACAGACTGAAACTAACTAACTCCGCTTCCAGCCCAGAACTTATAGGAAAGCTCCCCTGAAACTGGGTTTTAGAGCTCTCCCTTCTGGTCTGGAGTAGGAAAAGTGTTGGATGTTGGTATTACCTGGCTAAGGGACCCCACCTTTCTTCCAGGCATATCATCACCCCCTGTGAGGGAGGCAATGCCACTGTGGCAACTGGACTCCTGGGGTGCCACATATTTATATATTATTTTTATTTTTTTACTGACATACACACACTATTCAGTGTGTGTGTTTCTTTCTTTGGTAGGCACACTAACCTGTATCTGTTCACGGAAAGTTTTCAAAATGTCCTTATTTATCAAAACAGCCCCTAATTAAAAGCAAAAAAAAATTCCAGTAGCCAGAAAAGTACAGAATTGTTATACTTCACCTTCCTGTAATGAAGTTTTACAGCTGTCTTGGTTTCTTGTAAAGGGTATGCCACACTGAACAATATCGCTAACGGGATCGCTAAAAAACGTCACTATTTAGCGATCCTGTTAGCGATGTTGTTCAGTGCGGCATCTGCCAGCGACGAGCTTCTTGCTGTGATCTCGCTCGTCGCTGGAATCGTTCCGGACCCTATTTTCTCGTCGGCGCTCCCGCTGGGTAAGTATATATCGCTAGTGTGGCACCTTTTCTTAGCGATTTAGCTGTACTTTTGTACCGCTAAAGTCGTTAAGAAGATCGCTAACGGCGATAGCGTCGTTAACTATATCGCTAAATGTGGCCGCACTTAGCGATATAGAAACAATCCCGCTAGCGATCGCATTAGTATGCGTCGTTATCGTGATCGCTAGCGGGATTGTTTAGTGTGGCAGTACCTTAAGGCTGGATGATAGCTTGTTGTTTTCCTTGTGATTATACCTGTAGCATGTTTTTGTACTAGTATGGAGAAGAGTGGAAATAAAGCTTATGATGGTCTTAGCCACAGGCTAATTACTTCTGAGACAACAAAGAGCACAAGTTCACTTTTTATTGTCCATAAGAACTGAATCCTGGCATATTTTCTTTTTATGAGATAAGGTACAATCTACACATAGCTAAACAAAGGCGAGTCTGTCTAGCATAGCTGTGAAATGTAAATCAGGAATAACAAGCTTGAAAATGAAGGCATCAGCCAGCGTCATTGTGCAGGAAGGTGAGCTGGGTCTAGTCAATCTCTGCACTGCTATGTAGTTTTTTAGGTGCATGACTAATTATGGAAATAACCTAAGGCTCTTCAGCATTGACTCCTTAAGGCTCTGTTTCTAATCTTCTTATGACATGGCTTCTTGATCAAAGACCTAGTAATTAAGAAGTTTTTTGGTACAAGTAGCCAAGAAAGCATAATGACTTATTTCCAGTGAGTGATTGAACAGATGCATTAGATTAAGCAAATGTGGTGGGATGGCCCCTTTTGAATGTTTAGGAGTCATGGTTCATACTGAATTCTTTGTGATCACGACTTCGGTGAACGTGTCGTTTTCTTTTATCCTGTCACTCCATAATCGATGTGAAGATGTTTTTTTTCCCTTACCTTTTTCGTTCTAGCAGAGATGGCAACGTTGCATATAGTATGTGATGGTGAGGGGAGTGAGGATGTCATTAGGACTATTATGGTCACCAAATTGCAGCAGAACTCAGTCTTCACACAGTTCTTTAGTACAGGGAAGAAATATAGAAGCGCAAGCTCCTAATTGATGGTCCAGTCCCCGCAGTCAAACAAGTTGACATTTTAGTTGATGGCGAAAACTACCAACAGTCTGGATTCTTCTAGGACTCTTTCAATTACCTGTTAAAGTAGGAAGGAACTACTGCATGCTGCACAGTACCAAAATGAAGCTCGGTAAGGACCCAGTCATTTCTTTTTGTTCCAAATCCCAGAAGGAATGAAATATTTTACTCTGACTTCAACCTAAGATTCTAATGCTGTAAGGTGAATTTTAGGATTTTAATGACTTTTTTTTCTTGAAATTTGTTATTGGCTGTCTGACAAAATTGAAAAAAAAATAATCCTATGGAAGGGGCTTTCTGGTGATGACATTCTGACTGAGAGTATAATGAGGGTCTTCTCCCATCTTGTGAGTTTGTGTTACAGAAAATCCCGCTGCCTGCTTAGTGCCAGGATCTTAGGCAATAAATATTTAATAAGCTTCTGAACCTATTGAAATGTTTAATAAAATAAATGTGAGAGATATCAGAGCTGAATAACCTTTCTAAGCCTGCAGAACCAATAGAAATGGTATTATTTTTGTGTGTCATAATGGTCTTTTTACCCTCAGCCCCCTCTATATCTTAGCCCTCTACAGTTTACCATTGTTCTCTAGTTTTCTGACTATACTATACATGTACGCTGCTTTTTTCTTGTGTGTGCATTTGTACAAAATACTTCCTGATGCCTGTTAATGTCGACTAAGTATCTGCACATTTCTACACTATACTCTGCTAGTGTAATGCATCCTATATAATTAAAAATGTATGTACCATAAGTAGGAAAGAATATTGCTTCCAGATATTAGTGCTGAGACTACCGGTAGTCTTGTATGATCGGTGCCTAGAACTACTGCTACTACTACTACTTCTACTACTACTATCATTTTAACTCTTTAAATCTTTATTCCATGTTTTTAATCATGCTTTCAAATTGGGAACTAATAACTTCTTTATCAAAAAGAAAAGAGAGAATTGTATTCCTTAATCATAAACCGTGAATGCCCACTGTAAGCTTTTCAGGGATATAGCTCTGGGATCGCCGTCCGGGTAGACGGAGTGGCACGGAAACAGTTCATTCACAGACAGCAGTTCTGGTAAAAACTGGCCGCAACCAGTTTTATTAAAGTCCACAGCAAACAGAACATAATCAAAACCAAATCATAAACATAAGCCCTGGGCTTGTCCAGCCACTTACTACACTTAGATAGATTTCCCTCTCTATCCGGGTCCAGACTCTAACAGCCTGTCCCCAAAACAACACATATGTTCAGTAGTTACCAGCATGGAGTTTCACAGAGTCTCCTCCTTGTGTCTGAAGGCACCTTCAACGTCCAGACTTGAGAGAGCTCCCCTCCTATTCAGCAGCTATCCGCATGGATTCTCACAGAGACTACTCCTGTGTCCGGGGTACATCGAGCACCCAGACTGAGACAGCTCATACTCCTGGAGACTCCTTCTTGTGCCTGGACTCCTTGTCCAGACTAAGCGAGCTCTCTGTCTGTGTTCGCAGACACCTACTTCTGGTCTCCTAATTAACAGCTGAGTGGTTTCAGGCCTGAGCTGCAAGTGTGTACTGAATGTAAGGTGTAGTGACCTTTCTCTACCACTAGGTTTACAAAGCCATACATTTCCCTTATACCAGTCAGCAAAGTATCTAGGTGAAATGTACACCCCATTCAACACACATACTCTCACTGTCTCACATATCCCCCCCCTCTTCTCCAGACCGGAGGGCTGGTCATCCAGACCGGAGGGCTGGTCAACAATCCAAAAGAGACAGTGAACTCTGGACCAGTCATGGGCCTCATCAGCTTCATCTTCACTACTGTCATCTGTATCTTCACCTGAGCCATAGCCAACATCAGCTTTCTCTTCATCTGAAGCATCCGCACTACCCTGTACCCTCCCAGGCCTATGCTCTCTGCGGGCCTCGGGTATCCTGCACGGTTTCATCTTGACCTTAGGGCCGGCTCAGTTTCGATATAGTGCCTGGCCAGAGAAGTACGACCCGGCACATCAGAACACTTCTGCTGACTCTTCCTCAGAAACTCACATACCTCCTGTCCCTGGTGCACTGACCATGTGTCACCAACTATCACAGAAGGTATAGGGGGTTTTTCACTTTTCTCTAGTTCCCCTTGAACCCTCTTTAGCACATCTATTTTTCTGAATATCGGTTGACTCATAAAGTCTATTTCACAGACCTTAAGCTCCTCTGCCATGGTCTCTGACCATTTTAAGCTACACTGTTCAAATGATTGGGACTGTAGAAGGAGCTGATCGTTTTTCTTTTGCAGTACACATAATTCATCCGCTAAGTCTCCAGCTGAATTGTAATGTTCTACCGTAACAACAGCATTCTTATATAGAGCCTTAGACTTATTGAGCAGCATTTGCTCTTGCAACGAAGAGATTCCCTGTATCCTTCCTTTTACTTCATTGACCTTCTCACGAAGATGCTCATGGCTTTCATCACACTCCTTCATCACAGTTTGGAGTTTTTTCTGAGAAGTCATCAATTCATCTGGTACCTGTTGGACGTCTTTTATGTCTTCGGCCCCTTCTTCAGGCTCTTCTGGTAGAACATGCTCAGAAGCCCTACCGTCAGTCTTACATTCTACCTCTTCAGTCACATCATTATGGTCTCCAATATTTCCATTTATTCCGGCTTTCAAGTTCTCCTTGATAGCTGCATCTGTATACTCAGAACCCGCCGGATTCTTCTCTTCCACCACGTTCTGCATCCCATCTGAGCTCCCGTGTGTCTGCAGCGGCAACGGAGTGACACATCGCTTTTCCCATTTGTTGGGACGTGGCTCCGATGTAGACTCCATGAAAGTGCGCTTGAGCTCACCAACGCCAGCCTGATGTCTCAAAATCTCATCTTGTGACTTATCCAGATCCTTGGTGTCACTCGGGAACACCGCTGGGGCTCCGGGCGCCGAACTTCCAGCCTGAGCTTCACGAGTTGCAGCTACTGATCCGAACCGCAACCCGTCCACGCCGCTGTCTTCGGCAGAAACAGATTCCTGGACAGAGTCAGTCCCCATATCTTCAGTCTTGTTCCTCACAGCTTCACTTGAGACCTCAGCTTCTGATGAGGCATCTGGCTTGGTGACTACCACTTCTATGGCTTTTTCCACCTCTGCAGCATCTCCCTCAGAGTCCTTGGCACGATACAGATCCACACCATACCTTGGTAACTTCACATTTCCAACAGCATCTACTTGGGCTGTGTTCAGTTTCAGAGTCCTGCCTTTAAAGCTCAGCTCTCCTCCTTTCACCTTAGTCTTCGCCAGGGAACCGGCCAACTGTAAAACATCTTCAGATGCCATCTTCTGTCCGACTGCAAGGTCAGCATCAGCCTTCCTCTCAGGACTCTCAACCTCCTCTGCTACCATGCCTTCCTCATTTGCACTGGTTGCTTGATTGTCATCAGATGATTCACTATCACTACCACTATCCCTGTCTGACCCCTTTTTCTCAGCCACATCTGGCTCACTTTCAGGGTTATACACTTCATTTTCATTCACATCCTGCTCACTGTCAGGGTTATACAATTCATTCTCATTCACATCCTGCTCACTTTCAGGGTTATACACTTCATTTTCATTCACATCTTGATCTGGAACCTTAGTTAACATGTCATCCACAACATTAACTTCACCATCTGGTCCCTGGTTTCCCTCAGGTGGTCCCTCAAGTATGTGACTATGTGACAACCCCAGCACTATACTTCCATATAGCTCAGGTACTAGGAGCTGGCTCACGACCTCTCCCTGGACTTCAGTGTCCCTATACAACAGGTGAGTATTTATGGCAACATGAGGAAACCTCTCCTCAGAGCCAGGCTCTTGGGAAACCTCATTTAGAACATTTATATTTTCCTGGGCCGTTTTAAGAGAGGGGTCTCGCCACTGCTCACTCTCAAAATTGTCACAGGACACAGGTAAGTCAGGGACACTCGGTTCCCGAGAACCACCATCCTCGTCTCCCAACATCACCTGCAAAGGAATTTCATCACTATCACAGTCATCATTATTATCAATATCATTATCATGATTATGATCAGTATCATCATCACTATCATGATCATCATCATTATCATTATCAGCATCAGCATCATTATCATGGTCATCATCATTATCATGATCATCATCATCATTATCATCATCATCATCATCATTATCACATAAGTTTAACGGCCCACTAGCATTGTGTTCCGCCCCTCGGGACTGCGCACCCTCAATAGGAGCTTCATCACACTGTCCATCAGAAACATTTTTCCCCCAGAGATCCTTAGACCGGGGAAAGTCATTACCCAATATTACGGGGGGGCACCAGGTTCTTCACTACCCCCACTTCACATGAAACCTCCCCGCGTTTGGGGATCAAGTCCACAACAGTCTCTGGATAGACTTTGGTGTCTCCATGGACGCACACCACACTCAGGTGTTTATCAGGGATAAAGTCCCTATCAATCAGGCTGTCCCATACGGAAGTCACTGGACTCTCTGAGTCCAAGAGGGCCTGTGCTGGGCAGTCATTTACAACCACCGGGGACCCCTGTGGTCCAGTCTCTTCAGCTGAGGTGGACACACACACAGGCTCTGCGCAGGGAGAGAGGGATCCGCCAACATCACAACACATAGGCTCCCCCTCTATTGGACAGTTGGCTGCAATTTCACGACATCTCCAACACTGTCCATCACACTCTCCCACCCACACGACCCCAACAGCTGGAACGCTCTTACCGGGAGAGTTCGGCGTCCAGGAACTCTGAAGTGACGACCTCTCAGACGGCTGGTCACGGAGGCAGTCTTTGGTGGCGAAGGCCCTCTTCATCAGGCTGACCAGACGATTGGCGTCCTGGTGGTCTCCATGTCCAACCTCTGGCTGTACCTCAGGAGGACGTGCTTGGGTGTAGCGGTCCACTATCACCTTTTCAACTCCATAATCAGGTTTGCTGACTGCAGACTCCCAACTGCATCTCCAGTCATGAACTCCCCTGGCACGGGCTGTCACCGTAACACCCAGCCAGGTAAGAATCTCCGCTTTCAGCTTGGCATAGTCTTGGCTGTCCTGCTCGCTCAGGTCAGCATAGGCCCTTTGGGGTTCTCCAATCAGATAGGGTGCGACCATCATGGCCCATTCAGATATGGGCAGATTCTCCTTCTCTGCCAGTCCCTCAAACCTAGTGAGATATACCTCCACATCATCACGAGGTGTCATCTTTTTCAGGGACCGTCTTACCGCCTTCTTTACAGCGGACAATGCAGGTGACTTTGCAACATTACTTTGGGACGATGCGCTGCAAGTCTTTTGTAGTGCTGCAACCTGCTCAAAAAACAACCGGTTATTCTCCTGGTGCTGCTGCAGGAATTGCTGCTGGGCCTGCTGCATGCGCTGCTGGTGCTGCAGGCGCTGCTGCTCCATGCTCTGCTGCATGCTTCGCTGGGCCTGGACCAGGTACTCAACGAGCTCCTCCATACTGCCGGACTTATCTGTCTCAACCACGGCAGTCTTATGTTGCACATTAACTTACGCCATTTGTTCAAACAGCGCCTCCATGCTGTCATCCATGCTGTCAGACTTCTCTGTCTCAACAACGGCAGTCTTCACTCAAGACATACACACTCCACAGTCTTTTCCACAGAAAATTCAGCCTTGCTGTGCAGACACTTTTTTTTTCTGCAAACTCTATTAGGGCCACTGTCTCTTTAAGACTGCTCCAACAGACGTTTCTCCTTTATTGACACACTTTTTTTTTTTTCTTTGCAAAGTCTATTAGGGCTACTGTCTCTTTAAGACTGCTCCAACAGACGTTTCTCCTTTATTGACACACTTTTTTTTTTTTTTCTTTGCAAAGTCTATTAGGGCTACTGTCTCTTTAAGACTGCTCCAATCAGACGTTTTTGCTGACACACTTTTTTTTTCTCTGCTGCTGCTTCAACAGACTTCTCTCCTTTATTGCTGTCTCTAAGCCACTGTGCTGCCCGCATTCTCCACCAATTGTAAGCTTTTCAGGGGATATAGCTCTGGGATCGCCGTCCGGGTAGACGGAGTGGCACGGAAACAGTTCATTCACAGACAGCAGTTCTGGTAAAAACTGGCCGCAACCAGTTTTATTAAAGTCCACAGCAAACAGAACATAATCAAAACCAAATCATAAACATAAGCCCTGGGCTTGTCCAGCCACTTACTACACTTAGATAGATTTCCCTCTCTATCCGGGTCCAGACTCTAACAGCCTGTCCCCAAAACAACACATATGTTCAGTAGTTACCAGCATGGAGTTTCACAGAGTCTCCTCCTTGTGTCTGAAGGCACCTTCAACGTCCAGACTTGAGAGAGCTCCCCTCCTATTCAGCAGCTATCCGCATGGATTCTCACAGAGACTACTCCTGTGTCCGGGGTACATCGAGCACCCAGACTGAGACAGCTCATACTCCTGGAGACTCCTTCTTGTGCCTGGACTCCTTGTCCAGACTAAGCGAGCTCTCTGTCTGTGTTCGCAGACACCTACTTCTGGTCTCCTAATTAACAGCTGAGTGGTTTCAGGCCTGAGCTGCAAGTGTGTACTGAATGTAAGGTGTAGTGACCTTTCTCTACCACTAGGTTTACAAAGCCATACATTTCCCTTATACCAGTCAGCAAAGTATCTAGGTGAAATGTACACCCCATTCAACACACATACTCTCACTGTCTCACACCACATAACATGCATTCTATAACATGGCACAAGCCAACTACAAGGTCAAGGTCCATTCACTATTTATAACTGGCCACCGCCAGAGCTGAAGAGGTGATCGGTGGGGTTGGCAAGGGTCCCACCCCTACTTGTTCATATATTGATGACCTATCTTAAGGATTGGCCAGCAATATCTTAGACCTGGAAAACCCCATTACTCCAGACTTATGTAGTATAATATTGATTTTAAGCCAATGAATATAGACAAAAGTGGTTATGTTCACTGAGTGCAAATAGATTTAGAAAAAATGTCGTGCAAGAAAAATGAAAAGAATGTTAGTTTACATGACTCTTCATTACACAGTAATTGTTTTATCATGAAAGCTGTTGAAGTGTTTGTATCCATATTGAATATCACGTGACCTTTAATATATCAGAGTTTTTGGAAACTCGAATGTACATAATTCACAAATTAGATTTTTATAGACTTATAATATATTCATTTTTAAATGTACTGACAATGACCACGATTCATCAAGACTGGCGATTTTCTCACCGGTCTTGATGAGGGGGAGTGGTGGACTCAGACGCTCTTGATTCTTGAAGATGTATACTGTGGTCGCCTCTTAATGAATCGGTGCGTCTGACGAGTAGCATGTACCTCCATGCGCCGCAGCACAAATCTTTTTACAGTCTCTGACTAAAGTATGATTTCTTCGTAGAGAATGCCACTGTTAGTCTTAAAAGAAGTGAGTTGTGGCGTTATACCCCAGCCGTGTCCATGTCCTGCTCCAGCTCTGTTGATTTTGACAGAGCTGGGAGAAACTGGTGTGAAAACGCCAAAAGTCACAAAATTTTTGTGCAACTCTCGTTGCACCAAAATATTGAGACTTTTCAAAATAATTTACTGAAGAATTATGGTGAAATTACTTTGACGAATTGGGGCCAAAGAGTGAAAAGGAAGTGGAAACCATTTCCCAATGTAAGAATATGTAAAAATATGCTTATGTATCCTAGTGCTGTGGTTTCTGGTTTCATTACACATTTACAGCTACATCCTATGCAGATTGAACTTAATGTTGTACATTAGTAAACGCATAAAGAAAACAAAGCAACAATATAAACTATGAAATGATTCCGCGGAGGGTTAGAGTTATGAAAAGGCAACACTAAATAAGGGAATATGGAAAATGAACAAAGTGAATGTTTGCATAAAATAAAGTATATCTGATGTAAAGTTATATAGCAGTGAATGGAAAATTAAATTTTTAATAAGCAGCAGCAAATGGAACACTAGTGAACACTGTCTCTTCAGCTCAAGTCTTTATGCAAGCATTTATTCTGATAGTATGGACAGGAGCAGCACTGGGATGCCCCTTTGCGACTCGCTGTAGCTGCTGGGGAAGCTGCGTAATTCAGTCCTAATGAACTATTCATTCTCATCCATTTTACAGTGCTATTGATTTTTGCTTCTCCTGCTGCAGAATGAAAAAAGGCAGAGGAGCATGTTTTCTGAAGACTGCTGATTTTAGCACAGAGTGACCAAAATAGCGCGTTGGGTACCAATTAGAACAGATTCTGATCATTTCACTCCCGTGGCCGTAATTCTTTTGGGGACTGAATTGAAATGAATAGTTGTACTTCTGTAACAGGAAAGCAGAAGAAAATCAATAATCTAATAGTAGGCTAAACCATGATAATAAAAGTTACAGAATGTTATGGTTTTGTGTAGCCTTCAAAACCTTTATCTTTTAATTTTCTTTTCCCATAGGTCCTTCCAGAAGCCAGTGATCCAAGACCTAACAGTGGGGTAATCATTATTTTTTACTTTTATACAACTTGTACTAAGAAAATTGTATATAATGTAAGTTCTCCAAACCTTGAGGGAGATTTATTATTACATTTCTACATTTACAAACAATAAAACTAGATGCAACAGAATATGTGCTCGCTTTTTATACATTTGGGGCTCCATGCTACAAGTATTACATGGTTTTCCTTATGCCACATCTTGACTTTCTTTTTACACTAATCTTTTTCATCAAAATAATTTTGTGCATCGTTAATAAAGCTGGCACATTTCACAACTCTTCATAGCCATGCTCCTTTTCTAGACACTTTGCCTGCCTAGTAAAGCAAATCGGTGTCTGAACTTAAAGAATTTTGGTGCTGTATGTAGATCTGTTTTATGGTGCAATTTGAACCAAAATTTGTTTGTGGATCTGTTTTTATGGTGCAATTTGAACCAAAAGTCTGTAGAATTTAGCTTAGTAAATCTCCCCCATCAACGCAGCCATGTTTCATAATGGTGTTTGGTTGTCGATAATTTGATGCCTTTCAATCATAACATATATGATAATCTGTAGGACTCATCCTTGCTGAGGTTGCAGAGGTTGTCTGGTCTTAAACTACAAGTCTGCAGTCACTCTGTGTAACTGCAGACTTGTGAATCCTCACATCACGCACACTGCCCACAGTGAGGATTCTCTGCTCCGGAAAGGATTATCCTCTACGGCAGTGGTCACGTGACCACAAGTATGCAATATGCATAATCCTGGCCACATTCCGACTAGATGGGCGCAGCCTCACTCAATAGTCTAGTTGGAATGTGGCCAGCAGTGCATGTGATGTGAGGATTCACAGGACAAAAAACAGGACAAGAGCTTGTTAGCATTGCATCCCAAAAGAAAGCACCTGCACCATGCTGCTATATTTGGGTGGCCTGTATGGGTCTAATATTGGACTACTACAACAAAGAAGTGTGCAAAAAAACTGAACATTTTTAACAGCAAGAACACATTGTTAGGTAGATTTGTATTAAAAAAAATTAAGCCTTCCATGAATGTGACACACAAGCCTAGGTTTCAGGATACTTCTTTACTAGCAAAATTAAAATACAGGGTATTTGTCACTGTTTCATATCTGACTGTGGCCTAGGGATGCCTTGAATGACAGATCAGCCAACCTATGTGATCTGTACTATGCTGGGCTGTCAGTTTTGTGAGTGATGGTTCAGTCATCAAATCTGATCCTGGGGCTTGCTAAGTTGTCTGCATTTTGATTGACAGCACTGCTGCTAAATCTGGTCTAGCAATCTTTAATTATTTGCAAGCTATTTAGCTGGGTTCAGTGTCAGTTGTAGCCTTTCTTAGTTAGGTGTGTGTGCTTTCTCTGTCTCTGACTTCTTGATCTTGTTACTTACCACGGATTTGTTGTGACTATTCGCATGCTTTTGATGCTCTCTGACTTCAGATATCTGACCCGGACTTGAACTATGACTATACGTTTGTTGTAATCCCCTGTCTTGACGTACCCTCCTGGCATTTGACCCCAGACTGTTACTTGACCATGCTTTTGTCTTACCCTCCTGGGGTATGAACCGTCCTAGCATCTGACTTTTGATCTCCTGACTACCCTATCTCACAAAATGCCCATGAGTAGTGATTCAGCGTCACAGCTTTAAACTGACCTCCAGGTTTGCAATTGCAGTCTGTGAAGTTTTTTTCAAAACTTTTTTTATTAGCGTGCTGTTACTTCAGAATATCACAGATAAATGAATTTACAATCACACTAACTATGCAAGTACAGTCATGGCCAAAAGTTTTGAGAATGACACAAATATTAATTTTTTACAAAGTCTACTACTTCACTTTTTCTAATGGCAATTTGCATATACTCCAGAATGTTATAAAGAGTGATCAACTTAACAGCAATCACTTTCAAAGTCAATATTTGGCTAGAAAATGAACTTTATCCCCCAAAACACATTTCAACATCATTGCAGCCCTGCCTTAAAAGGACCAGCTAACCTCTTTTCAGTGATTGCTCCATTAACACAGGTGTGGGTGTTGATGAGGACATGGCTGGAGATCAATCTGTCATGATTAAGTAAGAATGACACCACTGGACACTTTAAAAGGAGGCTGTTGCTTGGCATCATTGTTTCTCTTCTGTTAACCATGGTTATCTCTAAAGAAACACGTGCAATCATCATTGCAATGCACAAAAATGGCCTAACAGGGAAGAGTATCGCAGCTAGAAAGATTGCACCTCAGTCAACAATCTATCGCATCATCAAGAACTTCAAGGAGAGAGGTTCCATTGTTGCCAAAAAGGCTTCAGGGCTCCCAAGAAAGACCAGCAAGCGCCAGGACCATCTCTTAAAAGTGTTTCAGCTGCGGGATCGGGCTACCAACAGTGCAGAGCTTGCTCAGGAATGGCAGCAGGCAGGTGTGAATGCATCTGCACGCACTGTGAGGCGGAGACTCTTGGAGCAAGGCCTGGTCTCAAGGAGGGCAGCAAAGAAGCCACTTCTCTCCAGAAAAAACATCATGGACAGACTGATATTCTGCAAAAGGTACAGGCAGTGGACTGCTGAGGACTGGGGTAAAGTTATTTTCTCTGATGAATCCCCTTTTCGATTGTTTGGGACATCAGGAAAACGCCTCATTCGGAGAAGACAAGGTGAGCGCTACCACCAGTCTTGTCTCATGCCAACTGTTAAGCATCCTGAAACCATTCATGTGTGGGGTTGCTTCTCAGCCAAGGGAATCGGCTCTCTCACAGTCTTGCCTAAAAACACAGCCATGAATAAAGAATGGTACCAGAATGTCCTCCAAGAGCAACTTTTCCCAACCCTCCAAGAGCAGTTTGGCGATCACCAATGCCTTTTCCAGCATGATGGAGCACCTTGCCATAAAGCAAAGGTGATAACTAAATGGCTCAGGGAATAAAACATAGAGATTTTGGGTCCATGGCCTGGAAACTCCCCAGATCTTAATCCCATTGAGAACTTGTGGTCAATCATCAAGAGACGGGTGGACAAACAAAAACCTAAAAATTCTGACAAAATGAAAGCATTGATTGTGCAAGAATGGACTGCTATCAGTCAGGATTTGGTCCAGAGGGTTGATTGAGAGCATGCCAGGGAGAATTGCAGAGGTCCTGAAGAAGAAGGGTCAACACTGCAAATATTGACTTGCTGTATTAACTCATTCTAACTGTCAATATAAGCTTTTGTTACTCATATGTTTGCAATTATTATATTTCTGTCTGTGATAAAAACATCTGTCAAACACACATAAAAACCAGAGGGCAGCAGATCATGTGAAAATATAATATTTGTGTCATCGTCAAAACTTTTGGCCATGACTGTACACCTCCCTAACTCAAGTGAATTCAGAACCTGAGACTATCACTTTCATTTTCAATTTGCTTGAACACTAGTGCATTAGCACCACATAATCAAGTCTTGCCCTTTTTCTGTCCCTTTGTGGAATGAAATGTGCACTCTGACCTCCTATTCCAATACAGCAAAACCATAAAATGCTGCTGCTTGGCCGACCCTCATCTTTTATGCTGGCTGTGATAGCCTCCCCTGATTGGCTGTGCTAGACCATGAGATATGTTAGCTTCAGGGCATTATAGGAAAACGCCTGACCTCATTAGTGAACTCTGTGACTCTTCCATTTTTTTCTTGCCTGATCCTCATAAATTGAATCGCAATCTCTTCAAATTCCCGTGGACCTGCAAATTTCAAGAAATTTGACTCAAAGTTGATGCTCGATGGATCGACTCAATTATCTAACTATTATTAAAACTATTGGGGACTCGTATGTGAAGTACTAACATAGTAGCTTCTGTCTGAAACTTATAATGGAATTCCAGATCTGAGCTTAGGACTATTTTAAATAAAGTTATGTTCACATCCCTTTTTTGCTACATCAGAGGTTCAGGAGTATTCCCAGGTGGATACCTTGGTTGTTTGCCAATGTATAGGTATACAGTGTGATATGCAGGCCAGGGACTCTTAGAATAAAAAAGCATATGCCAACCTCAGTCAGTGATCTTTAAGTGAAGCACCTGTTTTTTATTTTTCATAGTGAGTATTGCTTGTCAGATTTTTTGCTTTGCTCCATTGGGAGAGATGTGAGATCTGCGACTGTAATTGGATTTCCATGCCTAAAAGTAATCTAATTAATCCTTCTGTCTCATGATTTGTGCAGTGGGCTGCTCTTTTTCTCCTAATAGGAATTTGCTGTGTGTAAATACTATTGTATTACAAGTTCAGCAGTAAGGCTAGTTTCACACTAGCGTTTGACCAACCTGAGTCGGTCTGCGCACGGCCGCCGCTAAGCTCCGCCTCCTCCCGATAGCTCTGCCTATGGGCGCATGACGCTGCATGCGACCTGCACACTCTATCTTTAGCATTGGGTTCGCAGGCCATACGCAGGTCGTGCGCAGGTATGCGTTTGCCGGCGCCTGCGTCCTTTTGACGGTGCGCCAACCTGCGCCCAACGCACCATGTTGCATTTTGGTGCGCTTGGCGCACCGTCAAAAGGACGCAGGCGCCGGCAAACGCATAACTGCCCACGACCTGCGTACGGCCTGTGAACCCAATGCTAAAGATAGAGTGCGCAGGTCGCATGCAGCGTCATGCGCCCATAGGTGGAGCTATCAGAGGAGGCTTGGCCGGGGCGGAGCTTAGCGGCGGCTGTGTGCAGGCCGACGCAGGTCTATCAAACGCTAGTGTGAAACTAGCCTTAGTCAGTACATATTGAGTGAATTTCAGTTATAACAAAGGGAACATTGTTCATAATCACTAAAACAAAGTGGATGAAGAACTCATTCAAGCTCTACCGATTCATCAGTGCTAGCATTTTGCACAGTGTTCAAGAAAGCGCGCCTCATAATGAATTTGGCACATCTTTCACATGCATGCATTTTCAGGGACCATAGTGCATTTCTGTTGTAATTTATGTCACTTTTGTGCCATAAATTATTATGAATTTGTCTTCCATTGCTGATCCTCACAAACCTCTGCCCACTTTCCAAAACTCCAATATGGCAAAAATTTTGCACAACTCATAATTAGTTTTATGCCAGAACCTGAGCTGGTGAATCAGGACCACAGACTTTCTTTTGAGTGTCTTCAGTCTTGGAAGAGAGCAGCAGTCGACTGGACCTCACAATCAAAACTCCTACCATGCATCTATATGTCAAAAGGTTTCTGAAAGTGAAGCCAGATACATTTTATCCTATGAAATACTAAAACACAAATGAGAAAAAAAGCACATGGCATGTATGCAATTTTACAAACTTCCCTTGCTCAAATCCAGAGTGCATACCTTATAACCAGGACCTCATTGGTCTTCACTGCTATCTAAAATGCCACAATGTCAACAGGGGACAGTTTTTGCTCTTATATTATTTCCACTGCTCCAATGAGTTTTCCATTTCTCTTTTTTTATTTTTAAATCTGCAATTTGGTTCCAGAGACTTGGGCCGTTTTATTTAGTGTGCCCAATAGTGTTGAGCATTCCGATTCCGCAAGTATCGGGTATCGGCTGATATTCGCGTTATCGGAATTCCGATACTTAATTCCGATACTTTTTCAGTATCGTATACCGGAATCGGAAGTTCCCATAAATCTTTGAGAGGCAATGTGATGTTAGTCAGCCAATGATGAATCTTATGAAGTGTGGGCACATCCTGTAATGCTGCGGTCATCTTAACTAATGGCATGGCTGTGATTGGCTGCTGAAATGATGTCAGAATGCACTATAAAAGGCGCCGCAGCCATTTTAGCGTCACTGTGCTGTGAACTCAGTTAGGGACAGAACGCTACTCTGCTTACTCTGAGGGACAGTTAAGGGTATGCCACACTAAACAATATCGCTAACGGGATCGCTAAAAAAACGTCACTATTTAGCGATCCCGTTAGCGATATTGTTCAGTGCGGCAGCTTCCAGCGACGAGCTTCCTGCTGTGATCTCGCTCGTCGCTGGAATCGCTCCGGACCCTATTTTCTCGTCGGTGCTCCCGCTGGGTAAGTATCTAATCGCTGTGTGGCACCTTTTCTTAGCGATTTAGCGGTACTTTTGTACCGCTAAAGTCGTTAAGAAGATCGCTAACGGCGATAGCGTCGTTAACTATATCGCTAAATGCGGTAGCATTTAGCGATATAGAAACAATCCCGCTAGCGATCTCATTAGTATGCAACGCTAACGAGATCGCTAGCGGGATAGCTTAGTGTGGCAGTACCTTTAGATATAGCGATTTTGTGTACTACTGTGCTTTAGGCAGGCTAGTTTACCAACCGCTGTGTAAAGCTTCATTTTGCCAGTGTTGTTTTAACAGCTCTGTGCAAGGTGTGTGTGTGACAGTGCAGGTGACGCTGCAGTTTGCTCTGCATCCACCGCTGTTTGTAGGCATCTGCACGTGTCACTGACTCTTTTTTTTTTTTTTTTTTATTTAGTGGAATTGGTGCAGCTCCATTATATTAGAAAAAAATCAAATCTATTAGTGTGACGTGCTTCCATCCGTATACACAATACATTGGTTGCAAACACTATAGAAGTACAGAAAGGAGCCTTTCACAGCTACTGAACAGTTGTGTTTCAGGGTTTACTGTAGTCTGTGAGCTTTTCATTTTGTGAGTGCAGATTACGCTCCAGTTAGTTCTTCAACCACTGCCGGTTGTAGTCTGCTGACTGAGCGTGTGTCACTGCCTCATTCTTCACATTTTTCTCTAAGTGGTGCTGCTCCATTTTAGTGGAAAAAAATCTAATCTATTAGTGTGACGCGCTTCCATCCGTATACAATACATTGGTTGCAAACACTATAGAAGTAGACAAAGGGGCCTTTAACAGCTACTGAACAGTTGTGTTTCAGTGTTCACTGTAGTCTGTGAGCTTTTCATTTTGTGAGTGCAGATTACGCTCCAGTTTGTTCTTCAACCACTGCCGGTTGTAGTCTGCTGAGCGTGTGTCACTGCCTCATCCTTCACATTTTTCTCTAATTTGTGCTGCTCCATTTTAGTGGAAAAAAATCTAATCTATTAGTGTGACGCGCTTCCATCCGTATACAATACATTGGTTGCAAACACTATAGAAGTAGACAAAGGGGCCTTTAACAGCTACTGAACAGTTGTGTTTCAGTGTTCACTGTAGTCTGTGAGCTTTTCATTTTGTGAGTGCAGATTACGCTCCAGTTTGTTCTTCAACCACTGCCGGTTGTAGTCTGCTGAGCGTGTGTCACTGCCTCATCCTTCACATTTTTCTCTAATTGGTGCTGCTCCATTTTAGTGGAAAAAAATCTAATCTATTAGTGTGACGCGCTTCCATCCGTATACAATACATTGGTTGCAAACACTATAGAAGTAGACAAAGGGGCCTTTAACAGCTACTGAACAGTTGTGTTTCAGTGTTCACTGTAGTCTGTGAGCTTTTCATTTTGTGAGTGCAGATTACGCTCCAGTTTGTTCTTCAACCACTGCCGGTTGTAGTCTGCTGAGCGTGTGTCACTGCCTCATCCTTCACATTTTTCTCTAATTGGTGCTGCTCCATTTTAGTGGAAAAAAATCTAATCTATTAGTGTGACGCGCTTCCATCCGTATACAATACATTGGTTGCAAACACTATAGAAGTACACAAAGGGGCCTTTCACAGATACTGAACAGTTGTCTGCAGGGTTCACTGTAGTCTGTGAGGAATAACCACACTTAGGCCTTATAACTTTTCTGACTTTCTTTATCAATCTACCAAGATGAAGAAGTCAGTGAGTAAGGCACGTGGTCGTGGTCGTGGCCGTGGATTTGCAGCAGGGAGAGGACGTGGGGATTCTGTGGCTGCTGCCGCACCCAGTGACACAGCAT
This sequence comes from Oophaga sylvatica, assembly GCA_033576555.1. Classification (NCBI taxonomy): domain Eukaryota; kingdom Metazoa; phylum Chordata; class Amphibia; order Anura; family Dendrobatidae; genus Oophaga; species Oophaga sylvatica. The sequence continues at coordinate 187,803,624 of JARQOD010000001.1, read as the reverse complement.
CCACCAGTTTTCCCCGTGAGCGTTCCTTTATGCGCACTTTTGTAGGAGCTCAGCGTACCCCCCTGCTGCGTGAAGAACAAATTGAAGCCGTTGTTGGTTGGATGGCAGCCAATGCATCGACTTCAATAGCTTCCACCTCCTCTCAGGACCACAGCACTGTTGAACAACCATCAGTCTCTTCACCGCCTGCCAAATTGCCCAGGCAGTCAGAGAGCTCTGTACAGGAGCCAGCTGAGTCTCTGCTTCTGTTCTCAGAATCTGTTGGCTTGGAAACAGGGGCCCAGCCAAGCAGCATTCTGGAATGTGAAGAAGAGGCAGTATGCAGTGATGCGCAACAGCTGTGTCTCTCTGAATCTGAAGAGGCGGGTGAGCCAGTGCCGATGGTCAGCACACCGCAGAACGCATCTGATGATGATGAGACTCAGTTGCCAGTTTCTGTTGAGCATGGTGCTGGCCAGACCACCCAACAACAGCAGGTGTTGGAAGAGGGTAGTGGTGGAGATCATGAGGTCCAAGACCCAACATGGCGTGAGGAACAGGAAGGTGGTGGGAGCAGCTATGAGGAAGAGATTGCCCCAACGGTCCAAACAGTAGGGAGAGGTAGGCTGCAGACTCGCTTGCCTCCAGTTTGGCACCCGTTCGGAGCAGTTCTCTTCCAACAGCCAAACCGGGCGCTCCCAGGACTTGCTCTGCGTGGTCCTTTTTTGATACAGTTGCAGATGATATTTGCTATGTCAAATGCAAGCTGTGTAATCACAAATTTAAAAGAGGTAAAAGTGTCAGTAACCTTAATACAACAAATATGTGGAAACATGTGCGGTCAAAGCACTTTGTTGAGTTACAAAGACACACTGGAGATGTAGGCCAACCTACAGCAGCACCTACATCTTCAGCTCGTGTTGGAGCCTCTTCCTCCAGTTCACACACAGCTGGTTCGGCTTCCTCAAAGGATCGCCATGGAAGAACCTCTGTCACTGTTGTCCAGAGACACAGTGTTATTCCACCCACAGCTGCAAGTTCCCTGTCATCCTCACACACCCAGGCCACAAAACAGCCATCGGTAGCACAGGCATGGGATAAAAGACGGCCATACTCGGCAAACCATCCACGAGCACAGGCTCTGAATGCTGGCATTGCAAAACTCCTGTCCCTTGAAATGCTGTCATTCAGGCTGGTGGAGACTGACAGTTTCCGTGAATTAATGGCATTGGCAGTCCCACAATACAATGTGCCCAGCCGATTTTATTTCAGCAGGCAAGCCGTCCCTGGTCTGCAAAAGCATGTTGAGGCAAAAATTAAACATGCGCTACTAAACGCCGTCAGTAGCAAGGTCCACCTGACCACCGATGCGTGGACCAGTACCCATGGCCAGGGACGATACCTTTCACTCACTGCCCATTGGGTGAATGTTGTGGAGCCGGGTACAGATCTTGCGAGTGGCGCTGTACGTGTTCTGCCAACTCCAAGGATTGCCGGAATCAAGTCTGTCCACATTGACTCCTCCTCCTACTCCAGTTCCTCAGAATCATCGCTGCAGGAGCCGTCACGGTCTACCTCCACATGGACCCATGGACGCTTACCTGATGCGACCGATATGAGCACAGCCGTGGCCAAACGGCAACAGGCCGTTCTGAAATTAATTCCCATGGGGAATCGAAGCCACACAGCACAGGAGGTCTGGAATGCCATCAAGCAGGAGAGCGACGTGTGGTTTTTGCCAGCGAATCTCCAGCCAGGCTTGGTAGTGTGTGACAATGGCCGAAATCTGGTGGCAGCTCTGGGCCTTGGCAAACTCACTCACATACCATGTCTGGCACATGTGCTCAACTTGGTCGTGCAGAGTTTTTTGAGGGACTATCCGGATCTTGATGCACTGCTGCACAAGGTCCGCCTAGAGTGCGCTCACTTGCGACGTTCCAGCATGGCCAGATCGCGCATTGCAGCTCTGCAACGCAGATTGCGCCTTCCTGAACATCGCATCATATGTGACGTATCCACCAGGTGGAATTCAACGTTACATATGTTGGAGCGGTTGTGTGAGCAGCAGCCAGCAGTAATGGAGTATCAGCTGCATCAGGCGCAATCAACACGCAATTTGCGCCGTCCACACTTCACCATTAATGAGTGGGCCACTATGAAGGACATGTGCCACGTTTTGCGTGCGTTTGATGAGTCAACGCGGATGGCGAGTGCAGATGATGCACTAGTCAGCCTGACTGTCCCCCTTATCTGCCTGCTTCAAAAAACACTGCAAGCAATAAGGGATGAGGTTTTGGAAGAGGTGGAGGATGAGGAGTCACAAATTCCATCACCTTCTGGAAAGTCAGCGCAACGTGGTTCCTCACAAAGGGCTGGGCAGGGCTCACTTTGTGAGGAGGATGAGGAGGAGGAGTCAATGGAGGAGGAAGACATCGCTCCAGAGGGAGGTACACAACGCTCTAGTCAGTATGTAGAGCGAGGGTGGGGTGATGCAGAGCAGGCAGAGATGACGCCTCTTGCAGAGGACAGCGTTTCTTTGCCAGTTGGGAGTCTGCAGCACATGGTTGATTTCATGCTGCAGTGCCTAAGAAGCGACCGCCGCATCGCCCACATTCTCACGACGTCTGATTATTGGGTGTACACCCTCCTAGACCCTCGCTACCGGGACAACGTCAAAAGCCTCATCACACCGTTGAACCGGGAGCGTAAAATGCGGGAGTACCAAGACACACTGGTGCAATCCCTAATGTTCTACCTTACTGCCGAGAGCACTGCTGCTGCTACTGCTTTACAAAGCAGCTCTGTGCGTCGAGGCAGTGTAGAGAGCTCTGCAACAAGAGGGAGCACACGCAGTGCCTCTGCACAGGGAAAGACCAGTATGTTAAAAATGTGGCAAAGTTTTGTGGCAGCGCCACAAATGTCTACACCATCCGAGAGGGCTCCAGTCAGCGGGAGGCAACGTATCCGTCAGATGGTGACAGACTACTTGGCTTTGCCTCTCAGTGTACTCCCAGATGGCTCTTCCCCATTCAAGTTTTGGGTCTCTAAGCTGGATACATGGCCAGAGCTTAGCCAGTATGCATTGGAGGTGCTGGCTTGCCCTGCTGCCAGTGTATTATCGGAGCGCGTCTTTAGTGCTGCAGGTGGTGGACTAACAGACCGTCGCATGCGACTATCCTCCGATAATGTAGACCGGCTTACTTTTCTGAAAATGAACAAGGCATGGATCTCGCCAGAATTTGTCTGTCCGTTTTCAGATTAAATAACTGGTTCGCAACGTTATCCATGTCTCCTGTTATGTTCATCTTTCTACCACCTGAACTCTACTCCCTGGGCTCCAACACTGCCAGTTGCTGCTCAGAAGTGTCGTGTCCACAGAACAAAACACAAGCTCTACTGTTAGTGGGGTTCAGTAACGCCAGCTGTTCCCCTGCTGTGTGAACGGCAAGAAGTCTCCTGTTCCCGACACATGGACAGAAAAACACATGACCAACATGCTCCAAATAGGGAAGAGCCGTCACCCTGCTTGTTATGCTGAAAACATGAAATTGTGAAGTTTTGCAGGCCTAGAATGATAAATTTTTATGACAAATATGGACAAATAATAATTTGTCATCACAGCGCATATCTGCACATGTCTATTAGAAATGGTAACAAAAAATAAAACATAGTCTACTCTTCACATTTTGAAATTAATGCATAAAAGTACATTTCATACTTATGAATTAATGCTTTTTAAGGAACTTTATCTGTACCTGTAAGATAATGCAGTCAATGGATGTACGAATCATTAAATCCTCATCATCACGAGTTTTATTAATGACAGACATTATAAAATACACATACTGATGCAAACTGTAACTTCAAAGACCATATATGAAATGGCCAGCATGTAAACATGGTAATAATGTCCAATAATAAATTATTACATCTAGAAAGTGCATCATGCATACTGACAATAGGTAGTTATACCTGCAAGTGCTGTTGAAACAACCACAAGAGATATAAATTAATACTGGTATATAGGTATCACAGTGCATAGTTACTCATGGACAATGTTGATGTAATACTGTATCTCAATTAAGTCAGCGTCAACCATTAGGCTTGTTAGTCAGTCTTGTACATTGTTAAAGAGGGAACGTAATTTTTTTGTTTGTCATAGGTGGAGTATTACACATTAAATTATTACTGCTGTATTTTTTTTTGCGTCCCTAGTGCGCAATAACGCAGCCTAACCTCACATTTTATAGTCAGCTAATTGCCACACGCTACCCTACCCTACGCGTGACAGTAGGAAGGTAGTGTTGACGGATAAAGCTTTGCGCAACCAGACATTCTTTTACCCTCTTCAACACTCTACAAGCAAAAAATGCATGATTTCAGCCGCAGACTTTATTGACGTACAGTATAACATCGGCATTACCCATCAGAGGCTGTCCACTGTCTGATACAGACATAGAATATACCTTTGCTATCCGTAGCCTTTGTTTCACCTACACTTGCAGGCACACACTTAAATTGTGACAAACAATGCCTAATGTTTTTTTAAATGGTTATTTTTTTATCGTACATTATTGTGTCATCAATCATCACATTGATGAGTCCATGCTGGACATGTCATACATGCTATATAAAGTTACGATTTTATGAACTTAAATAATTGAAATGTCTGTGACTGTCACATAAAATTTGCGATGATGATGATGAGTGACTATTACAAAATCCATTGTCTTCACTATGTTATGGTTTAACATAGCGTTCCTTAAGCATTATTCATAAAAAAAATAATGGACTTTTATTATTAAATTTACAACACTATATTTTGTTACCAATTTTTTGGGTGTTGTGTTGTTCCATTTATTTTTGGCATGTGCATATATGCGTTTATATTTGTATTTTCTTTATTTTTCCTTCTTGAAATTAGAAGACATGTGTATCTTTGTACCGTGTTAGCCAGTAGATAGAAAAATATTTAGACTTCAGAGTCAGCAGTGGTTGATACCTTTTAATGGATAACTGAAAAGATGGAAACAAATTGCAAGATTTCAAGGCTACTCACATCTCTTCATCAGGCAAAGACTAAATAAAAAAATTAAGCATCACATATTTCTATACACAACAGGACACAGGAATAGTGCAATAGGTAAGACAAGTAAGTGACGTGTATCAGAACTGTCATTATCTCACAGGGATGAACATAAATATTGGAACAGTTCCTACATAAGGATAGAAAGTTTGATTGCCCTCTCATTGGCGTCTTTTTTTTGGTTTTCATGACCCTGGAAGGGCATAGACGCAGATTCCTTAATTGATATAGAATGACATAAATCCATGTGATCTATTCATTCCATCACTAACAGTGTCAAAGGTCATGATGAGCTTATATTCTGAAACCTTTGTACGTTTCTCATATTTGAAGTTATATTTTAATACCAGTAATTCCATATCCATCATGCTATGACCGGGCATACAAAAGTCTTTTGCTACAGGTAAATTCATTAATTTATCTGTGATTGTGTGGCGCTGATAATTCATCCTTGTTCTCCTTTTTGTTGCCGGTCTCCCCTCACTTGTCCCTCCCTCACTTGTCTTAGCTATTCCTGTGTCCTGTTGTGTGTAGAAATCTGTGATTCTTCATTTTTGGCTTTACTCTTAGCCTGATGAAAACACCTGAGTAGTCTCGAAAGCTTTGAATTTGTTACCATATTTTCAGTTAGCCATTAAACGTTATCAACCACAGAGGACTGTCAAGTATAAATATTTTTCTATTCTTGTAATTGAAATTCATCATTTTATTGTCGTAGTAAAACTTCATTTATTCTTGTTTGAAGTACATACATTTGCAATGGCCAGGTAACAAGGCAATAACTCAATATTTTATGCCTACACCCTCCTTGACCCTGGGCTTCAACAGCGCCAGTTGCTGCTCAGAAGTGTTAGATGCACAGATGAAAACAATCGCTGATGTGTTTCTGGGGTTCAGTAACGCCTGCTGTTCCCCTGCTGTGTGTCTGGCAAAAAGTCCTGCTGCCTCCACCATGTTCTGTTCTCATCCCTGGGTTACAACACCGCCAGTTGTTTCTCGGAAGTGCTGTTAGCACAGTCTACACTTGCTCCTGTGTTACTGGGGTTCAGTAATGTCAGCTGTTCCCCTGCTGTGTGAACGGCAAAAAGTCCTGCTGCCTCCACCCTGTTCTCTTCTCATCCCTGGGTTACAACACCGCCAGTTGTTTCTCGGAAGTGCTGTTAGCACAGTTAACACTTGCTCCGTGTTACTGGGGTTCAGTAATGTCAGCTGTTCCCCTGCTGTGTGAACGGCAAACAGTCCTGCTGCCTCCACCCTGTTCTCTTCTCATCCCTGGGTTACAACACCGCCAGTTGTTTCTCGAAAGTGCTGTTAGCACAGTCTACACTTGCTCCTGTGTTACTGGGGTTCAGTAATGTCAGCTGTTCCCCTGCTGTGTGAACGGCAAACAGTCCTGCTGCCTCCACCCTGTTCTCTTCTCATCCCTGGGTTACAACACCGCCAGTTGTTTCTCGGAAGTGCTGTTAGCACAGTCTACACTTGCTCCTGTGTTACTGGGGTTCAGTAATGTCAGCTGTTCCCCTGCTGTGTGAACGGCAAAAAGTCCTGCTGCCTCCACCCTGTTCTCTTCTCATCCCTGGGTTACAACACCGCCAGTTGTTTCTCGGAAGTGCTGTTAGCACAGTTAACACTTGCTCCCGTGTTACTGGGGTTCAGTAATGTCAGCTGTTCCCCTGCTGTGTGAACGGCAAACAGTCCTGCTGCCTCCACCCTGTTCTCTTCTCATCCCTGGGTTACAACACCGCCAGTTGTTTCTCGGAAGTGCTGTTAGCACAGTTACACTTGCTCGTGTACTGGGGTTCAGTAATGTCGCTGTTCCCTGCTGTGTGAACGGCAAAAGCTGCTGCCTCCACCCTGTTCTTTCTCATCCGGGTTACAACACCGCAGTTGTTCTCGAAGTGCTGTTAGCACAGTTACACTTGCTCCTGTGTTACTGGGTTCAGTAATGTCAGCTGTTCCCCTGCTGTGTGAACGGCAAAGTCCTGCTGCCCACCTGTTCTTTCTCATCCCTGGGTTACAACACGCAGTTGTTTCTCGGAGTGCTGTTAGCACAGTTACACTTGCTCCGTGTTACTGGGGTTCAGTATGTCAGCTGTTCCCCTGCTGTGTGAACGGCAAAAGTCTGCTGCCTCCACCCTGTTCTTTCCATCCTGGGTTCAACACCGCCGTTGTTTCTCGAGTGCTGTAGCACAGTTAACCTTGTCCGTGTTACTGGGTTCGTAATGTCAGCTGTTCCTGCTGTGTGAACGGCAACAGTCCTGTGCCTCCACCTGTTCTTTCTCATCCCTGGTTACAACACGCCAGTTGTTTCTCGGAAGTGCTGTTAGCACAGTTACACTTGCCTGTGTTACTGGGGTTCGTATGTCAGCTGTCCTGCTGTGTGAACGGCAAAGTCCTGCTGCCTCCACCTGTTCTTCTCATCCTGGGTACAACACCGCCATGTTTCTCGGAGTGCGTTAGCACAGTACACTTCTCCTGTGTTACTGGGGTTCAGTAATGTCACTGTTCCCCTGCTGTGTGAACGGCAAAAGTCCGCGCCTCACCTGTTCTTCTCATCCCTGGGTTACAACACGCCAGTTGTTTCTCGGAAGTGCTGTTAGCACAGTTACACTTGCTCTGTGTTACTGGGGTTCAGTAATGTCAGCTGTTCCCTGCTGTGTGAACGGCAAAAGTCCTGCTGCCTCCACCCTGTTCTTTCTCATCCTGGGTTACAACACCGCCAGTTGTTTCTCGGAAGTGCTGTTAGCACAGTTACACTTGCTCCTGTGTTACTGGGGTTCAGTAATGTCAGCTGTTCCCCTGCTGTGTGAACGGCAAAAGTCCTGCTGCCTCCACCTGTTCTTTCTCATCCCTGGGTTACAACACCGCCAGTTGTTTCTCGGAAGTGCTGTTAGCACAGTTACACTTGCTCCTGTTTACTGGGGTTCAGTAATGTCAGCTGTTCCCCTGCTGTGTGAACGGCAAAAAGTCCTGCTGCCTCACCTGTTCTGTTCTCATCCCTGGGTACACACCGCTTGTTTCTCGGAAGTGTGTTAGCACAGTTACACTGCTCCGTGTTACTGGGTTCAGTAATGTCAGCTGTTCCCTGTGTGTGAACGGCAAAGTCTGCTGCCTCCACTGTTCTTTCTCATCCCTGGTTACAACACCGCCAGTTGTTTCTCGGAAGTGCTGTTAGCACAGTTACACTTGCTCCTGTGTTACTGGGGTTCAGTAATGTCAGCTGTTCCCTGCTGTGTGACGGCAAATCCTGCTGCTCCACCCTGTTCTTTCTCATCCTGGGTTACAACACCGCCAGTTGTTTCTCGGAAGTGCTGTTAGCACAGTTACACTTGCTCCTGTGTTACTGGGGTTCAGTAATGTCAGCTGTTCCCTGCTGTGTGAACGGCAAAAAGTCCTGCTGCCTCACCTGTTCTTCTCATCCTGGGTTACAACACGCCAGTTGTTTCTCGGAGTGCTGTTAGCACAGTTAACACTTGCTCCGTGTTACTGGGGTTCAGTAATGTCAGCTGTTCCCTGCTGTGTGAACGGCAAAAGCTGCTGCCTCCACCCTGTTCTTTCTCATCCCTGGTTACAACACCGCCAGTTGTTTCTCGAAGTGCTGTTGCACAGTTACACTTGCTCCTGTGTTACTGGGTTCGTAATGTCAGCATGTTCCCTGCTGTGTGAACGGCAAACAGTCTGCTGCCTCCACCCTTTCTGCTTCTCATCCCTGGGTTACACACCGCAGTTGTTTCTCGGAGTCTGTTCACAGTTACACTTGCTCCTGTGTTACTGGGGTTCAGTAATGTCAGCTGTTCCCCTGCTGTGTGAACGGCAAACAGTCTGCTGCTCACCTGTTCTCTCATCCTGGGTTCACACACGCCGTGTTTCTCGGAGTGCTGTTAGCACAGTTAACACTTGCTCCTAGTGTATACGGGTTCAGTAATGTCAGCTGTCCCTGCTGTGTGAACGGATCAGACAGTCCTGTGCCTCCACCTGTTCTCTTACTCATCCCTGGGTTACAAACCGCCAGTGTTTTCCGAAGTGCTGTTAGCACAGTACACTTGCTCCGTGTTACGGGTTCAGTAATGTCAGCGTTCCCCTGCTGTGTGAATGGCAAAAGTCCTGCTGCCTCCACCCGTGTTCCTGTACTCATCCCTGGGTTACACACCGCCAGTTGTTTCTCGAATGTGCTGTTAGCACAGTTACACTGCTCCTGTGTTACTGGGGTTCAGTAATGTCAGCTGTTCCCCTGCTGTGTGAACGGCAAAAAGTCCTGCTGCCTCCACTGTTCGTTCTCATCCCTGGGTTACAACACGCCAGTTGTTTCTCGGAAGTGCTGTTAGCACAGTAACACTTGCTCCTGTGTTACTGGGGTTCAGTAATGTCAGCTGTTCCCCTGCTGTCGTGAACGGCAAACAGTCCTGCTGCCTCCACCCTGTCTCTTCTCATCCCTGGGTTACAACACCGCCAGTTGTTTCTCGGAAGTGCTGTTAGCACAGTTACACACTTGCTCCTGTGTTACTGGGTTCAGTAATGTCAGCTGTTCCCTGCTGTGTGAACGGCAAACAGTCCTGCTGCCTCCACCTGTTCTTTCTCATCCCTGGGTTACAACACCGCCAGTTGTTTCTCGGAAGTGCTGTTAGCACAGTTACACTTGCTCCTGTGTTACTGGGGGTTCAGTAATGTCAGCTGTTCCCCTGCTGTGTGAACGGCAAAAAGTCCTGCTGCCTCTCTACCTGTTCTCTTCTCATCCTGGGTTACAACACCGCCAGTTGTTTCTCGGAAGTGCTTTAGCACAGTGCACCATTGCTCCTGTGTTACTGGGGTTCAGTAATGTCAGCTGTTCCCCTGCTGTGTGAACGGCAAAAGTCCTGCTTGCTCCACCCTGTTCTCTTCTCAATCCCTGGGTTACCAACACGCCAGTTGTTCTCGGAATGTGCTGTTGCACAGTTAACACTTGCTCCTGTGTACTGGGGTTCAGTAATGTCAGCTGTTCCCCTGCTGTGTGTTGAACGGCTAAGAGTCCTGCTGCCTCCACCTGTTCTCTATCCCTGGGTTACAACACCGCCAGTTGTTTCTCGGTAAGTGCTGGTAGCACAGTTACACTTGCTCCTGTGTTACTGGGGTTCCAGTAATGTCAGCTGTTCCCTGCTGTGTGAATGGCAAACTATCCTGCTGCTCCACCCCATGTTCTCGTTCTTCCATCTGGGTTACAACACCGCCAGTTGTTTCTCGGAAGTGCTGTTAGCACAGTTACACTTGCTCCTGTGTTACTGGGGTTCAGTAATGTCAGCTGTTCCCACTGCTGTGTGACGGCAAACAGTCCTGCTGCCTCAACTTTAAATTCCATGGGTACCTTCTGCTACCCATCCGGGTTCCAGTACCGTCAGCTGGTTCTCCGCAGTGCCTTTGGCCTAGGTGCCTCCATGTCGGTATCCGAGTTCCAACAACGTCTGCTGGTCCTTGGTAGTGCTTTGGAGCACAGGTACCTCCTGCTTAGTAACCGTGTCCCAGTAACGTCAGCTGGTCCTCGGTTGTGCCATTGGCTCTTTTCCTTCTGCTAACCCTCCGGGTTCCAGCACAGTCAGCTGGTCCTCGTTACTTTCATTGGCTCTTGTACCTTCTGCTACCCATCCGGGTTCCAGTACCGTCAGCTGGTTCTCCGCAGTGCCTTTGGCCTAGGTGCCTCCATGTCGGTATCCGAGTTCCAGCAACGTCTGCTGGTCCTTGGTAGTGCTTTGGAGCACAGGTACCTCCTGCTTAGTAACCGTGTCCCAGTAACGTCAGCTGGTCCTCGGTTGTGCCATTGGCTCTTTTCCTTCTGCTAACCCTCCGGGTTCCAGCACAGTCAGCTGGTCCTCGTTACTTTCATTGGCTCTTGTACCTTCTGCTACCCATCCGAGTTCCAGTACCGTCAGCTGGCTCTCCGCAGTGCCTTTGGCCTAGGTGCCTCCATGTCGGTATCCGAGTTCCAGCAACGTCTGCTGGTCCTTGGTAGTGCTTTGGAGCACAGGTACCTCCTGCTTAGTAACCGTGTCCCAGTAACGTCAGCTGGTCCTCGGTTGTGCCATTGGCTCTTTTCCTTCTGCTAACCCTCCGGGTTCCAGCACAGTCAGCTGGTCCTCGTTACTTCCATTGGCTTTTGTACCATCACCAACAGGACAAAGAAGGTTAAGACAAACTACAAGATACAGAACAAGACACAGAAGAACAATAAGCAGAAGATCAAAAGCAGAAGAACATTAAGTATAAGACCAAAATGAAGAGCAAAATATATGCTCTAAATTATAAGCAGAAGAAGACTAAGCAGTGTATGGGGGTGAGTCCGTTCCTCCTCGTGGTGCCCCTGGAAAATGCCTGATGCTGCTGCAGGCTAAACTGAACACGGACAAATACTGTTGTAATTTAAATCTTTTGTGACAGCAAGAACGGAAGAATGAAAAATTCATACTTTGACAGATTACAAGTACAGGATTCTCTGTCACAAATAAGAATATGATGAAGAAGATGAAGTACAATATGAATTAGAATAATAGTTTAATAAGAAGAATATGAGTAATGTTAACAAAAAGATGAATAACAAGAAGTTTAAGAAGAAGATAAAGAAGGTGAAGATGAAGAATAATTTGATGAAAAAGATGATGCTGCTGAAGATTATGAAGGAGAAAGTGTGTCAAAAGTTAAAAAGGTGAAAAGCATGGAAGTTGTGAAATATACATATTTGCCAAAATAGAAAAAACGTGAACAACATTGTCAATTTCTTCGTCAATCCGAACATCTTTAAAAAAAAAATATTTATGCTATTCCATTTGATTGGGTTAAACATCTATGCCTTTAATGTCTCCTCAACCTTCCCCAATACATTCTACATTACTCTTTGTTGTTTTCCTTCATGTACAATTAACGAACAAGGCAAGAATGGGTTTTTTTTAATTCCGATATTTTGTTCCCATAGACTTACATTGTATTTCCGGTATCGGTATCGGGTATCGCCGATATTTTTCGAGTATCGGCGATACCATTCCGATTCTGATACTTTTGGATATCGGAAAGTATCGCTCAACTCTAGTGCCCAATATGCTATTTGTATGGCTTTTACCAAGTGGACATTGTCAACAGACAGAGAAGCCTAAATGCACGCTCCCGGAGAATACTGTAATTGATGTCGCCTTGGTAGATACCATAAAAATTATCACTTAAAAAAGGTTTTTCTGAAAATGTATTTCAGATATATAAAAAAAAACTCAGGCGAGCTGCAGAAATAAAATAACAGCAAAAATTGGCCACTTTTAAATGGATAATATAGCCGGCATACAGTAGACTCTTTTATCTGGTAATCTGGATTATTTATTACAGGAAATTAGATGCTTAAAACCCCCAAGATTTCAAATGACATCTAAAAAACTGTAATAGTGATTATCTAGACGATTGATTCTCAGCAATTTTAAATGAAGTACCCTCTTCACATCAAAATACCCCCAAGGCTTTGAGCATACATAGTGCTGCTAATTAAAGTCACAGCATGAGTAGAGTGTGAATCCCCCCTAAAGACATGCCATGTATCCCCTGTATTGCACATACAGTTATTAATTTAGAAATCCTCTAGCTTTTGTTGACCTTTTGTGTAGAGTGTGATTTTTTTCTTATAATATGGCTGATTTGGAGGATTGCTGTTCATAAACTGGAAATATTTATCTTCCATTCATTTTTAAAGGGAATCTGGCACCACATTTGACTTATCTAGACTATTAATATGGGCATACGGGTTATAGGTTACTGAAAACAGTCCTCTCTCTGTGCCTCATATCAAATGTGTTGTTGTGGATAAATCATCTTCTATCACTTTTTCTAAATGACCTCTTCCAGGCTCTGGGAAGAACGCTGCCTGAAAGATAACTCTGCCTCCAGAGCTTATTTAAATAAAAGGGGGAGTTACCAGTGTGAGCAGTGTTGGACTGGAGTACCAAGGGCCCACCAGTAACCAACTCCAGGGCCCCTCTTTTTACCTACATGCAAATGTGACATTATCCGCAATCACAAATTTACATAACTGTTAACTGGGTAGATTGTTAAATGAATTTGATGCTGCCTTTGTCTGTACACTGTAATTCAAGTATATTGTGCCTAGCACTGCTCAGATAAGAGGGTGGTGGCCCACTCTTAGACAGGAACCAATCAGAGGATTCTCCTGTTCTCCTGTGGGCCAGTCCAATCCAGAGTGTGAGACAATTAACTAACACGGAACAGTAGAAATGAACTTTGTCTTTTAGCAAATACATATTTTGCAGCTCTTGGGCTCTGCTATATTGCCTTGCAACAATATTGCAGCCCTGTCTGCCTGTGGATGGAAGCTGAAGCTGAGAGGAACCTGCAGCTGTGTCAGTTATAATCACACACAGCTCTGCAGTGAGATCAGGAAGAGCAGATTGCGGCCATTTTCACACCAAAACTGGTAACTTCTTCTTCTTCTAAAATAGCTCTGGAGGCAGAGTTACCGTATATACTCGAGTATAAGCCGAGATTTTCAGCCCATTTTTTTAGGGTGAAAGTGCCCCTCTCGGTTTATACTCGAGTCATATACCAGAGGGGCGGCGGGGGGGGGGGAGCGCAGCTGGGCCTATATACTCACCCCCTCCTGGTGCGGTCTCTGCAGCCCTGCTCTTCTCCCACGGTCTCCGGCAGTACTCCTAACTTCAGCATCACGTGGTACGCTCATTAAAGTCATGGGAAAATGCACATATTCATGACTTTAATGAGCGGTACCACGTGACCCCCTGTAGTTAGGAATAGCTGCCAAAGACCGTGGGAGAAGAGCAGGGGCTGCAGAAACTGCGCCAGGGGGGGGTGAGTATATGCGATATTCATCACCTGTCCCGTTCCACTGCTGTGCACCGCTTGTCCTCGCGTCCCCTGGCTGGGGAATGTTCAGGGGCAGGGGCGCGATGGACGTGGTTTTGAGCGCGCCGCGCCCTCTTGCCGAGCTATTGACGACAGAGGACCCGGAAACAGCGGCGTTGCCAAACTGTGGACCGGGGACAGGTGAATATCGCAGGTGCCGGGGCCTGAGCCAGCGGAGACACCGGACCTGTCCCCCATAGCACGCCGGTGTCCCCGCCTGCTCAGGACACCAGCACTGGGGCCCCCAGCAACGAGAGGTGAGTATGTCATTTTTTTTTTTAAAATTTTTA
>JARQOD010000001.1:187768613-187789289 GCA_033576555.1 Oophaga sylvatica | reverse complement strand
GTACCGGGAAAGATGTTGGAAGTTTTCATCATACTATATCATACAAATAGAAATTTGTATATATTTATATTCATTGGTTTGATGAAGAAAACATCTTTTAATGTCTGCATCCCTTAGATCTACTCAAGTAAGCTAAATCTCATAGGCACAATCATGCATATTTAATTGCTAAAAAAAATCATTTTAGATAAAATATACTCAAACTTAATCCATAATAACAAGCTAAACACATAATAAATTAGGGATATGAGAAGGAACCAAACTGACTATCCAAGGTCTCAACAATACAAGAATGAAACCAATCGGCAATGACGTGAATCTCCCGAGCTTAATAAAAACACAACCCCGACATCAGCCAAAGTTACAGACACGATAAGAAATCTGGTAGACTAAGCTTTCCAGACTGCTTGCCAAAAACACATGTTCATATAATACAGCTTTTCGGAGGGCGAGTACTTACTTAATGGTCTGCTAACTTGATATAACAGGTTACCAGATTGCCGTGAAGAGGCCCATTTACAGTACAAGCCATATTTCTTGTAAGGTTTATTTGCAGTGTTTAATTTAATCCATCTGTTCTCTTTCTCAGGCTGCAGAAAAGCATGAGACGTGCTCATTGAGCTTCAAATACAGCTGCAGTTAACCCTACCCTTCTAAGCCCAAAGATAAACTTAAAGAAAAGCATCCTCAGTCAAACCGGCAGCAAAAATAAGGGTTTGGTTCATAAAAATGAATGCAGAACATACATTTTTAAAGAGCTGGTGCTCGGTCTCTGTGGCCTTGGAGCATAGACCAAAACAGCTTTTTCCAGGCTTGAAAAACATCCACTTATCACTTAAAGTGTAATTAGGGAGCTCAGCAAATAGAAAATGGCCCATCCAGTCCACTTACCCTGTCCATTGCTCGCTTTAATGTCATTCTAGAGGGCCCTGAAGTGGATGGAGGCAGGCCAAGTAGTGAGAATTGAATATAAGTGCCAGCGGGATACTCACAGTTTCTTGAGACTTATCCTTGACATCATACACCGTGAGCTTTATTTTGGTTTCTTCGTAGATGGGATACTCCGAGGGAAACGTCACACCAGTCAGAAACAGTGGGTCTCTTGTTCCCTGTATAGCACAAGCAGACAGACTGAGCTCAATGAGGTGGCAGCTGCTGGCAGCACAGAAAGCAACTGACAGACAAGCATGCAGACGAGAGGGCGAAGTGAAAAAAAAACCAACAGATATTAATTTCAAAGAACAGTTTTCATGCCTTCGAAAGACGGCGGCCTCTCCTATATATCAGCAGGGCTAGTGATGCTTTGGATGGTGCAGGAGTCTGAGTGGCGGAGTGAATGCCTCTCTGTCATCATCTATCAGAAGCGTTATTAGTGTGCCGTAATAAACTGCTTATTTCCTATGCCAGCCTGTTTTTAAAAGTGTTTCCTTAGGGCCAGCTGTCACAGCATTTTGTGTCTCTTTTGAAGGGACGTGTGCTGTAATTTGTACAAACAGCCAGAAACTATTCTGATTAAGCCACACCAATGACGGCAGCTGTAATGAGGGCAGCATTTGGGGATTACATCCACACAGCCAAGCGTTCAGCCGACAATGCTATCTATTTCGACAAACCCCGTTTGCTGTCAGGTTCACGTGCAGATTTAGACTTTGTTCTCGACAGTTGCCTTTTATCCATTCGCTCCATTCTATAACACCCAGTTGACCTAAATATCCAATGAGAACATCTGATGTAAAATACAGCTAATAATGCTCTTGTAGCCGTCAGGACGCTTAACTCACCTGCACAGCGGTGGTAATTTTAGAAATGGGAGGAAACTACTTCTGCGCTTTCAGAAAGTAGCCTAAACTGCACTTTAGAGTGAGCCGTATAGAAAAGCATGCATTCAGAGTTACAAGTATAGTAAATAACTGGGAGCAAACATGCCAAAGAGCGAAAATTGATTGTAAATGTAAGGGCAGGTGCAGATGGCCGTAGATTCTATCATCAGAGATAATTGGACAGATTATGCAAATCACACTCCGATCAATCTCTGATCACAGTGTGCTCCGATTCTCCCGGAGTGCAAAACGAATACTGGATTAAACCTAGGCATACAGGGATTTTTTTCTTTGGACAGACTTTCATGAAAAAATTGGACATGTGCATCGATTGCCACATAGAGGCTGGTTCAATACACTTTACATAGCTGTCAGACAAAAGTAACAGCCAACTCTCCTTACCTCCCCATACACAAAGATCAAACCGAAAGTGAATATCTTCTGAATAGGGGAGAAAGACATTGGTAGACACCTCTGGCAGCAGCTCATCTCCCGTACAAACAAAAGATTGAGCATTGTAATTTAACATGGCTGATTCTTCTCCCCCCCAGATTATCTGTAGGTGAATTCTGGGGCCATATGCACACATTAGATAATTGAGAGGTTCAGCTGACATTAAACAAATATGTATTGGGGTACAGTAGCTGTGCTTAAAGGGGTTGTCCACTACTGCACAATTCCTAATTAATGATCACAGGATGATGTATAAATCAAAAAAATAAATAACTGTAATTACATCCCAAACAGGCATTATTGTTCCACTCCTAACATAAACATTGTTTTGTGACCACTGTAGTCTCCTAACACAAACATCACCATGTGACCACTGCATTCTCCTGACATAAGCATTGTCATGTGACCACAGCAGCCAATCAGTGGCCAGTGACACACTGCACAAAAGCACCAGATTGTATGTTCCAGGAGACAGGTGGAGGACAGGAATCAAATTGCATTGCTATTACAGTCCTGGAAAGATGTGCCATGAATACAGTGTGTCAAAACGGAAGCTGTTCTAGAGATTAATTGCCACAAGTTTAGCTTCTGTGCCCTACATTAGCCATAATCATCAAGGGAAGCAGTTTCTGACCAGATATTTGTAGAGTCCTTATAAAGCAGTAGTAGGAGAGAGTCAGATGTCCGTATAACTCTGACGAGGATAGCAATGTATTTTGAAGCAGTCGTCATGCTCAAAGTATTGTGTTGCGATCCTTGTCTGAGTTATACAGTCGTCTGACTCGCCCTTAGGCCTCGGTCAGATGTTTGTGATTTTTCTCATGTGCAAAATATGTTACTATTTTCACAATTATTCTGGATCTGAGTTTCATAAGTGTTTGGTCAGCTTTTGCTCTCAGTGTTTCATTTTTATGTATAGTAAAAGAATTCTAAAGCTTCTAATTTCAATAAGAATCGGACAGACCTAGGATGCAGCTAGAATGGCGTCTTAGTCCTATCTGATTTTCTCATGAACCCATGGACATTGTTGAGTTTCATCCTAGACTGGGATCAAAAACTGACATGTATCTGTTTTTGCAAACCACTTGTTCTACAAGAAACTCAGACACGTTGGTTTTCATTGATCAAACTCATATGAGAACCACAGACATGTAAATGAATACTTATATGGAGGACCTTTTAAATAAATGACTTTCTATGACGTACATGTACAAATGTGATATTCATAGAGCAGGAGGGGCTTTTTCAATGTGGTTATCCATTATGACTCATTGAGCTGGGTATATCACCTGTACAACATTCCATATCCCAAAAGTACAGAGATTGTCTTTATGAAGACTACCCCTAAAACCAATACTTGGTATTGTGGGGGCAAACATGGACTCCTGGAAAAGTTCTCTAACGTTATATATACAGTATATGTGTTATGATCTGCTACAAGCACTAAGGAAAGGTGGAATTCTGTCCCTACAATAGGACTGAGCTGGATCCCTACATGTAACGGGGGACCTGATCCTGCGACCAGACCCGCTAAAGTCCTCAGCTAGTCTGAACGAAGACCTATAGTTGCGAGGGAGGAATCCCTACAAGATCTAGGGACTGGGTGAAAAGATGGACACCTCCTAACAGAAAGTGTAGCAGGGAATATAAAACAGAAAACAAATACTAAGAGATCCTAAGATCAAGCAAAACTGACAGAGTAAGGCACCTAAGCACCTGGCTAGCTTAAGAGTAGATAATACAATGAAGTCCAGCAAAGCCAGAAGGGCGGAGCCAGACTAAATAGGGAAAAAAGGTCATGTGACAGCAAACTGAAACAAAATCTAACAAGAGGGTTCTATCAATATGCATATAATATATATATATATATATATATATATATATATATTTATATGAGGCATATACCAAGGTGATGCACTGTCCCCATTGCTGTTCTGCAGAGGCTTGAACCCCCTCAGTCACATAATTACAGAGTGTGGCTATGGATACAAGTTCAAGAGTGGAAGCACAATCAGCCACCTCCTCTACATGGATGACATCAAGCTGTATGCGAAAAACAACAAGACGTTGATTCACTGATCCACCTGACAAGGATCTACAGCGAAGACATGGGAATGTCCTTTGGACTGGAGAAGTGCGGCTGATTGGTAATAAAGAGAGGCAAGGTAGTCAAGACCGATGGAGTGGAATTACCAGCAAGGCACGTAGCAGATGTACAGACATGCTACAAGTAGCTCGGCATCCCATAGGGATACGGTAATCATGATGAGGAGGCAAGAAAAGCAGCAACATCCAAATACCATCAAAGGGTAAGACAGGTCCTGAAGAGCCAGCTCAATGGGAAGAATAAAATTTGTGCCATCAATACATATGCCCTGCCAGTTATCAGATACCCTGCTGGCATAGTGTGCTGGCCAAAAGAAGAGATGGAAGCTGGAGATGTGAAGACACGAAAGCTCCTCACAATGCATGGAGGTCTCCACCCTATAAAGGCCCCGTCACACATAACAGATAGCTAGCGAGATCGTTGATACGTCACGGATTTTGTGACGCAATAACGATTTCGCTAGCGATCTCGTTACGTCTGACAAGTAGCAACATCAGGCCCCTGCTGTGAGATCGCTGATCGTTACAAAGCTTCCTGGACCATTCCTGGGTCGTTGAGCTCCCGCTAGGCTGTGTGCATCGCTGTATTTGACACCTAGCCAACGACCTCGTTAGCGATTCAGAACTGAAACACGTAGGCGTGCATAAATTGGACTTTTCTGCTCCCCTCGTCCCCGATTGGTGGTCGCTACAGCGTTCTCATTTCCCGCCGCGTATAAAGAAAGCAACAGAATAGCAATTCCATCCTTTGTTTCTGACCTCGTGCTGGATTGCAGATCTTAGCAGAATTCTCCGGGTTGTGTGGAGTCACAGCCGAAGAACACTACAATCCACGAACCAGAACGCTTGTCAGGAACAAAGCCCAGATGAATGGATACAGAGTCACAGCCGAAGAACGCTGCTACGATCGAAACCAGAACGCAAACAGGAACAAAGGGACGGAATTGCTACAACGTGGCTTTATTTTAAACCTGACGCCCAATCAGAACGCAGTAGCGTCCACCAATCGGAGATGATTGGTGACACAGTCAGCCCCTATCAAGGTGTGGATCGTTGAAATAGCTGCTGTGTGAAAGCGTCCCAACGAGCAACAAGATCGTTAGTTAGATCGCTGGGGTGGCCGAAATCGTTGGGAAGTTCTGCATGTTTGACAGCTCCCCAACGATCACGATACGGCTCTCCAGCAATCTCAAAATCGTGACGTAATAACGATCTCGCTAGCGATCTCGTTATATGTGACGGGGCCTTAAGTCTGGCACCCAAAGATTGCATACCAACAGAAAGGAGGGTGGTCGAGGCTTGTTAAGCATAAAAGCCACCATCACGGATGAAACAAGGAGTATCCAGGAATACATCAGAAGAATGGCGCCAAAAGATGAGAGGCTGAGAGAAAGCCTAAGGCAGCAACAACAGATCTGGAAGGAAGAGCAGGAACATGAAGCGCCATGGCAAGACAAGCCTCTGCATGGGATGTACCATCGACAGATAACGGAGGTGGCTGACATGGAGAAATCCTACCAATGGCTCGAGAAAGCTGGACTCCGAGACAGCACCGAGGCACTAATCATAGCAGCACAAGAGCAAGCACTAAGTACCAGATCCATAGAAGCAGGAATATACCACACAAGACAAGACCCAAGGTGCAGACTAAGCAAAGAAACCTCAGAAACGGTCCAAGACATAGTGGCAGGATGCAAAATGCAAGCAGGACCAGAATAAACCGAATGCCACAACCAAGTAGCGGGAATTGTATACAGGAATATCTGCACATCATATGGGCTAAGTCCACCTAAGTCCAGGTGGGAGACACCAGAAAAAAGTGGTGGAGAATAAAAGGGCTAAAATCCTGTGGACTTCAAGATCCAGACAGATAAGCAGGTGTTGGCTAACCAACTAGACATTGTGATAGTAGACAAGGATCAGAAGACTCCAATGATAATAGATGTGGCAGTGCAAGTGACTCCAACATCAGAAAGAAGGAATATGAAAAGCTGGAGAAATACCAGGGCCTCAAAGGAGAACTGGAGAAGATGTGGAAGGTGAAGGCAACAGTGATTCCAGTGGTGATAGGAGCACTTGGAGCAGTGACCCCTAAGTTGGAAGATTGGCTGCAACAGATCCCAGGAGCAACATCTGAGCTCTCTATCCAGAAAAGTGCAATGCTGGGAACAGCTAAGATCCTGCGCAGAACCCTCAAACTCCCAGGCCTCTGGTAGAGGACCCGAGAATGATAAAGTACAACAAAGACCACCCCAAGAGAGGGGGTGAGAAGGAAGTTTATATATATACATACATACACACACACATACACACACAGGGAATATGGTAGAATTGTATTTGGAGGCAGATGCTGTGATTTTAAAATGGTTCCTCCAGTTCCTATATATAAAGCTCAATGAAAATCAGCATGGCAAGGAGTATGTTCATGCACTGAAATATATACTGTGAATTCATGTTGATGCCTAGGACTATTAGCATATCCACTGAGCTCAAGGAAGAATCTATGCGTGCACGCCTTTGTGGGTGATCTGTATGTAAATAAGAGCGGCAGAGTCACACAGCGCATGTTAGACTACACATATATAAGTATAAGCTTCATTTATAGCAATTCGGTTGCATTCTTTGTATTCTACAGTCAACCACCATATACGTAGCACCAAAGAGTCCTCTATTTATTAAATGGGCTTACCACAGGAATTACACTGCCCAAAAAGGATTGTGAAATCTGTTGTGAAAGCATTACCAACCCTCCGTTGCTTTTCTTTGTACAAAGCCTTTATCTGAAGATGTTAAATGAGAAAGACCTGTTGCAAGGGACACATAACCTGACAACTGCGTATAAGCCTACAGTATAAAGCCCGGGTCTCACATAGCGATACACCAGCGATCCCGACAACGATCAGGATCGCTGGTGTGTCGCTACATGATCGCTGCTGAGCTGCCAAACAGGCAGCTCAGGCAGCGATCAGCACAGCGACACTGCGGGTAACGTCGCTTAGTTACCCGCAGTGTATGTTGGATACCAGTGCCCTGATGCAGGGAGCTGGTAACCAAGGTACACATCGGGTTTCCAGGCACAGCCCCGGGCCTGGAAACCCGCTGTGTACCTTGGTTACCAGCGGATCGCTGGTCTCCCGCCTGTCACACGCAGCGATGCGTGCTGGCCAGCGGGAGACCAGCGATCAAAAAAATGTCCAGGACATTCAGCGACAATCAGCGATACCCAGCAGGGGGGCTGATCATCACTGAATGTCACACACAGCGATATTGTTAAAAGGGAATCTGCCATTAAGATCAACCCTTGGACATGCAGGACTTTGAAATGGTAATCCATCAACACTTTCATATCTTCTATCTGTAGCAGCATTTAATTAATAGGTACATGATGCATTAAGTGCTCTGGGCATGGCATAGCACTTCTTGAGTCTTGCTTCCAGATGCTTCTCCCCCTGCCATCCTTTTTAGGTTAGAGAAAAGAGGGAGACACAAAAGCGCAAATAGGGTCTTATCAAACGTTACACAAAGGTGCCCACTTGCGGCAGCGCGGGGATGATCCTTTTTTCCTACCTAAGTGTATCCTTTTAAGGTTGAATGATAGCTCACTATCAGATTTCCTTGCCCCCGGCACTTGATATGTTACAGACCATGAACTATCAATTACTCAACAACGTAGGAACAGAGAAGATTTTGAGGGATCTAGATATCAAAGACCTGCAAGCCCATATAAGCAGTTTTGGGGGGTTGATCTTACTGACAGATTCACTCACAGCTGGGTTAGCACAATATTCTCAGCAGTTACGGCCAGTTTAAGACATAATGCGTCACTGGGCGAAAATGAAAAATGCTAACATATTGCACCATCACACAGAAAAATGTAGGGTGCATTTACAAGAGCTGATTTCAGACCATTAAACAAGTGGCTATATTCGAGTCATTTGGCACTTGTTTTCTGGCCTCTTTACATAGGCTGACTGTTTACACAGGCAATATGCTGCCAAGAATGATGAGTTTTGTTTTGATATAAATAATCCAATCACCCAATGAGCAAATGAGGGTTATGATTTCTTGTTTGGTGATTGACGACATGTTTACACCTATAAATACTCATCTGCAGTACTGGTATACTTAAATGTGGATGCTACATCCTAACTGCATGTTACACAACCATAAAAATTAGGTTATATACACATAAACACACATAGATACAGAACAAAGCGGACATGTCACACGCTCTCATCATCTTCAGTACTATAGTTTTAGGGCAGCTGCAGACGAGAGTATGACAAATTGTCAAACTGTGAGTTTTATCCAGAAAACATGATTCTTTTCCTAATTTACATCCGATTTTCATCCATGTGCCATCTGTGTTTTTGCTGTTTACGTTTCTGTGACAACCATGTGAAGTCTGTATGGCATCTATGCATGATCTGATTTCGTACTACCACAATAAGAAATGTACATCATCAAATACAGTTTCCTAGTATTATAAAGGAAATATATAGGTAGAAATCGGATGCCGCTCGGATGTTCAAAGAGGTATCTGTTTTCTTTTACGCACCCATAGACTTGAATAGGTCAGTCTCATCTCAGACTTGGAAGAAAATAGTGCATGCAGCAATTTTTTTTGATTCCTCATGGACAGTCAGGCCGAGAAAAGAATTGTTCATCTGAATAGGTCTATTGAATAACATGGGTGAGTGTGCTGTCAATGAGCTAAGCACAAGTCCAATTTATAAACTTGTATGAGCCCTTAACTTCAGAAACTGCACTGATATTGGACTGGCATCATCAGCTCAATTTCATGATTGTAAAATCTGAGGGCCTTTATGTGGATGGGGTCGTAGGTGGCCCTGGATAATTGCCCGGTTTACACCTCCTAACACTGGCACTGGTAGAGGCAGACTCAAAGCAGTTGACAGATTTACATATTTCCTCCTTGCCTTTCCCATTAGAGCTGGTAATTCAGATTAGAAAAAAAATGTAGCTGACACTGGAAAAATTACTTGGTCACAAAAAATATTTAGAGTTGAGAGTTCTCAGTGGTTGATACCTTTTAATGGCTAACTGAAAAGATGGTAACAAATTGCAAGCTTTCGAGACTACTCAGGTCTCTTCATCAGGCATATTTATACACAACACAGCACAGAAAAAATGCAATAGTTGAGACAAGTGATGTGAAGCAGAACTGTCATTATGGGAGAGGGATGAACAGTTGTGGCAATAAATATTGGACTAGTTCATAGATAAGGAGTGTGAAAGTTTTATTGCCCTCTGATTGGGGTCTGGTAATGTTTTGTGATGTTCTCACAGGGTCTTTGAAGCAAATTCCTTAATTGATGTAATAGGCCATAAATCCATGTGATAGGTTCATTTCAACATTGAGAGTGTCAAAGGTCACCATCAATTTGTATTTGCAAACTGTCCTCTGTCTCTGAGATGTGAAATCACCTTTCAGTACAAGTAATTTCATGTCCAACATGCTATGACCGGGGATGCAGAAGTGTTTGGCCACAGGTAGATCCATTCTTTTTTCTCTTATTGTGTGGCGATGATTCTTCAGATTTTGTATTAGTCTTTGCCTGATGAAGAGACCTGAGTAGTCTCGAAAGCTTGCAATTTGTTACCATCTTTTCAGTTAGCCATTAAAAGGTATCAACCACTGAGGACTCTCAACTCTAAATATTTTTCTATCTACTGGCTAACATGGTACAAAGATACACATCTTTACTTGGTCACAAAAAGAGAGATGCACATGAATGTGTCATTTACTACAGACTGCAGACCCAGGCACACTGGCACTGTCACTTTTCTGTTAAGCCCTAGCAGATAAATGTAGAACAGCTAACTGAGCAGCCATACAATAGCTGATCCAGCAGTACAGGCAATTACATTATTTCCAATATTTGCATCTGCATTTCAGTTGTATCATGAGTCACGTGATAACGATCAGTCAGGCAGCAGTAAGATACGGATCTGCTAAAACTACAGTAGTAACCTACACAGGATGTGTGCAACAGAGCTGTACAGCAGCTTTACAGACGATTCTTTATTTTG
Source organism: Oophaga sylvatica (assembly GCA_033576555.1). Classification (NCBI taxonomy): domain Eukaryota; kingdom Metazoa; phylum Chordata; class Amphibia; order Anura; family Dendrobatidae; genus Oophaga; species Oophaga sylvatica. The sequence continues at coordinate 187,778,856 of JARQOD010000001.1, read as the reverse complement.
ACATTGAAAAGCCTTTGGCTACAGCTGGTCATTCAGAGGTTCATTTACTTCTTATTCAATTTTACGATCCTAATATTAAGGTTACCATCCTTCATATCTTGGTTGAGCACATGTTGAAAACTAATCTGCAATGATCCAAAAGATTTTCTCCATGGGAAAACACATTCGTTTGGGAGCACCAGGTTGGCGTAGGAAACTTATAGGCCATGCGATCCCTCCTTAACCCCTTCACCCCCAAGGGTGGTTTGCACGGGCCAATTTTTAAATTCTGACCACTGTCTCTTTATGAGGTTATAACTCTGGAACGCCTCAACGGATATTCGCGATTCTGAGATTATTTTCTCAGTGACATATTGTACTTCACGTTAGAAGTAAAATTTCTTCGATATAACTTGCGTTTATTTTTGAAAAAAAACGCAAATATGCGAAAATTTTTAAAATTTTAGCAATTTTCAAACTTTGAATTTTTATTCCCTTAAAACAGAGAAATATATCACACAAAATAGTTAAGAAATAACATTTTCCACATGTCTACTTTACATCAGCACAATTTTGGAACAAAATTTTTTTTTCTTAGGAAGTTATAAGGGTTAAAAGTTGACCAGCGATTTCTCATTTTTACAACAAAATTTACAAAGCCATTTTTTTTAGGGACCACCTCACATTTGAAGTCACTTTGAGGGGTCTATATGGCAGAAAATACCCAAAAGTGACACCATTCTAAAAACTGCACCCCTCAAGGTACTCAAAACCACATTCAAGAAGTTTATTAACCCTTCAGGTGCTTCACAGGAACTAAAGCAGCGTGGACGGAAAAAATGAATATTTAACTTTTTAGCCACAAAAATGATCTTTTACAAACTTTTTTTTATTTTCACAAGGGTAAAAGGAGAAAATGGACAGATAAGGTTGTTATGCAATTTCTCCTGAGTACGCCAATACCCAATATGTGGGGGAAAACCACTGTTTGGGCACACGGCAGAGCTCGTAATGGAAGGAGCGCCGTTTGACTTTTTCAAACTAAAATTGGCTGGAATTTAGATTGGATGCCATTGTCGCGTTTGGAGAACCTCTGATGCGCTCTAAACAGTGGAAACCCCCACAAGTGACACCATTTTGGAAACTAGACCCCCTAAGGTACTTATCTAGATCTGTTGTGAGCACTTTGAACCCCCAAGTGTTTCACAAAAGTTTATAATGCCTGGGTGTGAAAAAAAAAACAATTTTCCACAAAAATGATTTTTTAGTCCCAAATGTTTGAATTTTCCCAAGGAAATTGGACCCCAAAAGTTGTTGTCCAATTTGTCCTGAGTACGCTGATACCCCATATGTGGGGGAGGGAAACTGGGTGCACGGCAGGGCTTGGAAAGGAAGTAGTAACGTTTTGGAATGCAGACGTTGATGGGGGTCATGTTCCATTTGCAGTGCCCCAGATGAGCCTAAACAGTGGAAACCCCCCACAAGTGACCCCATTTTGGAAACTAGACCCCCTAAGAACTTATCTAGATCTTTGGTGAGCACTTTGAACCCCCAAGTGCTTCACACAAGTTTATAATGCCCGGGCATGAAAATAAAAAATCCTATTTTTTTCCCACAAAAATTATCTTTTAGTCACTAATTTTTTATTTTCCCAAGGGTAACAGGAGAAATTGGACCACATAAGTTGTTGTACAATTTGTCCTGAGTACGCTGATACCCCATATGTGGGGGGGAACCACTGTTTGGGCGCACGGCAGAGCTCGGAATGGAAGGAGCACCATTTGACTTTTTCCAACCAAAATTGGCTGGAATTGAGATTGGATGCCATGTTGCATTTGGAGAGCCCCTGATGTGCCTAAACAGTGGAAACCCCCCATAAATGACCCCATTTGGGAAACTAGACCCCCTAAGGAACTTATCTAGATCTTTGGTGAGCAATTTGAACCCCCAAGTGCTTCACACAAGTTTATAACGTAGAGCCGTAAAATTTAAAAATCATATTTTTTCCACAAAAATGATCTTTTCACCCCAATTTTTATTTTTCCAAGGGTAACAAGACTCCAAAAGTTATTGTGCAATTTGTCCTGAGTGCGCTGATACCCCATATGTGGGGGTAAACCACTGTTTGGGTGCATGGCAGAGTTTGGAAGGGAAGGAGCGCCGTCTGACTTTTTCAACGCAGAATTGGCTGGACACCATGTCGTGTTTGGAGAGCTCCTGATCTGCCTAAACAGTGGAAACCCCCATAAATGACACCATTTTGGAAACTAAACCCCTCAAGGAACTTATCTAGATGTGTGGTGAGAACTTTGAACCCCCAGGTGTTTCACTAAAGTTTATAACGTACATCCGTAAAATAAAAAATCTTTTTTTTTTTTTACAAAAATGATTTTTTCGCCCCCAATATTTTATTTTCACAAGGGTAACAGAAGAAATTGGAACCCAAAAGTTGTTGTCCAATTTGTCCTGAGTACGCGGATACCCAATATGTGGGCGAAAACTACTGTATGGGCACACGTCGGGGCTCGGAAGGGAAGTAGTGACGTTTTGGATTGCAGACTTTGATGGAATGGTCTGGGGGCGTCATGTCACATTTGGAAAGCCCCTGATGCAACTAAACAGTGGAAACCCCCACAAGTGACCCCATTTTGGCAAATAGACCCCACAAGGAACTTATCTAGATGTGTGGTGAGCACTTTGAACCCCGAAGTGCTTCACAGAAGTTTATAACGTACAGCCGTAAAAATAAAAAATCCTTTTTTTTTTACAAAAATGATTTTTTCGCCCCCAATATTTTATTTTCGCAAGGGTAACAGGAGAAATTGGACCCAAAAGTTGTTGTCCAATTTGTCCTGAGTATGCTGATACCCAATATGTTGGAGAAAACTACTGTATGGGCGCACCTCAGGGCTCGGAAGAGAAGTAGTGACGTTTTGGATTGCAGACTTTGATGGAATGGTCTGGGGGCGTCATGTCGCATTTGGAGAGTCCCTGATGCGCCTAAACAGTGGAAACCCCCCCACAAGTGACCCCATTTTGGAAAATAGACTACACAAGGAACTTATCTAGATGTGTGGTGAGCACTTTGAACCCCGAAGTGCTTCACAGAAGTTTATAACGCACAGCCGTAAAAATAGAAAATCTTTTTTTTTTTGCAAAAATGATTTTTTCGCCCCAATATTTTATTTTTACAAGGGTAACAGGAGAAATTGGACTCCAAAAGTTGTTGTCCAATTTGTCCTGAGTACGCTGATACCCAATATGTGGGAGAAAACTACTGTATGGATACACGTTGGGGCTCGGAAGGGAAGTAGTGACGTTTTGGATTGCAGACTTTGATGGAATGGTCTGGGGGTGTCATGTCGCATTTGGAGAGCCCCTGATGCGCCTAAACAGTGGAAATCCCAACAAGTGACCCCATTTTGGAAAATAGACCCCACAAGGAACTTATCTAGATGTGTGGTGAGCGCTATGAAGCCCCAAGTGCTTCACAGAAGTTTATAATGTACAGCCGTAAAAACAAAAAATATTTTTTTTTGTACAAAAATGATATTTTCGCCCCCAGTTTTTTATTTTCCCAAGGGTAACAGAAGAAATAGGACAAATTGCACAATAACTCTTGGGGTCCAGAGTACGCTGATACCTCATATGTGGGGATAAACTACTGTTTGGACGCATGGCAGAGCTCAGAAGTGAAGGAGCACCATTTGACTTTTTCAACGCAGAACTGGCTGGAATTGAGATCAGACGCCATGTCACATTTGGAGAGCCCCTGATGTGCCTAAACAGCGGAAACCCCCCAATTCTAACTCCAACCCTAACCCCAACACACCCCTAACCCTAGTCCCAACCCTAACCACAAACCTAACCCTAACACACCCCTAATCCCAACCCTAACCCTAATCCTAACTTTAGCGCCAACCCTAACCCTAACTTTAGCCGCAACCCTAACCCTAACGGGAAAATGGAAATAAATACATTTTTTATTTTATTACTTTTCCCTAACTAAGGGGGTGATAAAGGGGAGTTTGATTTACTATTTATAGCGGGTTTTCATGATTGGCAGCTGTCACGCTAAAAGACGCTTTTTATTGCAAAAATAGTTTTTTGCATCTCCACATTTTGAGAGCTATAATTTTTGCATATTTTGGCCACAGAGTCATGTGAGGTCTTATTTTTTGCGGTACGAGTTGACGTTTTTATTGGTACCATTTTTGAGCACGTGACATTTTTTGATCGCTTTTTATTTCGATTTTTGGGAGGTTAGAATGAACAAAAATCAGCAATTCATGAATTTCTTTTGGGGGAGGCGTTTTTATTGTTCCGCGTGTGGTAAAATTGATAAAGCAGTTTTATTCTTCGGGTCAGTACGATTATGTCGATACCTCATTTATATCATTTTTTTATGTTTTGGCGCTTTTATAGAATAAAAACAATTTTATATAAAAAATAATTATTTTTGCATCGCTTTATTCTGCGAGCTATAACTTTTTTATTTTTTTGCTGATGATGCTGTATGGCGGCTCCATTTTTGCGGGACAAGATGACGTTTTCAGCGGTACCATGTTTATTTATATCGGTCTTTTTGATCGCGTGTTATTCCACTTTTTGTTCAGCGGTATGATGATAAAGCATTGATTTTTGCTTTTTTTTTTTTTTTTTAAGGGGTTCACTAAAGGGGTTAACTAGTGGGACAGTTTTATAGTGGGGGTCGTTACGGACGCGGCCATACCAAATATGTGTACTTTTATTGTTTTGGTTTTTTTATTTACAGGAAGAAATTAATTTATTGGGGAATATTTTTTTTTTTTTTATTCATTTTGGATTTTTTTTTAAAACATGTTTATTTTTATTTTTTTTAACTTTTTTACTTTGTCCCAGGGTGGGACATCACTGTATTTTATCAGATCGCTGGTGTGACAGTGTGCACAGCACTCTGTCACACCAGTGATCGCTCAGGCAGTGCAGCAGGCTTCTCAGTGCCTGCTCTCAGCAGGCACTGAGGAAGCCGCCTCCCTCCATGACCCCGGCGCCATCTTGGATCCGGGTCCTGGGAGGGAGGAAGCCCTCAGAACAGCGCGATCACATCGCGCTGGTCTGAGGGTCTCAGGGGGGCGCACAGGGAGCCCCTCCCTGCGCGATGCTTCCCTGTGCCCCCAGTACACCGCGATCATGTTTGATCGAGGTGTGCAAGGGGTTAATGTGCGGGAGCGGTCCGTGACCACTCCTGACACACAGTCATGGGTGTCAGCTGTGATAATCAGCTGACACCCGGCGGCGATTAGCTGCGCTCCCTATGGGAGCGCAGCTGATCGCCTATGACGTACTATCCCGTCCATGGTCAGATTGTCACGGGTTTTATGGACGGGATAGTATGTCTAATGTCAGAGAGGGGTTAAGATTAGATATGCAAATAGCCCCTTTAGAGAAGAAGAGAGGACAGGCTCACAGTTGACACTAGAGCTCCTTCCGTCTTCCTCTGTGAAGAGCCTATTTGCGTTAACTTCTGTAAAAACATCTCCTCGCACATAGATCAGTGATACACCCCAAAAAAAAATTGTGTATACTTATGGGCATTGTAATGGGAACACTATTAAAGGAAACCTGTCATGTAAAAAAATTCTATTATCCTGTTGATATGGGGTTAATGTGCAGGTTAACAGCATTCTGAAGCTGCCGAGGGGCTACACTGAGAGCCCCGCTGTCGGGAGGAAATTAACTTTATTACTCCCAAGAGCAGTGGACTTTCAGTCATAGGGCTGCGGCTGGCGTGGATTCAGTTGCTGTTCAGTGCATAGTGAGCAGTATCCGAAACCAGGCTCCTGCAAACAATAAGTGCCGGGGACGCAGTTACAGCCATCTCTCACGATGTTCTGAGCAGTGACTAAGGGCCTGTGCACACGTTGCGGTTTTTGCTGCGGTTCCGCACGCCATGTACAGTACAATGTTAGTGAAGGGGGAAAAAAAAAAGCTGTGCACATGATGCGGAATTTTCCGCGTGGATTGGGTGCGGTTTCAAAACCGCAGCATGTCAATTCTTTGTGCAGATTCCGCTGCGGTTTTACACCTATTCCATTATAGGTGTAAAACCGCAGGGCAATTCCGCAAAAAAAAATGCGCCAAAACCGCAGTAAATCTGTGCTAAAACCGCAGTGCTGTTTACCTGCGGTTTTAGCAAAATACGCGCGGAAAAAAACGCAAGTGAATCCGCAACGTGTGCACGGGGCCTAAAGCTGCACGGTTGCACCCCTGTGACTGAAAGCCTAAGACAGCTAGGAGGAAGAAAGTTCATTTCCTTCCGGCAGCGGGACTCTCAGTGTGGATGCTGGGAAGCTTCAGGAAACTATTTACCTGCAGTATAATCCCATATCTGCAGTACAGTTTTGATTATTTTAGGATTAAAACTTATAGTATAAAAATAAAGATAAAAGACAGTGAAGTTCTAAATCTGAGACAATAGTTATTTTTCTAAATGAGATAAACATGTTACTTTTAAGGGGAATCTGTCTTTATTACCTCATCTGAGAGCAGCATGATGTAGGAAAACAGACCCTGAATCCAATGATGTATTATTTAGAGTACTGAGTGCAGCAGTTGTGACACAGAGTACTCAGATGAACAATGCAGTAGAGCTGAGAAAACTACCACTGCCCACACCAGGCTCTGTATGTACATTGTATATTGCACCAGGCAGCTAGTCAGAGCAGTGATAATCTCCCAATGATAAAATCTTCATTGTAAGTAAACAACATCACACAGCCTGATAAGTGACACATCTTTGAATTCAGCATTTTAACTCCTATCTACCTCATGCTGTCCGCAGATTATACAGCAAAACCTGCTGACAGATTCCCTTTTTATTAAATAGTTTGCTCATCTATAACCCCAAAGGATTTAACTGGCATTATTTATTAGTATGGTAAGAAGATGTATCATTTCATACAATCGACTTTATATGCACTTTCATTCAGTTTTATTAATGATCTACAGATAAAGCAGCGATGAGTGTGTTTCTGTATCAAAATAACTTTTTTTTAGATCTGATAATAAAGTGTATTTACTTGTATTCATCAATATGACAAATTAAAAATTCAGTTTTGCAACAGCTGACAAACAATTTTGCAGATTGGAAGCTTTCTGAACAGGGTATCATCAAGTCTAAGTGCATGCTCACTTATAATGATCAAACGCAAAGTTATAATTATTCCATACTAAAAATTATCCGGATGCTATATAATTAAAGGGTAATAAATGCATCAAGCACAGACAAACAGATATTTACTAGAATAAATGCTATAAATAGGAAACTACAGCTTGGATCTTCACAAGTGTCCGAACAAATGCACTATAGAATATTGCGGATCTGGCATAGCTGTGTATTGTTACCCGTACTGTTCTCAGCATTGACATCCACAGGGCAAGCAGTCAGGAAATGGAGTAGAACAAGAAAGTCTTTATACTCAGGATTGTTCTGCTACATTACTGCTAATGCCGGTGAAGTGATGGGAAGCATCCGAGTACGGCCATTAGCCTGGTTTAGCAGAGCCGCCAACTCCCACTGCTTATTTGTGAATCTTGCCGGTTTTAAGTCAGATTGTTATTTCTCGCATGACTGACAACATGGACTTTATAGTTCTTCTTTTCTCTCCTTTACTATCTGCTTTTGGATTTGGCATCTCTGGGATCAGTGCATGGATCAATTTGATAAGCAATCCTCTATGCAGCCAGCGATACCTGCTACAGATTGACCCAGATTGACCATCAACTCCAATATCAGGCTGGTCCCATCAACGACAAGCCGTATCACAGTATCTCACGGCAAACACGGAAAACCAGCGAAAAAAGCAGCATAAACCGATCCGAGCAGTGTCAAGAGCATTGCAACAACCTTCTTGGGATGCTTAAAGGGTTATAAAATCACTGCAGTGTGCAAACACCGATGAGGTTAGAGGGAAAAGAAATCTGGGTCATTCTTCAAGTCGAAAATGAATGTCTACGGTTTTTTTTTTGCTAGCAGAACACTCCAGACAGTAAGAGCTGAAGCACTGAGATCTGTAACAGGCTGTTTAAACCATTCACTTGCAGAATAGCTAAAGGTTCAGATGCTGCCAACCAGATTAGCAGTCAGCTGGAAATCTGCGTCTATAGGAAGCACGCTGGACCGCTTCATCCCAGGCTACAAGCCTAAGGAACTGCAAATGTGTCTCGCAAAGTATTTCTACAGCAAAGCAAACTGGTTTACACACCATGTATCCTGTGCTACAGATTTTTCAAAACTTACAGGAGGTGCCATGACTAATGGAAACAGTGCCCTTCCTGGCTGCTGCCACCACCGTTTCCTTGTTCCCACCTCTTCCCAGATTACCATCGATCCCATTAATGTTTACGATCGCCCTCTCACTCCACATACGTACGTACCCTTGCCTTCAGCCGAAAACACATTCTGGAAAAAAGGGTGAAATCTTTGTAATCCTGGGATCAGTAAAGCTGGGATATCCCTGCAGTCAGTCATGGAGTGAACTGTCAGCTGTTTCTATGTAGCAGAGAAATATGCTGGTCATGAATATACATGCTACTTGCTGGCAGAAATCCCCAACATAGTTCCAGATGGAGTCACCCCATATAAATGTGTTGAAACCTGTCCGGGCAGCGTATGAAATAATGCAAGAAAAAATGCTCACCTCCACTATTTCTGTGCTAGCGTATCTGGTTGAAGTCTGCTCTGTTGGATGTGCCACCGAGATCTGTACAAATGTGTTCAGCTTTCCATCACGGGCAGCAGTCAGTAAATCCTTGCATGCTACAGGAAGAAGAAAAAAAAGAGAAAAGAAAATATAAATAGACTGTAAAAGTGCTAGATTAATGTGCCACTGGGCGAGACAGGCTTAGCATGAGCTGTGAATGACATCTCTGGAGACGCAGCTGATTTAGCAGAGGAAGTCCCTTGGAGTTACCTTTGCAGACATAGGAAGTCACATGTTAGAGCTGAGAATTCATTTCCACAAGCGGCTCCTGTAAGATTTCCCAGCCAGAGGCAGAGCATTGGAGTATAATTGCAGGCTAATCCGCAGCCACACACAGAATAAGCACATCAGCTCTGACCTTAAAACCCAAGCAACGTCACTTACTCTGTGGTCACAGGCCTTGTGGTGAACGCTATGGAGGGATCTCTCACTAAAGAGGTTACTGATTAACTGGCTGGGTCACATATATCCTGTCCAGGATATACACACATACACGGCGACTCTAAAGACAATGTGCGCGTGTATATTTTACTTGGAGACAAACACATGGATATATACATACACATATACATGTGCTTGTCACAAAATTAGAATATCATCAAAAAGTTAACTTATTTCAGTTCTTCAACACGAAAAGTGAAACTCATATATTATATAGAGTCATTACAAATAGCATAATCAATTTCAAGTGTTTATTTCTGTTAATGTTGATTATGGCTTACAGCCAAAGAAAACCCAGAAGTCATTATCTCAGTAAATTAGAAAAATTTACAAAAAACACCTGCAAAGGATTCCTAAGCTTTAAAAAAGGTCCCTTAGTCTGTTTCACTAGGCTCCACAATCATGGGGAAGACTTCTGACTTGACAGATGTCCAGAAGGCAGTCATTGACACACTCCACAAGGAGGGTAAGCCACAAAAGGTCATTGCTAAAGAAGCTGGCTGGTCACAGAGTGTTGTATCCAAGCATATTAATAGAAAGTTGAATGGAAGGAAAAAGTATGGTAGAAAAAGGTGCACAAGCAATTGGGATAACCGCAGCCTTAAAAGGAAGGTTAGGAAAAGGCCATTCAAAAATTTGGGGGAGATTCACAAGTCATTGCTTTAAGAGCCACCACACACAGACATATCCAGGACATGGGCTACAAGTGTTGCATTCCTTGGGTCAAGCCACTCATGATCAATAGATGCCAGAAGCGTCTTACCTGGGCCAAGGAGAAAAAGAACTGGAATGTTGATCAATGGCCCAAGGTGTTGTTTTCAGATAAAAGTAAATTTTGCATTTTATTTGGAAATTGTTGGCAGCGGATTATTCAGGTTACTCTCCAAGCATGTGACAACAGAGCTTCTTTATTCAGGAACAATATGTGATAGATCAGGAATAAATCATTAATGTGTCTCTGTTAGTGTTGAGCATTCCGATACCGCAAGTATTGGGTATCGGCCGATATTCGCTGTATCGGAATTCCGATACTTAGTTCCGATATTTTTCATATATCGTATACCGGAATCGGAAGTTCC
>JARQOD010000001.1:187734913-187768513 GCA_033576555.1 Oophaga sylvatica | reverse complement strand
GGTAGAGTCTGGGTCCCGGATAGAGAGGGCCATCTATCTAAGTGTAATTAGAGGCTAGACAAGCCCAGGTTTTCTGTTTATGCTTTGTTTTAATCTGTTTGCTGTGGACTTTAATAAAGCTGGTTGCGGCCAGTTTTCACCAGAACTGCTGTCTGAATGAACTGTTTTCATGCCATTCTGTCTACCCAGACAGCGATCCTAGAGCTAAACCCCGGAAATGTTACAGGGGTTACAGAGACTGACTTTTGCACCAAACACGTCCCCGTTGAACATTGATAAATGTGAATGTTCCACTCTTGTGGTGTGACTGGTGGTCGCGTGGTTAATGGGAGGTATATGTCACAGGGATGGATGCTCCCTGCGATGCAACCTGGAGTATTTTGTCTTTAGTGCACATGAACATTAATATGTCGTTTAGTGTACCTGGGTCTGGGTTGAGGGTAGCTATGAGAGATGGGAGGGTCTGGCTACCCATACTACCTCACCTCTGGGTGAGGGTGCTTACTGTACCCCTTTTCCTGAGTGTGTGGTTGTAAGTTTGAGGACCTGTGATGAGGTCATGACCATGTGACCAGACCATGTGATCCATACCTCACCTGCGGGTGGGGTTACAGCTATGTAGTGGAGGTGTGTTTGGCACATTGTAGTGAGTGTTTGGGAGTCTGCCAGTGTGGACAGACTTCTATGTGTCCAGGATGGACACTACAGAGAGGTCTGTGTTCAGAGAGGAAGAAGCTTCCCTGTGTCTGGGGCTCCAGATAGAGCCTGAGTGCTATGGACATTGATACTGTGTCTACCTAATGTAAAGACTGTTTACCTTTTTGTTGCTGAAGTGACGGTTTATGAAGCAAATAAACCACATGGACGTTGAAGAGAATGTGTCTCCTGTCTCCTACTACGCAGCTGAGTACAATCCTTACACTCTGTATATATTATGTACCTGAATGCTGCTATGAGTATATTGTAAATAGGGAGAGCGTAGTGATTAGTTTAGCCCACTAGGGGGGGGCACATTAGGACCAAAAGAGCTGCAAGATAGGAACTAGTTAAAACCTAGGAGGGGCAAACTGTGGGTAAGGCAGAGAATTTCCTGCATTTGAGTAAGTAGGGTCAGAGAACCCGGACAGGGCAGTTGGCAACGCAACATTTTCAGGCCAGTAGCCCAGTCATCCAGGACCTGTGGGCTGAAGGTCACAGCAGTGAGAGAATGCAGGGCAGCTCCAAGATGTGGCAGCTAACTACGTGGGCAGACATCCTTATGTCTGGGGCTAAACGGACTGGGGAACTCCTAAAGTTAGTTAGGCTGAACAGAAGGAACGCTGTGGTACCGGATATTCTGGAAGAAGTGAGGGAAAGCACAGGGAAAGAAAAGGAAGTACTCTGTGATGATCCCTATGTTGTGTCTGTGACTGAGCTGGATGTACTGAGAATGGAACCAAGTAAAATCATTTATTTCAAGTTGGAACTGGACTCGAAGGAAATCCTCAGCCGATCCGAGAGGACCCTGATGGAACAGAAAGCGAGAAGAAAGGTACGCTACAAAAGGGACATTGTGCATATGTAACAGAGGGCCAGGGTGTGTATAATCAGCCATCATTGTGGGCCACAACTACGGCCCTGGACACTCTTACACTTGCATCAAACACATTCCAACAGAAATCAAGGTCCCAGAGTCTGGAGGAAGAGTGGAGAGGCACACAATCCAAGGTGCTTGAGGTCTAATGTGAAGTTTCCATAATCAGTAATGGTTTGGGAAGCCATGTCATCTGCTGGTGTAGATCCATGGTGTTTTATCAAGACCAAAGTCAGTGAAGCCTTCTACCAGGACATTTTAGAGCACTGACTTCATACTTCCCTCTGCCGACAAGCTTTCTGAAGATGGATATGTAATTCTCCAGCAGGACTTGGCACCTGTCCACACTGCCAAAAGTACTAAAAACCTGGTTTTAAAACAACAGTATCACTGTGCTTGATTGGCCAGGAAACTCGCCTGACCTTAACCCCATAGAGAATCTATGGGGTACTGTCAAAAGGAACATGAGAGACACCAGACCCAATAATACAGATGAGCTGAAGGCTGCAATCAGAGCAACCTGGGCTTCCATAACATCTCAGCAGTGCCACAGGCTGATTGCCTCCATGCCACGCCTCATTGATGCCGTAATTGATGCAAAAGGAGCCCCGACCAAGTATTTAGGGCATTTACTGAACATACATTTCTGTAGGCCAGCATTTTGGATTTTAAAATCATTTTTCAAGCTGGTGTTATAAAGTATTCTAATTTACTGAGATAATGACTTTTGGGTTTTCATTGGCAGTAAGCCATAATCATCAACATTAACAGAAATAAACACTTGAAATAGATCACTCTGTTTGTAATGACTATATAATATACAGTATGAGTTTCATTTTTTGCATTGAAAAACTGAAATAAATTAACTTTTTGATTATATTCTAAGTTTGTGAGAAGCACCTGTATGTACACACATACACAACACACTGTGACTCTAAAGACAATGAGTGTGTGTATATTTTACTTGGAGACATACACATGGGTATATATATATAAATATATATATATATATTATATATACATACACACATATATGCTTGTCACCCAACTTACTCCGAAATACATACAAGAGTAAGGAACAAATAACTAGAATGTTATAAGTGTGCCCATACCAGACACAGACAGAAAAGGGCCCCTTGTACAAGAACTGTATAGTGCGCCTTTGCCATCCGATAGTTTACCATAATGCACCCACCCATGTGTCTGTGACAGAAGCTGCTTGCATGCTGCTCCTGAGGTGGAAATTGGCCTCCTCACATTTTAGGTCCTTGTGGGGATGTGTTATGTTTAGGTAGCTGAGTAGGCAGGAATAAAAAAAGCATAGGCAGCCTAACACCAGAGAGGTTGTAAACTAATAGGTTGCAGACCCCTAAACTAACCGCACAACTAGAAGCAGCTGTGGGACGTTCCTACAGTGCCCTAGACGCCTCGTCACAGCCGGAGAGATAGCTTTTCCTGAAAAAGGAAAGAGGAAAGCTAACTGCCCCGGAGTAGACCCCAAAAGAATAGGAAGCCCCCAGACATATAATGGCGGTTAGACAAGATGAAAACACAAACACAGACAGAAAATAGACTGAGCAAACGCTGGGGCCCAAAACTGTCTAGATAGGACAGCACAGGAGAGAATACTGTCTGCAACCCAGAAAAACCCTAGGAAAAACTCCAACACTTCTGAATCCAAAAATACTGAGACCACACGGTCTCGACCACCTATATCAGATCTCTGGTGTGGACACATAGCAACCCAGCAGTAAAATATCACAAGAACTGAGCAAATGAACAAATACAAAAAATGAACAGAGACCAGCCAAAGCCCCCCACAGGGGACCCAGCTGAAGACAAAAGCAATGCAGCAAAAAGCAAGGAATTCAAACCAAAGTAAAAAAACTGAAAGAGACATCTGAATGCAAGCAGGAGGCAGCAGAAAAGCAAGCTGAATTCCAACCTAGACCAGGAAGAACAATTGATCACCGGCGAGGCTCATGGGAGGTCAGCTCACTTATATCAGGCCAGTCAGTACCACCAGACAACCACTCGTCAACTGCAGGTGTGTAACTCTTGGTGTTCAACACAGGTTCAATACCCTCAGCAACCACCAGAGTGAGCTTCAGCTCCGAAGTAGTCTCCAATATGTTCACAACAGTACCCCCCCTTGAGGAGGGGTCACCGAACCCTCACATGTGCCACCAGGACGATCAGTATGAGCTCGGTGATAGGCACGGACCAGTCTTTCAGCATGAATGTCAGAAGCAAACACCCAAGAATTGTCCTCCTGACCATAGCCTTTCCACTTCACCAAGTACTGGAGTCTCCGCCTGGCCAAACGAGAACCCAATATCTTCTCAACCACATACACCAAATTGCCCTCAACCAAGACAGGATCAGGAGGCACAGCCATAGGAACCACTGGCTCAACAAATCTCTTCAATAAAGATTTGTGAAATACGTTGTGAATCCTGAATGTTCCTGGAAGAAGCACACGGAAGGAAGCGGGATTAATAATCTCCACGATCTTATAAGGTCCAATGAACCTTGGCTTAAATTTTGGAGATGCAACCTTCATGGGGATATTTTTTTAGGACAACCAAACCAAGTTACCCACTTTAAATCGAGGACCATCAGTCATATGTCGGTTGGCAAACCGCTGGGCCTTCTCCTGAGAGAGGGACAACTTATCCACTTCTTGATCCCAAATCTGCTGCATTCTCTCCACAATAGAGTCAACACCAGGACAGACAGAAACCTCCACCTGCCCTGAAGAAAATCGAGGATGAAATCCGAAATTGCAGAAAAATGGAGACATCAAGGTGGCAGAACTAGCCCTATTATTCAAAACAAACTCAGCCAAGGGCAAAAAGGAGACCCTGTCATCTTGATCAGCAGACACAAAACATCTCAAATAAGTCTCCAAGGTCTGGTTTGTTCTCTCAGTATGTCCATTGGTCTGAGGGTGGAACGCAGAGGAAAAAGACAGCTGAACCCCCAGTTTGGAACAAAATGTTCTCCAAAATCTGGACACAAACTGGACTCCTCTGTCAGACACAATGTTCTCTGGAACGCCGTGCAACCGAACCACCTGTTGAAAAAATAAGGGCACCAACTCAGAGGAGGATGGCAACTTAGGTAGTGAGACAAGATGTATCATCTTGGAAAACCTATCACAGATCACCAAAATAACAGTCATTCTCTGAGAGACAGGGAGGTCGGAAATAAAATCCATAGAGATATGGGTCCATGGCCTCTTGGGCACAGGTAATGGCATTAACAAACCACTAAAGCGAGAGCAAGGTTTGGACCGAGAACAAGTTCCACAGGACTGCACAAAGTCCCTGACATCACGAGACAAAGTGGGCCACCAAAAGGACCGACTCACCAAATCACTGGTACCAAAAATACCAGGATGGCCAACCAACTTGGAGCAATGAATCTCAGACATCACATTCTTCCTCCACTGGTCTGGGACAAACAATTTCCCAGCAGGGCAACGTTCAGGTTTATCCTCCTGAAATTTCTCTAAAGCCAGTCTCAAATTGGGCGAGATAGCGGAAAGAACCACACCCTACTTCAGAATAACAGCAGGCTCAGTTACCTCAGGAGAATCCAGGAAGAAACTCCTCGAGAGGGCATCCGCCTTAACATTCTTAGTGCCCGGGAGAAAAGAGACCACAAAATTAAAACGTGTGAAAAACAAGGCCCACCTGGCCTGTCTAGGATTAAGTCGCTTGGCTGATTCAAGATAAACCAGGTTCTTATGTTCCGTGAGTACCACCACCTGATGCTTGGCTCCTTCCAGCCAATGTCTCCACTCCTCAAAAGCCCACTTCATGGCCAATAACTCCCGATTACCCACATCATAGTTACGTTCCGCTGGGGAAAATTTTCGAGAGAAAAAGGCACAAGGGTTATTCTTAGAGGTCTCCGGATCCCTTTGGGACAAAACGGCTCCTGCACCAATCTCAGAAGAATCAACCTCCACCTGAAATTGTAGAGAAACATCAGGTTGACGCAGAACAGGAGCAGAAGTGAATCTCCGCTTAAGCTCCTGAAACGCAGAAACTGCCTCAGGAGACTAATTCACTACATCAGAACCCTTCTTAGTCAAATCAGTCAGTGGTTTCACAATACCAGAGAAATTAGCTATAAATTTACATAAAAATTAGCAAAACCCAAAAATCTCTGAAGAGCCTTCAATGTAGTGGGTTGAACCTAATCACAAATGGCCTGAACTTTGACCGGGTCCATTTCAATAACAGACGGAGACAAAATGAATCCCAGAAGTGAAACCTTCTGTACGCCAAAAAGACATTTTGATCCCTTCACATGCAATGCGTTTTTTCTCAAAATCCGGAATACAGTCCGAACATGTTCCACATGAGAATCCCAGTCATTGGAAAAAATCAAGATATCGTCCAAATAAACGATCAGAAATTTATCCACGAAATCCCGGAAAATATCGTTCATAAAGGATTGGAAGACGGTAGGGGCATTAGTGAGCCCAAAAGGCATCACTAGGTACTCAAAATGCCCTCTGGGGTATTAAACGCCGTCTTCCATTCATCTCCGTGCTTGATGCGAATAAGATTATACGCCCCCCTGAGGTCAAGCTTGGTAAACCAACAAGCACCCTTCACTCTGGAAAGTAGGTCAGAAATCAAGGGTAATGGATATTGATATTTAACAGTGATCTTATTCAGGAGACGATAATCAATACACGGCCTCAATGAGCCATCCTTCTTGGCCACAAAGAAAAAGTCAGCGCCCAAGGATGAAGAGGATGGTCTGATATGACCCTTCTCTAAAGACTCTATGATATAAGATCGCATAACCTCATGCTCAGGTGGGAAATTTACCACCGGGTACTAAGTCAATAGTGCAATCATAACTCCTATGAGGAGGTAACGATGCAGACTTACTCTCACTAAACACATCAGAAAAATCAGTCAAATAGTTAGGGACATCTTGTGACTGGGGGGAGGCAGAAAAAACATCTTGAGACGAGGGGCAGAAAAAACAGGAGTGTCAGCACGAACACATTGACAACCCCAACTGCTCACAGACACAGATTTCAAATCCAAAACAGGATTGTGAGTCTGTAACCATGAAAACCCAGTACAACAATGTCATGTAAATTATGTAACACCAAAAATTTGCAATTCTCTTGGTGGCTCAGGTCAACCCGCATTATCACCTGGGTAGAAAACTGGGGTTTATTCTCCGCCAAGGGGTAGAATCAATGCCCAGTAAAGGAATAGACTTCCGCAGGGGTATCATAGGAAAACCACAACGTTTGGTAAAATAAAAATCCATCAGGTTTATAGCTGCCCTTGAATAAACAAAAGCCTGAGCTGAAAATGTGGACATGGAGCAAATCAAGGTAACAGTCAACAGAAATTTAGTCTGAACACTACCCAAAACAACTGAGCGCGCAAAACGTCTCCCCCGCTTAGGGCAGATGGAAATAGCATGAGAAGGGTCACCACAATAGTAGCACAACTTATTACTCATACGAAATTCATGGCGCTGTGCCTCAGAAGTCACTCCATCACATTGCATGGGCTCAGGGGCTGGCCCGCAAGGCATCACAATCTCACGCATATTTCTACGCTCGCGCAGACGTCTGTCAACTTGAATAGCTAATGACATAGAGTCATTGAGACCAGAGGGGACAGGGAATCCCACCATAACATCCTTTACAGTCTCTGCCAGACCCTTCCAAAGAAGAGCTGCCAGAGCATTGTCATTCCATTTAGTAAGGACTGCCCACTTTCTGAATTTCTGACAATACAGCTCAGCGGCTTCATGACCCTGATTCAATACCGACAAGGTTTTTTCAGCTTGATCAGTAACATTAGGTTCATCATACAATAACCCCAGAGCCTGAAAAAACACATCAACATCATTCAAAACAGGATCCCCAGGTGTCAGGGAAAAGGCCCAATCCTGAGGGTCACCGCGCAACAGGGAGATGACAATTTGAACCTGCTGCGTTGTGTTCCCTGAGGATTTAGGCTTCAAAGCAAGAAACAACTTACAGTTATTTTTAAAATTCAAAAACTTAGACCGATCCCCCAAAAATAAATCCAGCAGAGGGATTCTAGGTTCCACAGCAGGCAACCCAGCAAGATAGATAGCAATACTCCAAACTTCAGCAGCAAGCTGCTCCACACGATTGGACAAGTGCTTGATCTCCATTGAGGATAGAAAAAAAAATTCCTCCTCAGCCCACAGATAAAAAGAGGGAAAAAATGTAACAAACAGAAAAAAAAATAAAATTCTGACAACTCTGACACTTTTTTTTTCCTTTACTATTTTTCCCTTCTATTGAGTACCATAGAATTTTCAGTATGGCCGGTGATTCTGTTATGTTTAGGTAGCTGAGGAGGCAGGAGTAAAAAAATGCATAGGCAGCCTAACACCAGAGAGGTTGGAAACTAATAGGTTGCAGACCCCTAAACTAACCGCACAACTAGACGCAGATGTGGGACGTTCCTACTGTGCCCTAGATGCCTCGTCACAGCCGGAGAGATAGCTATTCCTGAAGATGGAAAGAGGAAAGCTAACTGCCCCGGAGTAGACCCCAAAAGAATAGGAAGCCCCCACACATATAATGACGGTTAGACAAGATGAAAACACGAACACAGGAAGAAAATAGACTGAACAAACGCTGGGGCCCAAAACTGTCTAGATAGGACAGCACAGGAGAGAATACTGTCTGCAACCCAGAAAAACCCTAGGAAAAACTCCAACACTTCTGAATCCAAAAATACTGAGACCACACAGTCTCAACCACCTATATCAGATCTCTGGTGTAAAATATCACAAGAACTGAGCAAATGAACAAATACAAAAAACAAATGGAGACCAGCCAAAGCCCCCCACAGTGGACCCGGCTGAAGACAAAAAGCAATGCAGCAAAAAGCAAGGAATTCAAACCAAAGTAAAAAAAACTGAAAGAGACTTATCTGAATGCAAGCAGGAGGCAGCAGAAAGGCAAGCTGAATTCCAACCTAGACCAGGAAGAACAATTCACCGACGAGGCTCATGGGAGGTCAGCTCACTTATATCAGGCCAGTCAGTACCACCTGACAACCACTCGTCAACTGCAGGTGTGGAACTCTTGGTGTTCAACATAGGTTCAATACCCTCAGCAACCACCAGAGGGAGCTTCAGCTCCGAAGTCGTCTCCAATACGTTCACAACAAGGATGCATAGGATGCACCTATGGTTGGTATGTCTGCCCCAGATCGTGTATGATATATATGTATGTGTAAAACACACTCTATAACATTGCATCTGCAACACCAAGAAAGAAAAGTCAGGGAATTATGTAAATCACAAGATCAATAGATATGCTAATGATATGTAAATGCTGAAGAAGTGGAAGCAGAATTTTCAAAACATTTTGATTTATTCAGAATTAAATATGAGTGCCCTGAGCAGAAATATACACACTTACACGCCTTGGCATTAGAGATGCAGATCTACCAGTTCTTTGAATTTTGTGCTCTGTATGATCCTGCCAACACCACTGATTGACAGCTTTCAGCTCATGTACAGTATACACAGAAAGCTGCCAGTCAGTGATGGAGGCATTGTTATACAGAGCTCATTATATGCTTTTCTACCTGGCAGGTTTACTAGTCATGTAATGATACAGTAATCACCTGCTAATACAGCAGTGGTTTTATCAAGACTACACTAAGCAGCCCGGAAAGTGACACATCGCTGGAATTAGAGTCTCAGATTCCACATTATGTGGCTCTCAGATTAGGTGGCAGATTCATTTTAAACCGCGCAGGCTGTTCACAGTAGCATGAGCAACATGCTACCTAGTGTTGTCGTGCTGAAAAATGTCTCCTGGGACACTGGAAAAATGGCCGTATCACTGGTTCCACAGCCATCTCAATGTAATGCCAAGTTTTTAGTGTAGAATCATAGAATCATAGAATAGTAGAGTTGGAAGGGACCTCCTGGGCCATCTGGTCCAACCCCCTGCTCAAAGCAGGATTCTCTAAATCATCCCAGACAGATGTCTGTCCAGCCTCTGTTTGAAGACTTCCATTGAAGGAGAACTCACCACCTCTCGCGGCAGCCTGTTCCACTCATTGATCACCCTAACTGTCAAAAAGTTTTTTCTAATATCTAATCTGTGTCTCCTCCCATTCAGTTTCATCCCATTGCTTCTAGTCTTTCCTTGTGCAAATGAGAATAAAGATGATCCTTCTACAATGTGACAGCCCTGGAGATATTTGTAGACAGCTATTAAGTCTCCTCTCAGTCTTCTTTTTTGCAAGCTAAACATTCCCAAATTCTGCAACCGTTCCTCATAGGACATGGTTTGCAGACCGGTCACCATTCTGGTGGCTCTTCTCTGAACTTGCTCCAGTTTGTTGATGTCTTTTTTAAAATGTGGTGCCCAAAACTGGACACAGTATTCCAGATGAGGTCTGACCAAACAGGAGTAGAGGGCAATAATGACCTCACGTGATCTAGACTGTATGCTTCTGTTGATACATCCTAGAATTGCATCTGCCTTTTTTGCTGCTGCATCACACTGTTGACTCATGTTCAGTCTGTGATCAATTAGTATACCCAAGTCTTTTTCACATGTGCTGTTACTTAGCCCTATTCCTCCCATTTTGTATATGCTTTTTTCATTTTTATTGCCCAGATGTAGTACTTTGCATTTTTCCCTGTTAAATTCCATTCTGTTAGTTGCTGCCCACTGCTCCAGTTTATTTATATCTTTTTGGATCCTCTCTCTCTCTTCTCTAGTATTAGCTACCCCTCCTAGCTTTGTGTCATCAGCAAATTTGATCAGTTTACCCTCAATTCCTTCATCTAAATCATTGATAAAGATGTTGAACAATACAGGGCCCAAAACAGAGCCTTGTGGTACCCCACTTGATACATTCTTCCAACTGGATGTGCAGCCATTTACGACCACTCTTTGGGTCCGATCACTAAGCCAGTTATGAATCCACCTAACAGTTGCCTTGTCCATTCCATACTTAGTCATTTTTTCAATAAGGATTGTGTGAGATACTTTGTCAAATGCTTTGCTGAAGTCAAGATATACTATATCTACAGCATTTCCCTGATCCACCCAGTCAGTGATTCTGTCATAGAAGGAAATTAAGTTAGTCTGACATGACTTATTAGTTACAAACCCATACTGACTCTGTTTAATCACTTCATTCTTATCCAGGTACTTGCATACATGTTCTTTAATAATTTGTTCAAAGATCTTTCCTGGTATAGAAGTCAGACTCACCGGCCTGTAGTTCCCTGGGTCCACCTTCTTCCCCTTTTGAAGATAGGAACAACATTTGCTCTTCTCCAGTCTTCTGGGACTTCTCCTGTTCTCCAAGAATTTTCAAAGATTATGGACAGTGGTTCAAGAATTTCTTCTGCTATCTCCTTCAGTACTCTGGGGTGTAATTCATCTGGACCTGGAGACTTGAATTCTTTTAGGTTAGCTAAGTGTTTCCTCACTGTCTTTCTGTTTATAGATATCCTGGATTCTTCTATTCCTTTAATAGGACAGTGAAGATCAGTTGATGTTACATTTCCTTTCTGAGAGAAAACAGATGCAAAATAGGAATTTAACAGTTCAGCCTTCTTAACATCCTGTCTTACCATTTCATAATTTTCATCCTGTAAAAATCCTATAGCATCTTTGACTTTTCTTTTACTTTTGACGTATCCCCAAAATCCTTTTTTGTTGCTTTTGATGTCACTTGCAAGCCTTAATTCATTGTCAGTTTTAGATAATCTGATTTGTGCCCTGCAGGTTCTGCAGACGGCATTATATTCTTCTTTAGATATGCCTCCCTCTTTCCATTTGATAAACATTTCTTTCTTCCTTTTTAGCATGTGTTTAAGTTCTGTGTTCATCCATCCTGGTTTCCTTAAATGCTTCCCATTCTTCACTCTTTTCGGAATTGTTAAAAATTGTGCTTTGAGAATCTCATTTTTCAAGATTTTCCATCCTTCCTGGACATTTTTGTCCTTAAGGATATCCAGCCATTGGATCCCTCCAATTCTCTTTCTGAGTCCCTTAAAATCTGCCTTTCTAAAATCTAACCTTGACGTCTGAGTCTTCACAGGTCTTCCTCCTCTTGTTATCCAAAATTCTAAAATAGCATGGTCACTACCTCCTAGGGTCCCAGCCACTCTTACCTCCTCAACCATTTCTTCCCTGTTTATAAGGATTAGATCCAAGGTAGCAGATCCCCTTGTTTTTCTCCCTACCTTTTGGAAGATAAAGTTGTCAGCAAGAGAGGATAAGAATTTCCTTGACCTGTTAGTTTTGCCTGAGAGAGATTCCCAACAAATGTCTGGATAGTTCAAATCTCCCATGACCACTATGTCATATTTTTTGGAGAACTTGGCCATTTGATGCATAAAGAGTTCATCCATATCTTCAGCTTGATAGGTGGCCTGTAGTAAATGCCTACAATGGTGTCCTTTCCATTGTTCTGTCCTTGTATTCTTACCCAAACAGTTTCCACAGAACTCCCAGTCTCTGAAGCGTCAATCTCTGTGCAGATATACGCTTTTCTAACATACAATGCGACACCTCCTCCTCGTTTATCAAGTCTGTTTCTTGCAAATAAGTTGTATCCTTCTAGCCTTGTATTCCAATCATGTGCATTGTCCCACCAAGTCTCAGTGATTCCAATGACATCATACTTCTTCTCCTGCGTTAGTAGTTCCAATTCTCCTTGTTTGTTGCCCATGCTTTGTGCATTTGTATAGAAACATTTTAGTTTGTGATTGGTTTATCTTCCTCCAATATTTTTATTATGTAGATTTTTTTGTCTTTTTTCTTCCCCTTCACTTCTAATAGCAGAATTCTCAATACTATTTGTCAGGTGTATGGCTTTTGCAGGTGTTTTGCTTCCCTTCCCACATTGTTCTAGTTTAAAGCTCTCCTGATGAGTGTAGCAAGGCGACTTCCAAATACATGTTTTCCAGTCTTCGTAAGGTGCACCCCATCTCTAGCAAGTAGTCCATCGTATAGGTAATTCACTCCGTGATCCAAAAATCCAAATCCTTGCTGACGGCACCATCGACATAGCCAGTTGTTCACCTGCAGAATCTTCTTCCACCTCCTTGTTCCATGGACATCCACTGGAAGGATGGAAGAGAAGACCACCTGTGCTCCCAGTTCTTTCACTTTCTTACCTAAGTTTTCAAAGTCACTGCAGATCGTTTCCAGGTCTTTTCTTGCGGTGTCATTTGTCCCCACATGTATTAGCAGGAATGGGTAGTCATCTGTAGGTCTGAAGAGTCCTGATATCCTGTCAGACACATCTTTAATTTTTGCACCTGGAAGACAGCACATTTCTCTTGAGGTTAAATCCGGTCTGCAGACAGCGGCCTCTGTTCCTCTCAACAGGGAATCCCCCATGACAACAACTCTCCGTTTCTTTTTCACAACAGTTTTCTTTCTCCATTCGGGAGGACTCTGAGGCCGTACAAGGTTATTGTTTGTGGCCAAAGTCTTATCTTGATGTATTTCTTCATCATTCTCCTGTGTAAGAGCCTGGTACTGGTTCCTGAGCAGAATTGGTGCTGACTGCCTCACGATCCTCCTGCTTCTCTGGGTCACATGCTTCCATTCCTCTGTTTCTTCAGGTGCACTTCGAATTTCTTCTCTTTCTGTAACATGAAGAGATACTTCTGCTCTGTCTAAGAACTCTTCACCTTCCTTAATGGTTTTCAATGTAGATAACCTCTCTTCCAGATTTTGCAACTTTTCCTCCAACAGGGACACAAGCTTGCATTTGTGGCATGTGAAGTTTGGCTTTTCCACTGGTAAGTCTGTGAACATGTAGTAAGAAATGCAGCTCACCACATGGCTCTTGGCCTCTTCCATGTTGTTATTGTTCAAGAGATATTCAAGCGGTGAAATATATGCCAAAACTCTAGCGGCGCGTACATGGAATGAAGACTAGAGAGAATTGATTATTGTACATTACTCCAACTCAAACCATAATCACGTAGAACTGGTGTGATTTTCCCCCGTTAAGTTCTATTCATGGCTTTACTCATGTGGATTCTAAACTAATCTTCAGCTACTATTGTATTCAAGATAAAAGTAGAACTCATCACTGAAGAGGATAGACCTCCATTCCAGCCTCCTTTGCTCTGTTCCAGCCTTCTACCTCCATCTGCAGAACGCATGGATAATGCAATGAAGTGGCATTCAGGTCTTACTCCTATAGCTATGATGTGATGGATGGCAGCCACAACCTTCTAGTGTATATCCAGAGATACTAACTACTAACAGTGGTATGGTCATTTCTCCATAGTGTCCTAGGAGCTGTTTTTTCGATACGGCAATGTTGCTTGTGCTACTGTTACCAGCATGTGAGGCCTAAAGGTGCTCCGGACTGGTCTCTCATCGAGCACATGGGGGAAGTCATTGGTTGGAAATTGTAAAGGGAGCTGCCAGGAGCTGAACTTGATGATTTGTGTATACAAGAGTGTAAAGGGATTGAATAATGTCTATTATGATAAGATTAGTACTGCTACACTTAAATGTGTATTACTATTGTTCTGCACTGATATTGCTACACTTAAATGTGTATTACCATGCTTGTAAACTGTATATTTCTATTCGTGTAGATATGGTTAATATAGCATGTTATCTTTCATTGTAAAGTATACCTATGTGTAGACTTAGGGTAAACGTAGTGGTTAGGTACGACCACTAGATGGGGGCATTATAGAATGTTATATGGGTAATTAGAGCTCAGGATAAGCAATGGTTAAAGATAGGAGGGGCTGATGTGTGGTAAGTTAGGAACGTTCTCGTAGAGTAGTCAGTTAGGGAACAGAGCCATATGCCCTGGACACCGCAGCAGCCACACAACATTCTTATAGGAAGAATTAGCCATTCAGAGTCCCTTAGGGACAGAAGAACAGTGTGCAGCATCAGAATGTCAGCAGCTTGGAGTGGGAACAAGGAAACGGTCCAGAAAGTACAGGGCACAGATTGTTCGAGATGTGGCAGATCATTGCATGGGCAGACGCACTCAGAGCCGGGGCGAAATGGATGAGGGAGTCCCCAGAAGTAGTGAGTCTGGACAAGGAGAACGCTCCGGTACTGCCTATGGCGCTATTACCCCATAATGTACTGGAGGACGTAGAAGGAAGCACAGGGAAATTGCAGGAGTTGGACTGTGTGTTATCCGATGCTGTCTCTGTATCTGACAAGAATGTGCTGCAAAGTGTGTCTAGTAAAGTTCTTCGTTTTGCATTAAAATCAGACTGTGTCTCAGTTATTCCGGAACCAGCTACAGAAGGTTCCCAGCGCCACAGAGGAGTCCCTTATGGTGCAGCAAAAGACGACACAGGTATACTGCTGATGAGACACTGTTTTCATGTAAGAGGAGGTCAGGGCCCTGATGAAACTGAGGGCTAGGCCATGGCTACACCCTTGGCCGAATCTTACAAGAACATTCAGCCTGGCAGAACATTCCTCAGACAACCATCTATAAGCTCACTGATAGCAGCTAAGACATGAAAGTGCTTGTAATTTCAGTGTGTGGCGCTTAGAGCAGCAGGGTGATTTGCTGCTGAAGGAAAAAAAAAAAAAAAAAATCTCTCTTTAAATCTTCTGCTTCAGCGAGTGTGAGCGAGCTGAGTGTGACCAGTGCGCAAGTGTGAACGGTGGTAAGTGTGACTTGAGATTCAGTGAAGAAGTATTTGAAAAACCTTTAATCAAATACCTGTGTGAATTGGTGTGAGTGGCTGAATTGTGGATTGCTGAGTGCCTTTCTACCTGTTCTATCTTTTGGGGGCTTTTTTAACCTATTTTTTCTCTCTAAAGGATTAATCTCTTATTTTACTATCTGTGTGTTTAAAGGTTTAAAGGTTAACTATATTGCATTTAAACCTTGGTGTAGCTATATTCACAAGGGTTAATTAAGGGTGGGGGTTCATAATTAAGGGTTTATAAGGGCCAGCTGGTTGGGACTCAAGTCTTTTTGGAAGTGCATTAGAGCAGCAGGGTGATTTGCTGCTGAAGGAAAAAAAAAAAAAAATCTCTCTTTAAATCTTCTGCTTCAGCGAGTGTGACCGGTGCGCAAGTGTGAACGGTGGTAAGTGTGACTTGAGATTCAGTGACTTTGGATTCAGGGAGTTTCCAAGGGAGGATTTACTGAATTGCTGTTACTGTATATTTTATTAATACTTTTTATTTATTTTTACTTATCTTTGCTGTCTGGTGAAATCCCCATTAGATATGTGCTCCACTATTGCCAATGCCATCCAGTGTACATCTTGCCACATGTATGCAGTCCTTAAACAGCCGGTCGAGGGTGCATACTGCTGTGTGAGATGTGAGCACGTTGTGCATTTGGAAGCCCAAATCTTGGATCTAAATGTGCAGCTGGCAACACTGAGATCCATAGACAATATGGAAAGGAGTCTTCTGCTCACTGAGCAGACGCTCAATGGGATAGATGAGGGGGGATGCTAGGGTGGAGCTGCAGGACACTGAAGTAGGAAGCTGGGTGACAGTTAGAAAGCGGGGTAGAGGGAAGAGCGCCAGGGAGGCTAGTCCTGATCTGGCACACCCCAATAAGTTTGCAAAGTTGGCAGATGAGGGGTTGTCAGTACAGGGGTAGCACTGCTGCAGCCAGGCATGTCCTCTGAAAGCCGGGGGAGTGTCTGCTCCAGTAAGGGGGGAATTAGGAGAGCAGGGCAGGCCAGACAGGTGCTGGTAGTGGGGGACTCAATTATTAGGGGAACAGATAGGGCAATCTGTCACAAAGACAGGGATCGTCGAACAGTGTGCTGCCTACCTGGCGCTCGAGTCCGACACATCGCTGATCGGGTTGACAGATTACTGGGAGGGGCTGGTGAGGACCCAGCGGTCATGGTGCACATTGGCACAAATGACAAAGTTAGAGGTAGGTGGAAGGTCCTTAAAGATGATTTCAGGGAATTAGGCTGCAAGCTTAAAGCAAGGACCTCCAACGTGGTATTTTCTGAAATACTGACGGTACCACGTGCCACACCAGAGAGGCAACGGGAGTTTAGGGAGGTTAATAAGTGGCTCAAGATTTGGTGTAGGAAGGAGGGGTTTGGGTTCCTGGAGAACTGGGCCGACTTCTCAGTTGGCTACAGGTTCTATGCTAGGGATGGGCTGCACCTCAATGGGGAGGGTGCAGCTGTGCTGGGGGAGAAAATGGCTTGAAGGTTGGAGGAGTCTTTAAACTAGGGACTGGGGGGGAGGGTATTCATTTTATAGGAGGGTAAGGCAGTACAGATAGAGACCTGGGCGCAAATAATGAAATTGGGGGTGGGGGTGGCATGGGGGGTGGGGTTAGAACAGTTAATAATTTAAGAAAGAATAGAGGTTCAGAGAGATACATAAAGTGCATGTATACTAATGCTAGAAGCCTCACCAACAAAATGGCGGAATTAGAATTAATTTTGTTGGAACATAATTATGACATGGTGGGGATATCTGAGACTTGGCTGGATGAGAGCCACGACTGGGCGGTTAATTTACAGGGCTATAGGCTGTTTAGAAATGACCGTAAAAATAAGCGAGGTGGGGGTGTGTGTTTATATGTAAAATCATCCTTAAAACCCATCCTGCGTGATATCTGTGAATCTAATGAAGATGTAGAGTCTCTGTGGGTGGAGATTAGGGGAGGGGGGAAAAATAATAAATTATTGATAGGGGTTTGTTATAAGTCTCCTAAAATAATGGAAGCAACAGAGAATATCCTCGTAAAGCAAATAGATGAAGCAGCAACTCAAGGAGAAGTCATTATTATGGGGGACTTCAACTACCCTGAAATACATTGGGGAACAGAAACCTGCAGTTCCAGCAAAGGTAATAAGTTTTTGGCAACTATGAGAGACAATTACCTTTCACAACTAGTTCAGGACCCAACAAGAGGGGGGGCACTGCTAGACCTAATATTATCCAACAGGCCAGACCGCATATCAAATATAATGGTTGGGGGTCACTTGGGTAATAGTGATCACAAAATAATAAGCTTTCATGTATCCTTTAATAAGATGTGTAGTCGAGGGGTTACAAGGACACTAAACTTCAGGAAGGCAAATTTCCAACGGATGAGAGATGATCTTGGTGCAATAAACTGGGACGATATCCTGAGACATAAAAATACACAAAGAAAATGGGAGACGTTTATTAGTATCCTGAATAGGACCTGTGCACAGTATATACCCTATGGGAATAAACATGCTAGAATTAGGAGGAAACCACTATGGCTAAATAGAGCTGTAAGGGGCGCAATAAGGGACAAAAAGAAAGCGTTTAGGGAATTAAAGCAAGTAGGTAGTGAAGAGGCATTAAATAAATACAGAAGACTGAATAAATTCTGTAAAAAGCAAATCAAGACAGCAAAGATTGAGGCAGAGAGACTCATTGCCAGAGAAAGTAAAAATAATCCCAAAATATTCTTTAGCTACATAAATAGCAAGAAACTAAAAAATGATAGTGTTGGTCCCCTTAAAAATAGTCTGGGTGAAATGGTGGATGAGGATGAGGAAAAAGCCAATATGCTAAATGACTTTTTTTCAACTATATTTACACAAGAAAATCCCATGACAGATAACATGATCAGAGATAAAAAAATTTCTCCATTAAATGTCACATGCTTAACCCAGCAGGAAGTACGGCGGTGTCTAAAAATCACTAAAGTTGACAAATCCCCGGGTCCGGATGGGATACACCCCCGAGTACTGCAGGAATTAAGTACAGTTATAGATAGACCATTATTTTTAATCTTTAAAGATTCCATAATAACTGGGTCTGTACCACAGGACTGGCGTATAGCAAATGTGGTGCCAATATTCAAAAAGGGGGCAAAAACTGAACCTGGAAATTATAGGCCAGTGAGCTTAACATCTACTGTGGGTAAAATCCTGGAGGGTTTTTTAAGGGATACTATATTGGAGTATCTGAAGCTGAATAACCTCATGACACAGTATGAGCATGGGTTTACGAGGGACCGTTCTTGTCAGACTAATCTGATAAGCTTTTATGAAGGGGTAAGTTCAGGACTGGACCAAGGGAATGCAGTGGACGTGGTGTTCATGGACTTCTCAAAAGCTTTTGATACAGTGCCACACAAAAGGTTGATACATAAAATGAGAACAATGGGGATAGGGGAAAATATGTGTAAGTGGGTTAAGAAAAGGCTCATGGATAAAAAACAAAGGGTGGTTATTAATGGAGCACACTCGGACTGGGTCACGGTTAGCAGTGGGCTACCACAGGGGTCAGTATTGGGGCCGCTTCTCTTTAACATATTTATTAATGACCTTGTAGGGGGCATACAGAATAGTATTTCAATATTTGCAGATGACACTAAACTCTGCAGGGTAATAAATACAGAGGAGGACAATTTTATATTACAGGAGGATTTATGTAAACTAGAAGCTTGGGCTGATAAATGGCAAATGAGCTTTAATGGGGATAAATGTAAGGTCATGCACTTGGGTAGAACAAATAAGATGTATAATTATGTGCTTAATTGTAAAACACTGGGCAAAACTGTCACTGAAAAAGACTTGGGTGTATGGGTGGACGACAAACTCACATTTAGTGGCCAATGTCAGGCAGCTGCTGCCAAGGCAAATAAAATAATGGGATGCATTAGACGAGGCATAGATGCTCATGAGGAGAACATAATTTTACCTCTATACAAGTCACTGGTGCGACCACACTTAGAATACTGTGTGCAGTTCTGGTCTCCGGTGTATAAGAAAGACATAGCTGAACTGGAGCGGGTGCAGAGAAGAGCGACCAAGGTTATTAGAGAACTGGGGGGTCTGCAATACCAAGACAGGTTATTACACTTGGGGTTATTTAGTTTGGAAAAACGAAGGCTTAGGGGTGATCTTATTACAATGTACAAATATATGAGGGGACAGTACAAAGACCTTTCTAATGATCTTTTTACTCTTAGACCTGTGACGGGGACGAGGGGGCATCCTCTACGTCTGGAGGAAAGAAGGTTTAGCCATAATCACAGATGCAGATTCTTTACTGTAAGAGCAGTGAGACTATGGAACTCTCTGCCGTCTAATGTTGTAATGAGTGATTCCTTACTAAAATTTAAGAGGGGACTGGATGCCTTTCTTGAAAAGTATAATATTACAGGCTATATTCACTAGTTTTCTAGATACTGCGTTGATCCAGGGAGCTAGTCTGATTGCCGTATGTGGAGTCGGGAAGGAATTTTTTTCCCCAATGTGAAGCTTACTGTTTGCCACTTGGGGTTTTTTGCCTTCCTCTGGATCAACATGTTAGGGCAGGTTAGGATAGGATATGGGTTGAACTAGATGGACTTAAAGTCTTCCTTCAACCTTAATAACTATGTTACTATGTTACTATGTTACTATGTTATTCTCGACATTAAATAAATTGAGATAATTTGAAAATGTTGTTCCAATTTGTTCATCATTTGCATATCATTAACATGTTTATTAATCATGTTATTTTTATCCATCCATGACATACTTCCTGATCTCACAATTTGAATGACTTTCTAGGAAAGTTGGGTGACGAGCAGGATGGCTGATTTTACAGGTCTTACAGAAATAATCACCCAGTTTTCCCAGAGTTTTAGAAATTATCTTCGCAATAAAGTAATTTATTTCACTTTCCAATGCATGACTAAAGAGATTTTACTTAAGTCTTTTGAAAGATGAGTGACAACAACTCATGTGGGAACACTAATAAATAGAGTTGAGCGATACTTTCCGATATGCTAAAGTATCGGAATCGGAATGGTATCGCCGATATCACTAAAATATCGGCGATACCCGATACCGATACCGGAAGTCCCATGTAAGTCTATGGGAACAAAATATCGCAACTAAAAAAACCCCATTCTTTCCTTGTAAACACTAAATATACACACATAGAATACATATATATATATATACATGTCATTGTGACATATATATATACATATATGTATAGTTTATACACTTCTACATAGTAAAATATCCTTTGATTCAATTGCCGGGTAAAGCCGGCTTCAGTGAAAAGACAGAAGCACCCGACATGAAATGACACTTGGTGTACATAGGGTTAAACATTTCTTTTCATGTCCTTTGCTATCTAATTTGCACAAACAATTAAATCAGACTATGTGTGCAAAATTTCACACCTGTAGGGGTTAATTAAAGGTGTAAATTCGTTGTAAAAAAAACGGACTTTTTTGCTACGAATTTACACCTTTAATTAACCCCTAGAGGTGTGAAATTTTGCACACATAGTCTGATTTAATTGTTTGTGCAAATTAGATAGCAAAGGACATGAAAAGACATGGTTAACCCTATGTACACCAAGTGTCATTTCATGTCGGGTCACCCGACATGAAATGACACTTGGTGTACATAGGGTTAAACATTTCTTTTCATGTCCTTTGCTATCTAATTTGCACAATCAATTAAATCAGACTATGTGTGCAAAATTTCACACCTCTAGGGGTTAATTAAAGGTGTAAATTCGTTGTAAAAAAAAACGGACTTTTTTGCTACGAATTTACACCTTTAATTAACCCCTAGAGGTGTGAAATTTTGCACACATAGTCTGATTTAATTGTTTGTGCAAATTAGATAGCAAAGGACATGAAAAGACATGGTTAACCCTATGTACACCAAGTGTCATTTCATGTCGGGTTCTGCATTTTCACAAAAGCCGGCAA
Source organism: Oophaga sylvatica (assembly GCA_033576555.1). NCBI lineage: Eukaryota > Metazoa > Chordata > Amphibia > Anura > Dendrobatidae > Oophaga > Oophaga sylvatica. Next base: position 187,747,222 of record JARQOD010000001.1, on the reverse strand, counting down.
TTGAATTAGCGGCTATTATACTATGTAGAAGTGTATGAACTACAAATATAAATATATATATATATGTGTCACAAATTCAATGACATGTATATATATATATATGAGGTGTAAAATTGCTGAAAAAAAATGCGTGGGCTCCCGCCCTATTTTCGCAACCAGACAGACAAAGCCAGTGAGTGGGGCAGATAATAATAGCCCAGAGAGGGACCATTATTTTTGCCCCCCCCCGGCTACTAACATCTGCCCCCAGACACCCCAGGAAAGACAAATCTATAATTAGATTCGCCCTTTCTGGCACTTTGCCCGTCTATTCCCATTGCCCTGTAGCGGTGGCGAATGGGTTAATATGGGGTTAAAGCCACCTTGCTATTGAAAGGTGACCTTAAGCCAGGTTAATAATTGAGAGCTGTCAATTAGACAACTATCAATTATTAATCCTATTGCATGAAATAAAAATAAAACACACACACTTTAATTAAAAATCATTTTAATGAAATAAAGACACATGTTTTTGACCATCTTTTATTTTACTGCAAAAACCATTTCCTGTAATAAAAATAAAATAAAAAAGCAAAATTATTCTTACCTATCCCATGCACAGTCAGGTCCCACGGTGTAATCCTTCAGAAAGGGTTAATGTTTACTGCAGGGACCGCAGCTAATGCTGCAGCCTCACAGTAAACCCCAAATGAATGAGTTCCTCTCCTGCCTGACAGGAGAGTAAAGGCTGGGTGTCACATAACGATACACCAGCGATCCCGACAACGATATGCACTTGTCAGGATCGCTGGTGTATCGCTACATGATCGCTGCTGAGCTGCCAAACAGGCAGCTCAGGCAGCGATCTGGGACAGCGACACTGCGGGTAACATCGCTTAAGGGCCCGTCTCACATAGCGATATCGCTACCGAGATCGCTGCTGAGTCACTAGTTTTGTGACGCAGCAGCGAGCTCACCAGCGATATCGCTGTGTGTGACATTCAGCGACGATCAGCCCCCCTGCCGGGTATCGCTGATCGTCGCAGAAATGTCAGGACCTTTTTTTGATCGCTGGTTTCCCTCTGACAGGCACGCATCGCTGCGTGTGACAGGCGGGAAACCAGCGATCAAAGGTCCTGACATTTCAGAGACGATCAGCGATACCCGGCAGGGGGGCTGATCGTCGCTGAATGTCACACACAGCGATATCGCTGGTGAGCTCGCTGCTGCGTCACAAAACTAGTGACTCAGCAGCGATCTCGGTAGCGATATCGCTATGTGAGACGGGCCCTTAAGTGGAAAGCTTAATTGATTGCTTTCCACTTTCACTTCAGGTCAGCCAGGGACACAATCAGTGACGTCAGAGGGAACTGATTAACAAAAATAGGGGTTCCCTTCGAAAAAAAAATGGCGTGGGGTCCCCCCTATTTTTGTTAACCAGCCAGATGAAGCAGACCGCTGAGGCCTGGATTTTCAGGCTGTTAAGGAGCCAAGATCCATGGACCTTGCCAGCCTGATAATACCAGGCCACAGCAGTCTGCATATCTTGGCTGATTAACAAAAATAGGGGATCCCCTCGAAAAAAATTGGCGTGGGGTCCCCCCTATTTTTGTTAACCAGCCAGATGAAGCAGACCGCTGAGGCCTGGATTTTCAGGCTGTTAAGGAGCCAAGATCCATGGACCTTGCCAGCCTGATAATACCAGGCCACAGCAGTCTGCATATCTTGGCTGATTAACAAAAATAGGGGATCCCCTCGAAAAAAATTAGCGTGGGGTCCCCCCTATTTTTGTTAACCAGCCAGATGAAGCAGACCGCTGAGGCCTGGTTTTTCAGGCTGGTAAGGATCCAATATCCATGGACCTTGCAAGCCTGATAATACCAGGCCACAGCAGTCTGCTTAGCTTGGCTGGTTAACAAAAATAGGGGATCCCCTCGAAAAAAAAACGGCGTGGGGATCCCCCCTATTTTTGTTAACCAGCCAAGTAAAATGCAGACTGCTGCGGCCTGGTATTAAAAGACTGTCAAGGCCCATGGATTTTGGCCCTCAACAGCCTGATAATACCAGGCTACAGCAGCCCCACATTTGGCGCATCAAAAGATGTGCCAATTGTGGCACTTTACCCGGCTCTTCCCACTTGCCCTGTAGCGGTGGCAAGCGGGGTAATAAGGGGTTATTGTCACCGTTGATTGCACGGTGACAATAAGCCCGGTTAATAATGGAGAGGTGTCAATAAGACACCGATCCATTATTAATCCCAAAGTTATTAAATGTGTAAAAAAAAGACAAAGCAAGAAAAAAGTATTTTAATGAAATAAAAGAGACAACACAGTTTTCATTTCTTTTATTATACACTCATTCCTGCGACGCCATCGATCTCCTGTAAAAAAAGAAAAAAACAAACCAACAGTATACCACCTGTCCGACGCAGTCCATAGTAACGATTGTCCCACGACGATCCAACTCTGCTACATCGCAATGACAGGCAGAGCCTGTCATTGCAACGCAGCACAGCTGATTACCTGCTTCCCCGGCGGTGACGTCATCGGACTGACTGCTTTACGGCCGGGATTACCCAGCAGTCACTGCAGTTATCGCGAGAAACTGCATGTGACCGCTGGGAGAAGAGGATGGCGGCCATGAAGCAGTCCAGGACGTGACCGCCGGAGATCTTCTGCCAGGTAAGTGCCGCTGACTCCTGACAGACCCGACAGACGGACACTCACAGTGACAGACCCGACCGACGGACACTGACAGTGACAGTGACAATCCCGATTCCGGTATCCGATAAGACGAAAATATCGGAACTCGGAATCGGAATTCCGATACAGCTAATATCGGCCGATACCCGATATTTGCAGTATCGGAATGCTCAACACTACTAATAAACAGTCCAATTGGTTGCATCCTAAGTGATCATACTAATGCAATACAGGACAGAAAACCACTCTAGGACCTGAAACCAAGTTTTCCCATAAACTGATAAAACTAAAAAATGCACTTCTAATTACATGTGTTTTTACAATATTTTTTTCAATTTTTGATCAGTTTATTTTTGTTCAGTCTCTGGGAGTCAATGAAAGCTGTAGCTGTTGCCTTCTCACGTATGGCTCATAGTTACTTTTCAGTGATAGGTCTTGCTTTTTTCCCCCACATCCATTCTTGACAATGTGCTGTGTCTGATGTTGCAGCTTTGTGTAATTTAAAGGGAAACTGTCGGAAGGATCAACCTACCTAAGCCGTCTATATGGGCATGTAGGTCATAGGAAGCTGAATAAAATGATACCTTGATATCTGCAATCTGATGTCTTATTCCTGAGAAATCCATGTTTAGCTTATCTATAATTGAGCTGTTCATAACTATAGACAGAACACTGATCTGTATGACAATTTGCATCCAGGGCTTACTTTAAATGAAAGGAGGAATTTCCAGTGTGAGAAATATAACTAACACAGAACAGTAAAACTGAACTTTGCTCTTACAAACACATTTTTTGAGCTCTGCCGAATTGCAACACTATTGCAATATCGGCTACCTGTGAGATGGAAGCTGAGAGGAACCTGCACATGTGTCAGTTATAATTACACACAGCTCTGCAGTGAGTGTGAATTTCTCTGGAATAAGACATCGGATTGCAGATATCAATGTATCATTTTAATCAACTTCCTATGACCTGCATGCTCATATAGACAGCTCAGGAGGGTTGATCCTACTGACAGATTCTCTTTTGGTAAGAATCAATACCAGAAATAGCCCTTGGACAATAGGTTGCTATTTCGGAAAAAAATAAACGCAGACCCTTTTTAGTAACCTCATACATCCAATATACGGTAATTTAATTACTCATCCTTAGTCTACATATAAATATATAAGCTAAAAGCTATAAAATGTTGTAGTAGTCTACATCAATATTTAATAAAATGTATATATGACAGATGGAACACTTCAGATATAACATATGCTCTTCTATACATTTGTAAACAGAAGTGGTAAATAAAAGACATTCAAGAGTGGTTTAAAATTCTTTAGCGGTTAAGGAAGGCTTAAATATATGCAAATTGTTGATACCAAACTTTTTCAGCCCAAAACAGTCACCAGCACTAACACCGGAAGTAGGTGACCAGCACATTATACAGTATTCACATAGGGAGTCGGTTCCCCCTAAGTAAAGGGTTCTTACCAAATTACTTTTGATGGGTCTGTGGGTACTAAAGTAATTACACTGCTCAAAAAAATAAAGGGAACACTCAAATAACACATCCTAGATCTAAATGAATGAAATATTCTCATTGAATACTTTGTTCTGTACAAAGTTGAATGTGCTGTCCACATAATCACACAAAAATCATCAATGGAAATCAAATTTTTGAACCAATAGAGGCCTGGATTTGGAGAGATCCCCAAAATGAAAGTGGAAAATGTCGAAATGAAAATCGAAACAAGACAAAATTAAAGTGGAAACAAGTCAAAATGATGCTCAGTATTGTGTGTGACCTCCACGTGCCTGTATGACCTCCCTACAACACCTGTGCATGCTCCTGATGGGGTTGCGGATGTTCTCCTGAGGGATCTCCTCCCAGATCTGGACTAAGACATCCGTCAACTCCCGGACAGTCTGTGGTGCAATGTGACGTTAGTGGATGGAGCGAGACATGCTGTCCCAGATGTGCTTAATCGGATTCAGGTCTGGGGAACGGGCAGACCAGGCTGCTGACACACTCCAGCCACATGAAGTCTGGCATTGTCCTGCATTAGGAAGAACCCAGGGACAACCGCACCAGCATATGGTCTCACAAGGGGTCTGAGGATCTCATCTCCGTACCTAGTGGCAGTCAGGTTACCTCTGGCGAGCACATGGAGGGCTGTGTGGCCCTCCAAAGAAATACTACCCCACACCATTACTGACCCACTGCCAAACCGGTCATGCTGAAGGATGTTGCAGGTGATGACCGCGCGCAATGAAGACATCCGTGACTTTTCTCACCCTGTGTAAGCCGGTCCCTTTCATTTACTGAGTTCTGTTTCCCATTGTAGTAGCTGCAGCCAAGCATGCAGAAGAAAAATCATGCGAACCACCATTGAAAAAGAATCTAAACTAAGGCCATGCATATTTAAATGCCCACCAAAAAAATTATGTAGCCTTTATTTTTATGACTATTTTTTTCCATTGGTGGCCCATATTATCTTTATAATATAATCTTTATTAAGTCTCAGTGGTGACCTTAAGGGTGCTTTCACATTGCATTCTTCCTTACACTCAGTGGTCCCGTCGGGGCATATGTCCAAACCCCACTCAAAATGGGATTTTGGATGTATGCGCTGACAGGGCCATTAACTAAAATGATGCTGACAGAGTGAATGTGTAGTCTGATGTGCATCATTTTTGAGTGTATACACCTACTGGGGCCGGAGATACAGATGCAGTCTACTATGTCTGAGTGTCTGCCTCCAGTAGGCATTGACATCCAAAAATTATTCCTTTACTAGCTCCCACTCTTCTGCATTCAGTGATTCCATGAATGTAACTGAAGTGTTTGATGAAGCTAATATTTATAGTTCTTTAGGTTGATGTTAGACATACAGGTGCTTCTCACAAAATTAGAATATTATCAAAAAGTAAATTTATTTCAATTCTTCAATACAAAAAGTGAATCTCATATATTATATAGAGTCATTACAAACAGAGTCATCTATTTCAAGCGTTTATTTCTGTTAATGTTGATGATTATGGCTTACAGCCAATGAAAACCCAAAAGTCATTATCTCAGTAATTTATAACATCAGCTTGAAAAATGATTTTAAAATCCGAAATGTTGGCCTCCTGAAATGTATGTTCAGTAAATGCACTCAATACTTGGTCGGGGCTCCTTTTGCATCAATTACTGTATCAATGCGGCGTGGCATGGAGGCAAGCAGACAGTGGCACTGTTGACATGTTATGGAAGCCCAGGTGGCTTTGATAGCAGCCTTCAGCTGGTCTGCATTGTTGGGTCTGGTGTCTCTTAGCTTCCTCTTCACAACACCAGGTCAGGCGAGTTTGCTGTCCAATCAAGCACAGTGATACTGTTGTTTTAAAACCAGGTATTGGTACTTTTGGCAGTGTGGACAGGTGCCAAGTCCTGCTGGAGAATGAAATTTCCATCTCCAAAAAGCTTGTCGGCAGAGGGAAGCATGAAGTGCTCTAAAATTTCCTGGTAGACGGCTGCGCTGACTTTGGTCTTGATAAAACACAGTGGACCTACACCAGCAGAAGACATGGCTCCCCAAACCATCACTGCAATTGATGATGTGCGGGGGTGTGAGACTGCACATGATGAAATGGGGGGGTTAAAGGGGACTGTACATGATGAAGTTGGGGTGTTAAATTGGACTGCACATGATGAAGTGGGGGATTAAATGGGACTGCACATAATGAAGTGGGGGAAGGGGGATTGCAAATAATGAAGTGGGGGGTTAAAGGGGACTGCAAATGATGAAGTGGGGGTTAAAGGAGATGGCACATGAAGTGGGGGTAAAGGTGTACTGCACATAATGAAATAAAGGAGTGGGGGAAAGGGGACTGCAAATGAAGTGGGGGAAGGGAACTGCAGATGATGAAGTTGGGGAAGGAGGATCTGCACATGATGAAGCGAGAGGGACTGCAAATTATGAATTGTGGTTAAGGAGGACTGCAAATGATGATGAAGTGGGGGAAGGGGACAGCACATGAGGAAGTGGGGGGGGGACTGCACATGAGGAAGTGGGGGGAGGAAGACTGCACATGATAACGTGGGGGAGGGGACAAAGAGACTGCAGATTAATTGAGAGTGAGGGACGGAGACAGCAATTAAATTGAAGATGTGGGGTGGTGAGAGCAAATGATGATTTGGAGGAGAGCAAATAATGAATTTTGAGGGTGGGGGAGTAAATGATATATTGAATGAGGGGGGAAAGCTGTTGATAATGAATAGAGGGTGGGAGAGAGAAGACATGACAATGAATTGGGGCAGAAGGGGCATGTAAATATAATGAATCGAGGGAGTGGGAGGTACATAGTGGGGGGCGTTGGGTGTGCAGTGACTGCTAATGAATTGGGGGAAAGAGTACAGGTGCTAATTAATTTTATCTATTGGATGGGGAAAGTGGCTATGTATAGTTAGTAGGGGCACAGTGGTGGATTATAATTTATATTTGTAATGGTGTGTTGCATAATAACCAATTATATATTAATGGTGGGAGCATATCTGTGTAGAAGAAAGAGAAAAAGTGGGGAATGTGCTCTGGAAGATGTACTCTAGGTAACTATGTGTTATTTTATGCAGAGACAAGTCCTGGCTGGAAGAAGTGATGGCAGTCTGCGCTGCATGAAAAAGAAAAGCAAAGATGAAGGACTTCAGCTACAGACATTATTGGTGTCAGTGTGTTACCTGTACACTGACACTATACACTATATACTATATACAGAGGTCCTGCGTTTAATGTCACTAGTGATCACTGTTTTACCTGTTCACTGACACTGTATACAGAGGTCCTTTGTATAATGTCACCAGTGATCACTTTATTATCTGTGCACTGACACTGTATACAGAGGTCCTGTGTATAATGTCACTGGTGATCCTTGTATTACCTGTACACTGACATTATATACAGAGCTTCTGTGTATAATATCACTGGTGATCACTGTATTACCTGTACACTGACACTATATATAGAACTCCTATGTTTAATGTCACCAGTGATCACTGTATTATCTGTACACTGACAGTAAATGCAGAGTTCTTGTGTATAATGTCACTTAGTATTGTGTTTTGTTTTTTATTAACGATCAGTATTGCAGTATTCGGTCACTATGTGGTGGTAATATGTGATCTGGTCATGGTGTGGTGGTATTTGTTCCTTGTATGTGGTGTTATTTGGTCACTATGTGATGGTAATATGTGGTCTGGTAATGGTGTGATGGTATTTCTCCCTTGTATGTGGTATTATAGGTCATTTAAAAAAAAATGTATGTGATGCATACCCGTAAAGAAAAATACATAAAAATATATTTATATTTAATAGGTTAGAGTAGAGTAGGTCCCAGTCAAAAGAGTCTACCGTGTCATGGTGGCGGCTTAAAATTTATTTTGGCCAAAACCAAAGTTGCTGGATATGAATGTGATCTGGTGTTTGATGGGTACTGTTAATATCTGATTGGTGAGGACGTGGTGGAGAAGTTGAGTTTTTCCAAGAGTGGATGGTGGGACTGTGGAAGGTTCTAAGGGTGGAGGTGGAGCTGGGGTGGAGCCTGGGTGGAGTCTAAAGTGGGCCCAAAAATTTTGCCAATATGGGGCCCTCGAAATTCCTAGTGGCAGCCCTGAGTGTGGTAACTGGACTGCCGAGGATGGAAGTTGTTTATTTGACTCACAAAGGTAACCTGTTCTCTTCAAAAAGCTGGCCCCCATAAGTCTGGCTCCTGTATAGCCATACAGCAGCAGATGCAAAGGAAATGTATGTTCATAATGTGCCCATTCAAATGGCTGGGTCTCCCTGTACTACTTCATTGAGTCATATCCACCAGAGCAAGTGTACTGCTTATTAAATATTTAAAGGGGTTGTCCACTACTAGAAAATCCTTTCTTGATCTGATAGTTTTCCCCCAAGTTAATACTCTTATACTCTCCTCCCGTGCAGGCGCCGTTCCAGTGGTGTCGGCATCCGCTTTCCCGGGACTCACGTGCGGTTGTTATGAGACATGAACACTGGCCCAATCACTGTCCCTGACTTATATGTAATCAAATAGAAGTGACGCCTGTGGCTGGCCGCTTACTTCCACTTATTACTAATACATTTGAAGGTGAGGACAATGATGCCAGTGCTAATTGGGTGCAGTGCTCACAATTACAAACATTCATATCGAGAAGGGGTTATCCTAGTAGTTGTAGTCCTAGTTATTCTTTACCTCAAGATGCTAATTTATAACTTTTTTTATATATTGTCAGGGCAGCACAGTGGCTCAGTGGTTAGCACTGCAGCCTTGCAGCGCTGGAGTCCAGGGTTCAAACCCCACCAAGGATAACATCTGCAAGGAGTTTGTATGGTCGCCCCGTATTTGCGTGGATTTCCTCCGGTTTCCTCCCACACTCCAAAGACATACTGATACGGAATTTAGATTGTGAGCCCCGATGGCAACAGCGATGATGATGTCTGTAAAGCGCTGCAGAATAAGATAGCGCTATATAAGCAAACCATAATAAAAATAATAAAATGTATTTCTGTAATTATTCATTTGCACTATAAAAATGCTGTCAAATGAGTTTTGCCACATTTGACTGAATATGAGCAGAATGCATATCCCTAAAAGCTTCAGAATTAAGCCTGCTACATTTGAGTCACATCACCCAGTCAGAAATCAGTGACTCAGGAACTGGTCAGGTTTTTTTCTTTTTTTTTTTTTAAAAAAGACAACGTCACAAACTGTGCAATATTGAGACCCTCTTAGAGATGTTATGCTTTCGTCAACTAGTAGAGCACAATTGTCTCAGTGTTTGTATATATATATATATATATATATATATATATATATATATATATATTGTGAGACAGTGAAGGAATATGTGTCGAATGGGGTGTACATTTCACCTAGGTACTGTGCTGTATGGTATAAGGGAAATGTGTGGCTTTGTAAACCTAGTGGTAGAGAAAGGTCACTACACCTTACATTCAGCACACACTTGCAGCTCAGGCCTGAAACCATTCAGCTGTTAATTAGGAGACCAGAAGTAGGTGTCTGCAAACACAGTCAGAGAGCACACTTAGTCTGGACACAGGAGGGGTCCAGGCACAGAAGGTGTCTCCAGGAGTTTGAGCTGTCTCAGTCTGGGTGCTCGATGTACCCCGGACACAGGAGTAGTCTCTGTGAGAATCCATGCGGATAGCAGCTGAATAGGAGGGGAGCTCTCTCAAGTCTGGACGTTGAAGGTGCCTTCAGACACAAGGAGGAGACTCTGTGAACCTCCATGCTGGTAAATGCTGGTAAATGCTGACAAATGCTGAACATATGTGTTGTTTTGGCCCCGGCTGGTAGAGTCGGGACCCGGATAGATAGGGAAATCTATCTAAGTGTAATTAGTGGCTAGACAAGCCTAGGTCTTCTGTTTATGATTTGTTTTATATCTGTTTGCTGTGGACTTTAATAAAGCTGGTTGCGGCCAGTTTTCACCAGAACTGCTGTCTGAATGAACTGTTTCCGTGCCACTCTGTCTACCCAGACGGCGATCCCAGAGCTAAATCCCCTGAAAAGCTTACAATATATATATATATATATATAGGCTATAGACATTTATGAACATTATATATACAATAATAGTAACTAATTGAAATGTCCCAATTTCTAACATTTGCCCAATAAATACTGTATTTGGAGAAGTGCAGTATTCTTGTAATGTTAATGAACCTGTTCCTATCTGGATCAGTTCCAAAAGACTGACCACAGCAGGAAACTAGTCTGGATAGCAGAACACTTTTCCCACAGGAACAATGGAAATTTATAACAGGATGTCCAAGAATCATACTTCTGATCTTCTTTTTCATGTACGTGTGTGTTAACTATATGCTTTTTCCTAAATCAGTTTCCAAATAAATACAGAAGCATAAAAGACAAATCCTAGGAAAATATCAAAAGGTCCATTTAGTCTAATTATTTGTCATTTAAATAATACATTTAGAACTGATCTATCTAGGTTTTATTTAAAGGAGTTTACCCAAAATCAGAATGTGGTCTTATATCAATGTACACATATAATTCATTTGTGGCAATATAACCCATTTTTAAATTTGGTAAGATTTGCACATATCACCTTCCCTGAGGATGCCAGGATATGCTGTTCCCCCAGATATAATCACTGTTCAGCTGTTCGGTTTGCATGTCTTAGAAAATAAGTTTTTCATTTGTTTATTACCTGCTAAATGTATTATCTTGCTATGCTGCCATCTGCTGGCCAGTATTTGTTTACCGCTTGCTCTTGTTTGTTCCAATTAAGTTGGTTCAAACTGGGCGTGTCTCCACATTGCTGTTCAAGGGTTGCTTGCTCTAGGCAGCCATTTTATAGCCTGAGTTGCTGTGAGACAGGGACCACTTGTGCTGGGCTTGTGACGTTATCAATTTCTGACTAACAGCAACAGATGTCAGCGGCTTCAGAGATACTTACAGTATCGTACCGACAAGCATTATTTCTGTATCCAAGTTTAAATAAACCAAGCCTTGAATTGTACCCACGCTGTATTTCTACATTAGAGTCTACAGACGTGGAGTCTGCACTAGTCCTGTCTGCTCCTCATCTTGGATACGTAGGTAGGAAAATCTCACAGTACCTTATCAGTCAGCTACACTCCCCTTCGCCTAATGTGGAAACAGAGCACAGGCTAGGTTCTATACAGAGCACAGGCCAGGCTCTATACCGAGCACAGGCTAGGCTCTATACAGAGCACAGACTAGGCTCTATACCGAGCACAGGCTAGGCTCTATACAGTACAGAGGCCAGGCTCTATGCAGAACACAGGGTAGGCTCTATGCAGAACACAGGCTAGGCTCTATACAGAGCACAGACTAGGCTCTATACAGAGCACAGGCTAGGCTCTATACAGAGCACAGGCTAGGCTCTATACAGAACACAGGCTAGGCTCTATGCAGAACACAGGGTAGGCTCTATGCAGAACACAGGGTAGGCCTGCAACAGGCTAGCTCTATGCAGAAAACAGGCTAGGCTCTATGCAGAACACAGGGTAGGCTCTATGCAGAACACAGGGTAGGCTCTATGCAGAACACAGGCTAGGCTCTATGCAGAACACAGGCTAGGCTCTATGCAGAACACAGGGTAGGCTCTATGCAGAACACAGGTAGGCTCTATGCAGAACACAGGCTAGGTTCTATGCAGAATACAGGCTAGGCTCTATGCAGAATACAGGCTAGGCTCTATGCAGAATACATGCTAGTCTCTATGCAGAACACAGGCTAGGCTCTATGCAGAACACAGGCTAGGCTCTATGCAGAACACAGGCTAGGCTCTATGCAGAACACAGGCTAGGCTCTATGTAGAACACAGGCTAGGCTCTATACAGAACACAGGCTAGGCTCTATACTGAACACAGGCTAGGCTCTATTTACACTTCAGTTGTCATTGCTCCAGCTCATGGTCAACCATGCGCTATGTCAGCTATGAAGTCTCTTTCAGCTGGTTACATGCCAGCATAGCTATGTTCTGGAATACGTCTACAATGGAGCTACTCATGTGAGGGATGATGTCATGGAGAGGGACAGAGTCTCCTTCATCACACGGTGGAAGATCATATCAGGAAGCTGCTTTGTGATG
>JARQOD010000001.1:187676929-187734813 GCA_033576555.1 Oophaga sylvatica | reverse complement strand
GTGATGACAGTGGAAGTGACTTCTCACAACCATTCCAGGTGAGCGCATTCCCTTAAAATTTTACTCTGGAGTGTTACCACAGGTAAACACTATTGTTTTTTTTTTTTTTCCTTTCCTCTTCTCCTTCCAGCACTTCTGCCTTAAAAGATCTGGAAGATGGAGGCCCGCATAAAGAAACTTTGCGGAGTGACTGATACAATCCTTTCAGATGTACAGACTTTAAAAACCCGTTTTGCAAGCCTACAGGACCTCACTAATCATAATTTGCAAGTGTTTGGACAGACTACCCAGGAATTGCGAGCCAGGATTGAGGCTCTAGAGGAACGAGCCCAGGCTCCTGCCATAAACCCGAGTTCTGGGATCCCCAAATTACCTCCTTTTCGTTTTGGCGGTGAACGTGAGAAATTCAGGGGATTTATTAATCAATGCAATTTATTTTTCTCTGCACATGCTTCACAATTTCCCACTGAACGATCCAAAGTGCTTACTATAATCATGTTGCTTACCAATAAGGCTTTGATGTGGGCAAACCCTCTGATTGAGACTGAGGATGATTGTTTGAATCACCTTGATGCTTTTATTTCAGCCATGGGGCAGGTGTTTGATGACCCCAATCGAGGTGCAACAGCTGAAGCAGCCATGTTAACTTTGCGCCAAGGTAAGCGTTCAGTAGCCGAATATGCCCTGGATTTCAGGAGATGGGCTCTTGATACCTCCTGGGACACTTCCGCTAAAAAATCTATTTTTCGGAAAGGGTTGTCTCCACTGATTAAGGATGAACTTGCTCGTGCCGACCCTCCCACTGCGTTAGGTGACTTTATTAACTATTGTATCCGTATTGATGCTCGTCTGACTGAACGCAGACAAGAGAGATGGTTCGAAAATAATCGCACTAACCTTTTACTACCTCCCTCCTCAGCTAAGGAACCTTTGAGTAGGATCACAAGGGAACCAGAACCTGAACCCATGCAGGTGGACTCTTTGCAAAGACGGGTTAGTGATGCACGCAAAGAACATCGTATAAAGGAAAATCTATGTTTCTACTGTGGTAAGTCAGGGCACTTCATTATAAACTGCCCCAGCCGTTCTCGTAAGACTACTGCAGCAGTCATTCACTGTGAGTGTTGCGAGAGGAGCTCTGTCATGTCCGAGCCTCAGGCTCCAGAGAGATCTGCTGCAAGAGATCTTGATTTCTCGGACTTAAACTCTGTTAGTTCTGGGGACGATGACGGTATAAACGCTGCAATTTTTCAAGTTTCCTCAGCGGTGTCCCAGCTGAGTTGTAAAAGAAACAGTTCTCATTGCTTCCTTTCCATCAAACTCTGGGTTGACTCAGTCTGGGTGTCTAGCTCTGCTATGATCGACTCAGGAGCAAGTGGAAATTTTATGGATATCTCCTTTGCTCTGAAACAGGGGATACGTTCAGTCAAGAAGGCTACTCCAGTACAGATGGAGACTGTAGATGGCTCTCTTCTGACTTCTGGACCAGTGGATCAAGAAACAGAGCCTTTGAGGGTCCTTATGGGTAAAGATCATCAGGAGAAAATGTCTTTTTTGCTTATCTCTTCTCCCCACTTTCCCATTATTCTAGGGCTACCATGGCTGCAGGCGCAGAATCCTACGATTAACTGGGAGACCAAGGAATTACACTTTCCGGAGAAACAGATGAGTCAAGGAGTTTCAGCTTGCTCTGTTCCTAAAGGAACCATGTCAGTCCCTGAACTACCAGCTGTATACCAGGACTATGTGGATTTATGTGACAAGAAGAAAGCTGATCAGCTTCCTCCTCACCGTCCATATGATTGTCCAATTGAATTATTGCCTGGAGCCGAGATACCTTTTGGTAAGATCTACCCCCTAGCGGGGCCCGAGCTAAAAGCTTTGAAGGATTATATAGACGAAAATTTAGCCAAGGGCTTCATACGCCCCTCTTCATCTCCCGCAGGTGCACCCATCTTCTTTGTGAAGAAGAAAGATGGATCTCTGAGACCCTGCATAGACTATAGGGAACTCAATAAGGTTACTATTAGAAACCGTTATCCATTGCCTTTAATCCCTGAGTTGTTGGAGAGAGTGCGGCATGCCAAAATTTTCTCTAAACTGGATCTCCGTTGGGCCGATAACTTGGTCCGTATTAGACCTGGGATGAATGGAAGACTGCTTTCAGGTCACGCTATGGACACTTTGAATATCTAGTTATGCCTTTTGGTCTGAGTACCGCCCCAGCCACTTTCCAACACTTCGTGAATGATATCTTCAGGGATCTCCTAGATACATTTGTGGTGATTTATCTGGATGATATTCTAATTTTTTCTAACTCCACAGAGGAACATCATGGACATGTGAGAATGGTCTTAGAACTCCTAAGACAAAACCATCTCTACATCAAACTTGAAAAATGTGAATTCCATAGGACCGAAATTCAATTTCTGGGTATGTACTATCTATGCAAGGGATTAGTATGGATGGAAGCAAGACCCAAGCCATCAAGGATTGGCCAATTCCTAGAAATGTGAAGGAGGTGCAGCGTTTCATCGGGTTTGCCAACTTCTATAGACGTTTCATTAAGAATTTTTCTGAGGTAGTGTCACCTATCACCCAACTTACCCGGAAACAGTCTAGGTTCTCCTGGACCCCGCAAGCTCAGGAAGCATTTTCCTGTTTAAAGGATAAATTTACCACCGCACCTATCTTAGTACATCCCAACCCCGAGCTTGCCTTCATAATAGAGGTGGATGCTTCAGACTGTGCCGTTGGAGCTATACTCTCTCAGAGAACAGGTGAGAAGAATGTCTTGCATCCCTGTGCCTTCTTTTCCCAGCAGTTGTCTTCGGCTGAGAGGAACTACGATGTGGGCAATAGAGAATTGTTGGCCATTATTGCCGCCTTCAAGGAATGGAGACACCTTCTTCAGGGTGCTGCACAGCAAATAGTCGTCCTGACAGACCATCGTAACCTTGAATTTATCAGGTCGGCTAAGTGCCTGACTCCTCGCCAGGCTCGCTGGAATCTTTTCCTAAACCAATTTAATTTTGTCATTTCTTATAGACCAGGATCGCGCAATGGAAAGGCTGATGCACTCTCTAGGATTCATTCAGCAGAGACACGTCCACTTACTCCGCCTAAGACTATTCTTCCTGACTCTAGATTCCTGGGAGTGATTCATAATCAAGACCTACTTAAGGACATCAAGGAAGCATACCATGCGGATTCTTTGTTGGCTCAACCCCCAAGGGACGTAAGTCTTGTCTTTAAGAATGGTGTGTGGATTCAGGGACAACGTCTGTATATACCTGAAACAGTCAGATTGAGAGTATTGCAACTCATCCACGATTCAAAGATAGCCGGGCATAGGGGAATTCTAAAGACACAAGAATTTCTTTCTCGTTTCTTTTGGTGGCCCACTTACAGGAAAGATGTCTTAAACTATGTCACTTCATGTGAAGTCTGTGCAAGATGCAAAACACCTCGCTCCTCACCAACTGGTCTGTTGCAACCTCTTCCCACCCCGTCCCGCCCGTGGGGATCCATTTCTATGGACTTCATTGTGGAGTTACCAACCTCTCAAGGGAAGAACACCATTCTAGTGGTGGTTGACCGTCTAACAAAGGCAGCTCATTTTATCCCTTGTGTCGGCTTACCCACTGCAAAACAGACATCAGACTTGATGATTAAGAATGTGTTTCGCTTACATGGAGTACCGGATGAGGTTATTTCGGATCGAGGGGTGCAATTCACTTCTAGGTTTTGGCAAAATTTCTGTGCAGCATTGGACATTAAAGTAAACCTTTCTTCTGCTTTTCATCCCCAGACTAATGGACAGACAGAACGAACCAATAAGACCCTGGAGCAGTATCTCCGCTGTTTTATCTGCCACCTACAGGATGATTGGGTGGATCTACTTCCACTGGCTGAGTTCTCTTATAACAACTCTCAGAGCGCCTCCACTAAGCAGTCTCCTTTTTACTCCAATCTAGGTTATCATCCTAACATTCTTCCTCGATTTCCCATAGATACGCCCTTGCCGGCAGTGGCTGAAAGAATCACTTCTTTACAAAAGAATATGGATCTTCTAAAGGAAAATCTAGAATTGGCTCAGGAAAGGTACAAGAAAGCAGCAGATAAATTTCGTAAACCTGCACCAGCTTTCAAGGTAGGAGATTTGGTCTGGCTGTCAACCAGAAATCTTAAATTAAAGATTCCATCGTCTAAATTGGGACATAAGTACATTGGACCTTATAAGATCAATAAGATTATAAGTGCTGTTGCTTGTCGTCTTCAACTGCCCAGAACTATGAGAATCCACCCTGTCTTTCATGTATCCCTACTAAAGGCTGCAACACCCAATACGTTTCCTGGACGTTCTTCTCCTTGCCCTGACCCAGTGCTGGTCGATGGTCAGGAAGAATTTATGGTGGAAAGGATTCTAGATTCCAGGTTGTACAGAAATCAGTTGCAATATTTGATTAAATGGCAGGGCTACCCAGTGGAGGACAACTCATGGGAACCAGTCAATAATGTAAATGCTCCTCGCCTGCTCCGCCAGTTTCATCAGAGGTACCCTGACAAGCCTGGTCTGAGGTCATCCGGAGGTTGTCCCTAAGGGGGGAGTAATGTAAGGTTCTTTGTCTCTGTTGACATGTTCCTTGAAACTCAGTTTTCCGTCGGCCATTTTGCTTTCTATCTTTCTGCAGCTCTTGCCCTCAGTTAATATGGAGTTTCCAGTTTTCATGTTCCCGCCCTGATTCTTCCCTCTTGCTTCTTAAGCAGCCTCAGCTGAACAATCAGTGCTCCTGAATCAAGCCTCAGTCAGTCTGTGACCTGACTTCTGGAAACCTTGGACTTGTACTCCAGCTATTCCCTACTGAGGAACCTTGGAACACTTTTGGACTCTGGAAACCTGCTGTTTGGTGAATCCATGTTTGCAGAGGAATTACGGTACAGAGAAGAGATCCTGAACCTGCTTTGGAGATTTTTTGTAGTGCTTGAAGTTACTCTGGCCTGCTGTGTATCCTGTCGCTGTTCCTGCAAACTGTGTGAACTTTTCAGCATGCTTGTATGAAGTAATACAAGTTATTTCATATCAACCTGTGTCTCCTGTGTTTTCCTCGCACCCAAGCACAAGACGCTATAGGAACTGTACACTATACATGACAAACACCTGAGATCACACGACTCAGGCAAGACTCAGCAAGCTTCCAAGGGAACCAGGAAACAACGTTGATACAAGAACAATTGATCACCGGCAACCATGATGGGGGGGAACTTCCCTTATATCCAGCCAGTCCGTGATTCCTGATTGACAATCCTCATTGAATGGTTCAGTACTGTTTGTAACCACCAGAGGAGCTTCTGCTCAGAATTTATTTCTAAAACATTCACAACAGTACCCCCCCTTGAGAGGGGTCACCGAACCCTCATTTGTGCAACCATGTCGGTCAGGATGAGCTCTGTGATACGCACGGATCAGTCTCCTAGCATGGATGTCCGAAGCAAACACCCAAGAATTGTCCTCCTGACCATAACCTCTCCACTTAACCAAATAATGGAGTTTCCGTCTAGGAAAATGAGAATCCAATATTTTCTCAACCACATACTCCAGATTGCCCTCAACCAAAACAGCGTCAGGAGGCGCAGCCATAGGAACCACTGGCTCGACAAACCTCTTCAATAAGGACTTGTGGAACACGTTATGGATCTTAAATGTCCCTGGAAGAAGTAAACGAAAGGAAACAGGATTAAGAATCTCCATGATCTTATAAGGTCCAATGAACCTAGGCTTAAACTTAGGAGATGCAATTCTCATAGGGATATTTCTTGAGGACAACCAGACCAAGTCCCCCACTTTAAACTGAGGACCATCAGTCCTATGCCGGTTGGCAAACCGCTGGGCCTTCTCCTGAGAGAGGGACAACCTCTCCACTACCTGGTCCCAAATCTGCTGCATACGCTCCACAACAGAGTCAAGACCCGGACAGACAGAAGCCTCCGTCTGTCCCGAAGAAAATCGAGGGTGAAACCCAAAATTGCAGAAAAATGGAGACATCAAAGTGGCAGAGCTTGCCCTATTATTAAGAGCAAACTGAGCCAAAGGCAAAAAAAGAGACCCAGTCATCTTGATCAGCAGACACAAAGCATCTCAGATAAGTCTCCAATGTCTGGTTTGTTCTCTCAGTTTGTCCATTGGTCTGAGGATGAAAAGCAGAGGAGAAAGACAATTGAACACCAAGTTTAGAACAAAAAGTCCTCCAAAATCTGGAAACAAACTGGACTCCTCTGTCAGACACAATGTTCTCAGGAATGCCGTGTAACCGAACCACGTGCTGAAGGAACAAAGGCACCAATTCGGAGGAGGAAGGCAACTTAGGTAATGACACAAGATGTATCATCTTGGAAAACCTATCACAAATCACCCAGATAACGGTCATTCTCTGAGAAACAGGGAGGTCGGAAATAAAATCCATAGAGATATGGGTCCATGGTCTCTTGGGCACAGGCAATGGCATCAACAAACCACTAGAGCGAGAGCAAGGCTTGGAGCGAGAGCAAGTCCCACAGGACTGCACAAACTCCCTGATGTCACGAGACAAAGTAGGCCACCAAAAGGACCGACTCACCAAGTCTCTGGTACCAAAAATTCCGGGATGACCAGCCAACGCGGAACAATGAATCTCAGACATCACACTCTTCTTCCACTGGTCTGGGACAAACAATTTCCCAACAGGGCAGCGCTCGGGTTTATCCTCCTGACACCCTTCCAGAGCCAGTCTCAAATTGGGCGAGATGGCGGAAAGAACTACACCCTCTTTCAAAATAATAGCAGGATCAGATAACTCAGGAGAGTCCGCAAGGAAACTCCTCGAGAGGGCATCCGCCATAACATTCTTAGAGCCAGGAAGAAAGGAAACCACAAAATTAAAACGTGTGAAAAACAAGGCCCACCTGGCCTGTCTAGGATTAAGTCGCTTGGCTGATTCCAGATAAACCAGATTCTTATGGTCCGTGAGGACCACCACCTGATGTTTGGCTCCCTCCAGCCAATGTCTCCACTCTTCAAAAGCCCACTTCATGGCCAATAACTCCCGATTACCCACGTCATAATTACTTTCAGTTGGAGTAAATTTTCAAGATAAAAAAGCACAAGGGTTACTTTTAGAGGTCTCAGGATCTCTTTGGGACAAAACGGCACCTGCCCCAATTTCAGAGGCATCAACCTCCACCTGAAATGGCAGAGAAACATCAGGCTGCCGTAGAACAGGAGCAGAAGTAAATCTCTGTTTAAGTTCCTCAAATGCAGAGACTGCCTCAGGAGGCCAATTCACCACATCAGAACCCTTTTTGGTCAAATCAGTCAATGGTTTAACAATAACAGAGAAATTACCAATAAATTTACGATAAAAATTGGCAAAACCCAAGAATCTCTGAAGAGCCTTTAATGAAGTAGGTTGTACCCAATCACAGATGGCCTGAACCTTGACCGGGTCCATTTCAATAACAGATGGAGACAAAATGAATCCCAGAAATGAGATCCTCTGTACGCCAAAAAGACACTTTGATCCCTTCACATACAGAGCATTCTCTCTCAAAATCTGGAACACAGTCCGAACATGTTTCACATGAGAGTCCCAGTCATTGGAAAAAATCAAGATATCATCCAAATAAACAATCAGAAATTTATCCACAAAATCCCTGAAAATGTCATTCATGAAGGACTGGAAGACGGAAGGATCATTAGTGAGCCCAAAGGGCATCACTAGGTACTCAAAATGCCCTTCTGGGGTATTAAACGCCGTCTTCCATTCATCCCCGTGCTTAATGCGAATAAGGTTATACGCCCCCCTGAGGTCAAGCTTGGTAAACCAAGTAGCACTTTTTACCCTGGAAAACAGGTCAGAAATCAAGGGTAACGGATATTGATATTTCACAGTGATATTGTTCAAGAGACGATAATCAATACACGGCCTTAATGAACCATCCTTTTTGGCCACAAAGAAAAAACCGGCACCCAAGGGTGAAGAGGATGGTCTGATATGACCCTTCTCCAATGACTCCTTGATATAAGACCGCATAGCGTCATGTTCAGGTACAGACAAGTTAAAAAGGCGACCTATAGGGAATTTACTACCAGGCACTAATTCAATAGCGCAGTCATAGCTCCTATGGGGGGCAAGGATGCAGATTTACTTTTGCTAAACACAACAGAAAAATCAGTCAAAAAGTCAGGAACATCTTGAGCCTGGGGAGAGGCAGAAAAAACAGGAGTGTTGGCATTAACACATTGGCAGCCCCAACTGGTTACAGACACAAATTTCCAATCCAAAACAGGATTATGAGACTGTAACCAAGGGAAACCTAGTACAATAATGTCATGCAGATTATACAGCACCAAAAATGTGCAACTCTCCTGATGATCAGGTTCAACCCTCATTATCACCTGAGTAGAGAACTGGGGTTTATTCTCAGCCAAAGGGGTAGAATCAATCCCCAGTAGGGGAATAGACTTCCGCAGGGGTATCAAGGGAAACCCACAACGTTTAGCAAAATCAAAATCCATCAGGTTAATAGCTGCTCCCGAATCAACAAAAGCCTGAGCAGAAAATGTGGACAGGGAGCAAATCAGGGTAACAGTCAACAGAAATTTAGTCTGAACACTACCCAAGACAACTGAGCGTGCAAAACGTCTTCCCCGCTTAGGGCAGACTGAAATAGCATAAGAGGCATCACCACAGTAGAAACATAACCCATTGCGTTTTCGAAACTCATGACGCTGTGCCCCAGAAGCCACTCTATCACACTGCATGGGTTCAGAAGCTGGTTCACAAGGCAACACTATTCCACGCATACTTCTACGCTCACGCAAACGTCTGTCAATTTGAATCGCTAATGACATAGAATCATTGAGACCAGAGGGAGCAGGGAAACCCACCATAACATCTTTTACATTCTCTGACAGACCCTTCTGAAAAAGGGCTGCCAAAGCATCATCATTCCATTTCGTCAGGACTGCCCACTTTCGGAATTTCTGACAGTACAACTAAGCATCCTCAAGCCCTTGATTTAATGCCAACAAGGTTGTTTCAGCTTGATCAGTGACATTAGGTTCATCGTACAATAACCCCAGAGCCAGAAAAAATGCATCAACATTACTCAAAACAGGGTCCCCAGGTGTCAGGGAAAAAGCCCAATCCTGAGGATCGCCGCACAGGAGAGAGATGACAATTTGAACCTGCTGTGCTGCGTTCCCTGAGGACTTAGGTTTTAAGGCAAAAAACAACTTACAGTTATTTTTGAAATTCAGAAATTTATCTCGATCCCCCAAAAACAAATCTGGCAACCCACAACTGGCAACCCAGCAAGATAGGTAGCAATACTCCGAACCTCAGTGGCAAGCTGATCCACACGGCCAGACAACTGTGCAAACTCCATTGAGAGAAAAAAAAAAAGAAATCCTCCTCAGCACCCAGAGAAAAAGAGGGAAAAAATGAAACAAACAGAAAAAAAAAAATATCTGACAACTCTGACAACCTTTTTTGTTTCCACACTATTTTTCCCTTCTGTGAGTACCATATAATTTTCAGTTGGGCCGGTGATACTGTTATGTTTTGGAAGCTGAGGAGAGCAGGCAAAAATGGCAATACACCAGAGAGGTTGGAATCTACTGGATTGCAGTACCCTGACTAACCACCACAACTAAAGGCAGCCGTGGAGCGTTCCTACGTTGGTCCTAGACGCCTCGTCACAGCCTGAGAGGTTAACTACACCTAAAGATAGAAAGAGGAAAGCTATCTGCCCCGGAGCAGATCCCCAAAGAACATAGGAAGCCCCCAAACATGTAATGGCGGTTAGACAAGAGGAAATACAGACACAGACAGAAAATAGTATGAGCAAACGCTGGGGCCCAATCTGCCTAGACAGAAAAGGATAGGAAGGATACTTACTGCAATCCCAAAAAACCCTAAAAAAAGCCAACGCTACTAATTGCAAAAACACCTGAGATCACACGACCTCTACCACCTAAATTAGTTCTCTGGTGTAACAAAACTAAGCCGCAGCCACTGAAAAAACTGGAAAAGGCAAATGAACAAACAACAGTGAGGAGCCCAAGCCCCCCGGGGAGGGGAACCTGGCCAACCTCACAGAAATGCAGAGAAATATGCAAATGGCAAGCACAAAAACAAAAAACAGAAAATATCTTATCTGAGAGCAGGAGAAGAGGCAAGACTCAGCAAGCTTCCAAGGGAACCAGGAAACAACGTTGAGACAAGAACAATTGATCACCGGCAACCATGATGGGGGGGAACATCCCTTATATCCAGCCAGTCCGTGATTCCTGATTGCCAATCCTCATTGAATGGTTCAGTACTGTTTCTAACCACCAGAGGGAGCTTCTGCTCAGAATTCATTTCTAAAACTTTCACAACACAGGAGAGTACGGCAGCAGATGCCATACGGTAAATATCACACACCCCATTCCAAAAAAATGTTAACATGTATAACCAATTTCTGCCAGGGCATTGCAATATCAATATATTCATTGTATTTTTTTCTCTTTATTCCACAGCAGAGTCCGCCCTACAGCAGCAGCAGCAGAACAAATGCAGTCCGGGCGCCAGCAGCAGCAGGAGAGTACGGCAGCAGATGCCAGATGGTAAATAATCACACACCCTATTCCAAAAAAAAAGTTAACATGTTAACCAATTTTTGGGTTTCAGCCAGGGCATTGCAATATCAATATATTCATTGCATTTTTTTCTCTTTATTCCACAGCAGAGTCCGTCCTACAGCAGCAGCAGCAGCATCAGCAGAACAAATGCAGTCCGGACGGCAGAAGCAGAAGGACAGCACATCTTCTCTTCTGGGAGTCCTCCCTCGCATCGTCAGCGTTTACAGGTAAGAAAAGGGTTGTTTTTTTTATTAATTTCACAATCCATCTCTGGGATATATCTATTAATTGCCTTATTTTTTTATAACATTAATCTGAAGCTGAAGAGGAGCTCCCAGAAGAAGAACGAAGGGGTGGAGAGATTCACGGAGTGGGCTCGCAATTCGTAAGTTTCCTGCATCCATCGCAGAAACACAACATCACACTACACACATGTAGAAAACAATTTAGTACAGATATCACACTGCACACAACATATATGCCTACATCCATGCACATAATTTTTTTTGTTTTTATAGTCTTCTGAATCTGGTGTTCCATCAAGAGGTCCTCGCAGTGCCTCCCAGGGTCGTCGGCGTGAGCGACACGGCGGTCTCCATCATGTAAGTAACTGTATTTTTTTTTTCTTTTGGTTTTTTTTTTTAAATTTTTGTTTGTATTTTTTTGTACCTCTTTTTTTTTAACTTTTCTTGGTAGTTTTGAGGCTAATGTATTTTTTTTCTCTTTTTCTTTAACAAGCTTCACAGCGTGCTCCCTACTCTGACGGTGAGGAGGGGGGATTGATGTTGACCTTCTCATCGATCTGGTCAGAGAAAGGGAGCCGCTGTGGAACATGGGGGACCGCCGCCATGCCGATCTCATTGTGACCCATCGGCTCTGGGAGGAAATCTGTTCACAACTCGTGGACCGCTGGGAGGACCTCGATGCTCGGGCCCAGATTGAAGAGCGTAAGTATATACAGTTCAGGTTGCTGGATGTAAAGCAGTGTTTCCCAAACTCCTGTTCTCGTGGCCCCCACGGGTCATGTTTTCAGGATTTCCTTTTGTGCAACACTGGAAATCCTGAAAACATAACCCATGGGGGCCATGAGGACTGGAGTTTGGGAAACCCTGATGTTGTATACTAACCAATTTGTGCTTTTTATTTTCAGGGGAGAGAATTGTGAAGCGGTGGCGGTCTGTAAAGGATCGCTTCAAGAAGGCGTTCAACAAAGAGATGCGGGCCCCGAGTGGATCTGGAGGATGTAGGAGCAAGTACAAGTACGCACGAGCCCTGTCGTTCCTCCGGGCAACAATGGTCACCAGAAGGTAAATATTACACAACCCATGTAAAAAAAAATGTTAACATGTCTAATTTTTTTTTTCAGCCAGGGCCATTCAATATCTCTATATTAATTGTATTTTTTTTCTCTTTATTCCACAGAACGGTGACCAGCACTGGGGAGCCTGCAGAGTTGGACTCTTCTGGGGCGATTTCTCAGGAGTCCGCCACCGAGGGACACTTCGACCGCCCCGGCCCATCTGCACCTTCCCAGCCTTCCCTGACATGTGAGCCCTCTGTCCCTCCACCAGCGCTGGAGCATCGTGGCCACCTGCATTGCACGAGTCAACTGGTCAGGAGATAGCTTTCCTTTTACCCCACCCTTCTGCCGCTGCTACCTCTAGTACACCTGTGGCTACTGGGCAGCAGCTGCAGAGGGGTAAGGAAAGGAGCTATGCGCCCGAGTTCTTGCATCTGAATGCATCTTTCCAGAACTGTCTTAAAGTCTTGTTAGAGCAAATGGCCGCAGGCTTTAATCAGCTCAGCTCCAGCATTCTGGAGGTAAAAACACTTCTTCAAACCATGCATTCAGAAGCAAGAAGATCTCCAAACCACAGCTTTTTCCGGTCTGTAGTCGAGCGCATGGATACACTATCTCCTAGCCAGCAGATGCATGTAATACATTCTTGCCATGCTGCTCTAGCGCAGGTTACCTCCCAAGTTCCTCCACCCACCCCTGTAGTTCCTCCCACACCTGCCCTCCTCCAGCCATTGTCCTCCTCCCCCTCCTATTCAATACCAGCAACCACCTCAGTACCAGCAACCTCCCCAGTTCCAGCAACCTCCCCACTTCCAGCAACCTGCCCACTTCCAGCAACCTGCCCTGTACCAACATCCTTCCCTGTACCAACCTCCTTCCCCGTACCTCTTCCCAACCACATCATCTGCTCCTCCAGTCCCTGCCCAACCCTCCTCTCCACCACCCACCACCTGTTCTGCCTCCCACATGTCCACCGTTCTATTTCTTTTTCCACCGTTCACCTCTTTTACCTGATCCTTCCCCACCACCATCCCAGTCCTCTCTCCACACTCCCAATGTCGGAGTCCCGCAGCCCCTCCAGCAGTATATCCACCCCACACTATACCAATTTGTTTGAAAAATTTTTTTTAATAAAAAACATTTTTCGTTTGAAATTGAAAAAAAAGATGTTAATAAAATTTTTTATTGACCATACAATAAAAGTAAAATTGGTTGCTTAAATTGTCTGTCATTTATTTCTAAGGTTAAATATGTGGTAAACAAAGGTAAAATAATGTGGATAAATAAGGTAACATTTATTAGGTATACAAAACCAGGTACATAACTTTGGGTAAAAGGTAAATTAATTTTATGTTTTGGCCAAAGTTGTGTCCCTGGTTGTGTATCAGCCAAAGTATTTCACCTGTTACCCAAAGTTGTGTACATTGTTAGGTAATCACCAACAAGGTACACAACTTTGGTTAAAAGGTGAAATACTTTGGGTAATACACAACCAGGGACACAACTTTGGCCAAAAGGTAAAATACTGTAGATAATCCACAACAAGGTAGACAACTTTGGTTTGAAAAGGTATACTGTGGGTACAGAAGGTATTTGACTTTAGTTAAGGTAACAGAGCAATTTTTCGAACTCTGTCATCCTGCCAGTCTAGTCTTCCTTCAGGTGACATAAAGTATTCTGCAAATTTGTCCCTCATTCCGTAAACAGTAACAGAACTTCTATTGGTAATGTTATGGTAATCATGCAAGGTGGTTTCTTCAGAGTGGTCCTCAATAGAAATCCATTCCTTGCAGATAACAAAATTGTGCAGGACCACACAAGCTTTGATTACCTCGTACACAGTTTCAGTCTTGAGGTTGATCGCAGTCAATAGGACACGCCATTTTGCTGTCAGAATACCAAAAGCGCACTCCATCATTCTTCTTGCTCTTGTGAGGTGGTAATTAAAAATTATTTTTGTTGGTGTCAATCCTCTGCTGGAGTACGGTTTCAAAAGGTGTTCTGACAGCTGGAAGGCTTCATCCCCTACACAAACAAAAGGCATAGGTGGGCCAGATGTCTGAGGCAGCGGTTTAGGGGGTGGGAACTGGAAGGTGTTTCCATAGAGATGACGCCCCATAGCTGACAATTTGAAGACTTGTGAGTCATTGGAGCGGCCATAGGCCCCAATATCGACAGCAATAAATTTGTATTCCACATCAGCGATGGCCATGAGGACAATGGAAAAATATTTTTTGTAATTAAAATATTCGGATCCAGATCCTGCTGGCTTGACAATGCGGATATGTTTCCCGTCCACAGCGCCCAAGCAATTAGGAAACTGACATATTTGTAGAAACTTGTCAGCAATTTCAAGACAACTCTCTGTTGTGGGCTGTGGTATAAATTCGTCAAGTAAAGAGTCCCACAATGCACGGCATGTGTGCTTTACAATTCCAGATATGGTGGAAATTCCAAGTCTGTACTGGAAATGGAGTGAGGAAAGAGATTCACCAGTTGCAAGGAATCTGTGAATAAAAAAAAAGGAGACAAAAGAGTTCAAAATCACAGCATTACATACCAGGACTCAGCTTTAACAATTGGAGATACTATAAAAAGATTTATTACAAACTACCAGTAACAACATTCCAGTACAAGTGTGCTCTCAAGCAAGCAGATCAAATAAATATGGCTTACCGAAGAGTCACCATCAGATGCTCCGCCGGTGAAATGGAGAAGCGGCAATAGGTGTTAGATCTTCTTATGAGGTCTCCAATTCGCTCCACCAATAAATCAAAGTTCTCCATTTTCATCCGGACATATGAGAAAAATTTCTCAGGGTTACCTCTAAGGTCCATGCAGAGTGTAGAATACACCCCACGAGTCATTCTCTGGGCTGTGATGGGGTGGATCCATAAACGGCGTCGACGTCGCTGACGAATGATGCGCTGCTGTCTCTTTCTCTCCTTCTCCAGAACAATCACTTTCAAACGATTCGCCTCCACTGTGAAATCCACCAAATTCTTCAAAATGTTTCCTATCACAACGTCCATCTTCTCCAGCCACTTGCTCTTCTCTCCAACCTGCACTTGCTCCTCTGCAACCTGTCAAATATGGGCTGTAGGAACAGTGTATATATAGGTTTTCAGTAGCCAATCACGTTTGGAAGCCCCCAAGGGGCGTTTTTAAAAAACCGGATCCGTCGTAATCCGTAGAAAAACGGATGAAAAAAACGGATGAAACGGATCCGGTTTTTGGTCGGATCCGCTAGACTGCGCGATGCTGGATCGCGCCTGACGGCAAAAAACGGATGTGTGAAAGAGGCCTTAGAGTCCAGCTTCTTAGTTCTTTAGCAAAGGCACTGACTCCAGGAGATCTGCACACCTACATACATAAGGACATGTGTGAGACACTCAGGTCTCATTTTAAAAAGTGAACTATACCCAGGGGTGGAGATATGGTGAGCAACTGTCTCTCCCAACTATTCAGCTGCTCACAATCAACCTGTCATGGCCGATTAACCCCTTCTATTCCTATATGTACTAAAGCATTACTGCAGGTTTATCTCCCATCCACTAGATGTCCTACAGCCTCCTTACATTGTCTTCTCAGCTTTTTGAATTATTTGAAAGGATAACACTTTAATTAGGCTGACAAGATTTTAGTTAAACTCATTCATTCAAAGCAAATTCTCAGTCATTTTTATATTGCTTCAAGAAGGAGCCATATACCTAAATATCCATAACAGAATTTGATATAGAATTAGGAGCGAACACAGACGTAAGAGGGCCTTTTTGCAGTCCAATAGCCCATCATAATGCACAATTCCACTTGCTTTGGAGGTTGGTCTGGGCCCCCTTACCTCTTGACCCCTATGTGAATACAGAGGTTGCACCAATGGTATGTCCGCCGCTGCACTAAATATGTGAGCAGGAACTCCCTTTTAAAGTAGACATACTGTATTAATGAAAGACTATGACTTATCTTAATGAGCTCGTCCAGAGTTAAAATAATTTCTCATTTGTTATAAAAAGTGGTCCCCTAAAGATAGCACTCATGTAAAATCACAAAATCAGATAATACTCACCATCCACAGGTTCAGTGCTGGCCCTCTCCCTTCCCGTCTCTGCGTTTTGGATGTAACAGTGACACATTAACAGTGCAGCCAATCAGTGAGCTCAGAGGCTACGGCTGTCTACATCAGCCAAATCCTTGAACTCAATAGTTGGCTACAGCAATAATGTGCTTTGTTGATGTGACATCACCGCTGCAGTCAAGACGCAGAGATGGGAGCAGTGGTGGAAACCCAGGAATGGTAAGTATTATCTTTTTTTTCTTTTTACATGATTGGTATTGTTTCGGGAATATTATTTTAAGTGGAATACTCCTTTAATATGCTATTTTATTGACAAGCAAAAGTTTACAACATAGCATATTTTTTATATGGAATTTGCTGTTGGTATTTTGGTAGGTACAGATTTGTGTATTTCCTGAAAAGGAATAATAATTTAACCTTGTGAACAGAATACAATGATCTCCGCTACTTTATGTAACACTGCAAAGGAAGAATTTGTTGAACACTAACAGTTATATTGAGGCAGGGAAGGTTAGATTCAGATATGAACTACACATTCAGAAAAGGATCTCAAATGTGTCCTTCAGGTTGAACATTTACAGAAAAGACAGATTTTACATTTGACAACTATTTCAAAGAGCTGAATACAGTTCACTTATACAGTACCATAGAAATGTATTCCTTATAAGCCATGATAAAATACGTGTACATAATGAGACATAAAACAGATATTAGGTCTTAGTGCTTTCTTCTTCCCTAATTTGTATTTTCCTGCCAACAGGCAGCAATCGCTAGGAAACATTAGTAACACAGCACTAGTTTGTTGTGAAGTAGTCACAAGGTCAACAGAGCGCTTCAAAGAAAATTCAAATTAGAATAAAATATATTCAATATCGTGATAGAGTCAAATAACGCTATAACTCTAGTTGTTCAGTTATCTAAAGTTATGCAAAATCAGTGCTAATTTTTTTGGTCATGATCATTACACCAAACTTTGCATAAGTCAATATTACTTGAATTGCAGCCCCTCCCATCTAGTTCTGCCTCCTGAACTGATCTTTCACTTAGAAATACAGTCACAATCCCTCTTGTCCAAGATATACTGCTGCCTTATTGTGGGATCAGATTACATTTGCCTTTTAAAGTCTAAAGGAAGAAAAAGACAGAGTGAGAAAGATTAATTGTACTAAAGCTTTATAGCAGGTGTTTTATCTCATCCCTAAGTTGGATTCACAGCTACATTGCTTAGTAATGCTGTATTTTGTTTTCCACATGTCTGCTGCTTCTTACTCAACAAATATGCTTCAACATTATATTCCAAAATATTCTTCTGTGAGGGTTCAACTGAATTAGGCACCTAATTCTGAACATTGGGCATCAGTTGTGGCTTTACTCTTTACAAAAAATTTTTGATGTCACAGGACAGGTCAATTGTCTTTATAAAAAATAGCTGCAATATTATAAATTTTAATAAATCAGCAACTTTAATAAACCCTGATGAAGGAATATGCAAAACGATGTACTGGCAGTGTGCTTACCAGGATGGCACGTGGAGGGTATTGTATTTGATGCCTTTGGGATTCAAGTGTCCGCACAAATTTTCTATTGTTATATGGGCTGTCTTTATTGTCAGATGGGACTGCACTAAGTGTGTTTTTAATGTGATGTTTTTATCATTCTTTGTAGTTGTTTTGTAAATTTGTTGTGCTGAATAAATGTAATATTTATATTGATGATGTATACACTATATTCATTGCAGTAATTCTGTCACATATTTATTTTCATAGAATCATAGAATGGTATTAGAAGGGACCTACCGGGTCATCTGGTCCAACCCCCTGCTCAAAGCAGGATTCACTAAATCATCCCACACAGATGTCTGTCCAGCCTCTGATTGAAGACTTCCATTGAAGGAGAACTCACCACCTCTCGTGGCAGCCTGTTCCACTCATTGATCACCCTGTCAAAAAGTTTTTTCTAATATCTAATCTGTGTCTCCTCCCATTCAGTTTCATCCCATTGCTTCTAGTCTTTCCTTGTGCAAATGAGAATAAAGATGATCCTTCTACAATGTGACAGCCCTTGAGATATTTGTAGACAGCTATTAAGTCTCCTCTCAGTCTTCTTTTATGCAAGTTAAACATTCCCAAATCCTGTAACCGTTCCTCATAGGACATGGTTTGCAGACTAGACACCATTCTGGTCGCGCTTCTCCGAACTTGCTCCAGTTTGTTGATGACTTTTTTTTTTTTAAATGTGGTGCCCAAAACTGTGTACAGTATTCCAGATTTTACTCGCTTATATAAGCACCATTAATTCCACAGCGCTTTATAGACATTATAATCTAGTTGGGTTCACTATCTAGATTCCCAATCAACATGTCTTTGGAATGTGGTAAGAAATCGGAGATCATGGAGGAAACCCATGCAAACACGGGGAGAATATGCAAACTCCTTGCAGATGTTGAACCAAGGACCCCAGCACTGCAAGGCTACAGTGCTAACCACTGAGCCACCGTGCTGCCTAATTAATAATTGTAGGATTTTCTTTATCATTGGGTAATCCATATCTGTTATATGTTACTAATTTTAATAAATGTTCAGGATCACCCATTTTGAATATAGTAAAAATTTCCCATCCAAGGTACCCAGAGTTGCCAACTTGACTTTTTTTTCTCTGGACAGTTTATCAAAAAATTCAGGGACAGACAGTATTTTTTATGGACCCATTAGAAAGCCCCAATAAATCAGTATAATTATCAGTGATCCACGTTTACAGCCCAGAATTCTGATATGAAGACCTCAGCTGCATTCACTATAAAATAATGATAATTACAGTCACAGTCTGTATAAGTTTCTTCAGCTTAAAAAAAAAAGTATGGATACCTCACTTTTTTTTTACACACACAGGGCAAAAAAGTGCACTATTTTTATGGACTGTACTGAAGTTTCTGGACGGTTGGCATCCTTGATAGTACCTGTTTAAAACTTTTGTTGTTATTTCCCATGTTATTCCATAGCTTCTTACAAAATCCACATTTATGCTGCAGCAGATTTGTGGGGAGGTCATCCTAATCCTGTATAATTAATTTTCAGCTTATATTAGCATTTTAATTCAAATTGTATTTATAATTGAGTAAGCTATAAAAGAATATGCATATTAAGCAATTCATGTATTCTTCACAGTAGAGAGAAAGAGAGAAAAAGAAAGCAAGGGAAAGGAAGAAAAAGCAAGAAAGAGAAAAAAGGAAGACAGAAAGGGAGAAGAGAAACAGAGGAAAGAAAGTAAGAAAGAAAGAAGAAAAAAGAAAGATCAAAAGATTGAAAGAGAGAAAGAAAGAACAAAAGAAAAAGGAAGAAGAAAAGTATGAGAGTGTAAGGGCAATTTCATACATCCTTTTGTTTGTTTTTTCTTGCATACAAAAAAAATCTGTTTTTTCCAATGTGCTACATCAGATTTTCATTTGTTTTTGGTCCTTGTGTTCATTTTTACCATCAATGCTGTATTTGTCTTTCTCATATGCAATAAAAAAATAATAAAATGTAAAACTACTACTACTCATAAAACATTAAAAACAAATAGAACATGGATGTTACACAGATGTTGTGTGTGTGGTTCTTTTTTTCATACACTTATTGACTTGCATGGTCAAATTTAATCAGAAAATCAAAACAAATGTTTGATTTTGTTTCTGGCAGGTAATTCAGTCCACAAAAAGGACATATGAACAGTTCCATAGATTATAAGGGGTACATGTCCTATGTTTGCAAAATACGGATAAAATACATATGTGAAAATAGAACAGGTGAAAGGGGACAAAAGAGAATGCAAAAGGAGGCACGTATGAGAAAAAGTGCAAGAAAAAGAAGAGTGAAAGAATAGAGTGAAAATAAGCAAAAGAAATTGAGCAGCCAAAAAGTCTAATTGATATTCTAAAGACATTGGAAGCAAATTTGTAAAAACAATGTTTAAAGATGCTTTGAAACAAAATGAAAGATGAAATCCAGCTAGAGTGCGAGTGTGCATTCATTTGAAGGCAAACAACTTAAAAACATATTCATTCAACTATTTGCAATTTATTTTTGAAAACAAGATAATCAGTTTCTGGGTGGCTCCAGGGGGTAACAGATTCGCACAGCACGTTTCAAAAATGGTAAAAGTAAGCAAGGCCTCCTAAGCCTGCAAAGCTTTTATGATGTAAAAGGGAAAACAGCACACATTCTGCTTTCTTCCTTGACTCATCTGATGATACATCTGCAGTTAAAGTCAGCAGGACACAAGCAAATTGTTTAGGGGAAAAAAACACTTTTGAACTTTTCTTTTTTCTCTCCAGTGAAAAACGTATAATAATTTGAAATATTTATATTATGAATTAAGATACTTTGTATCTTGTGAAAATAATTTGGAGTTGTCCTTAGTCCCTTGAAATAGAAGTATATTCTTTTCTCATTCACAAGTCATTATAAAATGTTGTTACAGGCCAACTTTTTTAAACATCTCTATAGAAAGATGTATGAAATATTTGTACAAGGAGCTGTTTCATCAGAGACAACCTCTTTCATAATGTGGGATCACCTCATTGATTGTGCGGGAAGATAGGACATGTGAGCCATTCCGTTGAAGGATAGGTAGTATTACATGTGAGAAACTATGTTGAAGGATAGGTAGTATTACATGTGAGCCATTCCATTGAAGGATAGGTAGTATTACATGTGACCCATTCCATTGGAGGATAGGTAGTATTAAATGTGAGCCATTCCGTTGAAGGATAGGTAGTATTACATGTGAGCCACTATGTTGGAGGATAGGTAGTATTACATGTGAGCCATTCCATTGGAGGATAGGTAGTATTAAATGTGAGCAATTCCATTGGATGATAGGTATTACATGTGAGCCATTCCATTGGATGATAAGGTAGTGTTACATGTGAGCAATTCCATTGGATGATAGGTAGCATTACATGTGAGCCATTCCATTGGAATATAAGGTAGTATTAGATGTCAGCCATTCCTTTGGAGGATAGGTAGTATTGCATGTTAATCATGCCATTGGAGGATGAGTAGTATTACATGTCTGCTATTCCATTGGAGGATAGATAGTATTACATATTACATGTGAGCCATTCCATTGGAGGATAGGTACTATTACATGGAAGCCATTCCGATGAACAGTCATCCATGCAAAACAGGGTGACTCAATTTTGACTTATTGGACCTTTTCTAATGTAGTGGGGAATATCGACAGGAGGTTTGTTAGACAACCATTTTAATTGTGTGTATTAACTTTTAGAAATATAGTTCATACATGTTCATGAATATAGAAATTTGGGTTTTCCAGGAAATTTTTGTTTTGAAATTGCTGTTTACCGTATACAAATTTTAAAGATGTTCTTGCCTTTCATAAAAATTTCTGTTACAAACTGCGAGTGTAACAAAAAAAATTAAAAAAAAAACCCAACAATTACTCACCTTAGGCTTGGATTTAGCGCTGTCTTGCCGAAATGGTGAAGTCATATCGACAGTACTGAAGTCAAATCACTAAGCTTAGCGGCTCTGCATGTGTCAGCAGCACAAGCTGCTAAGTCCACCAATTAGCTGCAGCTGACAGCTGTGAAAAGCAGGTGCCACACCTGGGGATGAATGTTCAGTTGGTTTTCTTACTAACTACTGTATTTTATGGCAGAAAGTTTTCTGAAATGGGTAACTACTTTAATTAAAATGGGTAACCAAACTTTAATTAAAAGTTTGTCACGAAGGTGCACGGTATACATGGAGTCCTGAAGCTCCCAACAATCAACTAAATCTAAAAAAAAATCAAAAGGAAATTGTTGAACTTCCCCTTTAGCACCTTCAGAGAGAAAAATAAGCATTTTGCAGATTTTACTGAAGGAAATGGAATGCTTTTTCTTTCAGATTGATAACTGATCTTTGTTGACTGCTTCACCATTCTGGCTAAAAGATTAGAGTCAACAAAGGGAAAGCTTATGTATTGACTTAGCAATCTCTATATGAAAAGTCTTTGAAAAGGCATGGTTATATTTGTTCTGGCACAATTAGGATTATGAATTGCCGTATTTTTTGGACTATTAGATGCACATTTTTTTTCAAAATTTTGGGAGAAAATAGGTGATGTGTCTTATAGTCTGAATGTAGCTTACCGGGGGTTCTGTGGAGTGGGATCACAGAAGGCAGGGTCCCTCCCTCATGAAGCCATCATGGCAGAAGAGATCCGATGCTGCGGGCTCAGTGTTGGCGGTAAGGCAGAGTGGAATGCATTGCTGTCCCGGCTGCCATTTTCCTGAAGCCACAGGTCACTGGAGACAGCACCTGCGCAGACTAGGAAGCCTATGACA
This sequence comes from Oophaga sylvatica, assembly GCA_033576555.1. Taxonomy (NCBI): domain Eukaryota; kingdom Metazoa; phylum Chordata; class Amphibia; order Anura; family Dendrobatidae; genus Oophaga; species Oophaga sylvatica. Next base: position 187,712,444 of record JARQOD010000001.1, on the reverse strand, counting down.
TTAGGAAGATGGCCACCTGAGGTGGCACTTGCGCAGATTGAGATCTTGACCGGGCAGACATCCCAGTCAGTGCAGGTGCAGCCTCCTGCAGCCCACTGCTTCGTGAAAATGGAAGCCGTAAAGGCAATGCACTCCACTCTGCCTTACTTCTGACACTGGGCCCGCAGTATCATATCGCTGGGGCATCCACTTCTCCCACCCAGGACCCGCAGTATTGCCCCACCTCTGCGGCTGCCGGGAACCTGAGGAAGGGACCACGTTTCCTGTGACCCCACTCCACTGCCACCGTCTCTCAGGTAAAATACCTTAAACTTGGCCTATAAGACAAAACCCCATCTTATAAAAAAAAATCTTTTTTTTCCTATATTCCTTTCCAAATTTTGGGGTGTCATGGTCTGGTGTGTCTGAAAAATACGATACTAGCAATATCTGAAAAAGCCACTGTTTGTAAAGCCTAAGAAGGAGAAATGATTTTTAACAAATGTAATTAATAGTTAGGATACTTTTCTGCCTCTCTTAGATTATACCAACCATTGTAATATAAAAATTCTTTTTTTGGTATGTAAAAGAAATTAAGTACTTTTATATGTAACAATGCTCCTAAAAGTCTTGTTAGGATGGTGGGGAATGTTATCCCAATACGTCACCACTTAAAGAGGACATGTCACTTCCTCCAGCTATGTACACTTTAATAAATACTTGTATTCTCCATTTTTGAAGCCTCTTTTTACAAATTAACATAGCTCCATTTCTCTATAATTCTGCTTGTTTTTTTATTTTCTTATAAGTTGATAACTGGGAAATGCAATTCTGTTTGCCCACAGACAGACTGACACTTGCAGCATTGAGTGGATGGTATGTCCATTGTTAGGGGTGTCGCTGCAACTGAAAATAACTAGTTTCTTGCAGAGGTAAAGGAACAGGACAATGCAGACATCAAAGAAAAGTCACTCTGGAATTGTAATATTATTCGGAATGGAATTATTTACTAACTGTAAAGGGAAGTGTCCCAACATATCTATATATACTGTACATTAATGCTCCTGCTGGTGTCCAAAGTGTAGGTGGAGGCCCAGAATTATCAATTGATATCCATATCTTCCATATCTGCTAGTGGAGGGGAGGTATACCCTGAACAAAAGTAATGCCCAGTCTGCGGATATCAAAAGCAGATGGACAAAAGTTTTGTTAAGGAAATGTAATCATAAATGGGACAACTGGTAAAACCAACTGTTGAATTCTGTCTCATCGGATGAGGTTACAAAGGTACATCATAACTCTCAGTCAGGGATGGGGGATGAATCTTAGTACAAATAATCCCCCAACCCTGGCAATGCACACGCCCCTTTTCAGCCGAGTTTAAAATCCCAGAAGCAGCCCAGGATCTTTTTCTTTGACCATCAGCACCAAGAGGAGCCTTCTGGGCTAAGTAACCTGTAGGTCACCTGCATTAATCACCAACATACTAGAACCCCTTTTAGTTCAAACCCTGACTCATGAAACCCCTTGTTTCCATATATACTGTATCTCTGTACTGCTATTAACACATTGATCTTCACCTAGGGACAGCTGGTGCTAGGTGGGGTGGGCTGCTAGTATGTGTGTGATTTAGGTAACATGGGTGGAAATTGATAGGTAATTGTGGGTTTAGTTGTGCATTATTGTTGTGCTATTACTGCATCTTGTATTAGTGTAATCAGGGGCGGAACTATAGTGGAAGCAGGGGAAGCAGCTGCCACAGGGCCCGGGCTAGAAGGGGGCCCGTCCCTGCTGCAGCTGCCCTGTGATTTAGGAGCAAAAAGGGGGGCCCGAGCACGCTGGCAAATGGATCCGCGCTCGGGCCCCCTCCCAACATTTTGTTCAGGCTTCTGACTCTGAACGCTGATGCATAACAACACTGTGTTGTTTTAAAGAGACACTACAGTGTTGTAAATGCAGACAGCGAACAGAAATGAGCACTGTAGCTTTAAGCTGCGGCCCAGTGCATTATGGTCCGTCTGTCACAGCGTGTGTGCATGTGGGGGCGGACAGCAGACGGCCAGGCAGACCACATGAAGCAGCAGACTGACTGGACAAGCAGGTGGAAGCCCGGGCGAGCAGGGTGAGTACCGTGAGTCTCTCAACAGTGAGAAGAGGCTTGGCTGCTCAATGGTGACTGGGAGGGCAGGTGCAGGCAGGATCTAACAGGGCCCACATTCAACAGGGCCCAGGCCCCAGGCTGCAGTGCAGGGGGCCCACATTCAACAGGGCCCAGGCAGCAGGGGGCCCACATTCAACACAGGGCCCAGGTAGCAAGGGGCCCGCATTCCAACAGGGCCTCGGGCTCCTGGGCCCTGTTTGACGCAAGCCTCAAGTCACCACTAACCTCCCCCTGGGCCCTGTTGGGCACGGGACCTCAGTCACCAGTAGCCTCCCCCTGGCCCAGTAACAGCCTCATGGTTGCTACAAGTGACGAGTGACACCCTGATCTCTGCTACATGTGTCAAGTAACAACCTCAGCTCTGCTACATGTAACAAGTAACAACCTCAGCTCTGCTACATGTGACAAGTAGCAACCTCGGCTCTGCTACATGTGACAAGTAGCAACCTCAGCTCTGCTACATGTGACAAGTAGCAACCTCGGCTCTGCTACATGTGACAAGTAGCAACCTCAGCTCTGCTACATGTGACAAGTAACAACCTCAACTCTGCTACTTGTGACAAGTAGCAACCTCAGCTCTGCTATTTGTGACAAGTAACAACCTCAGCTCTGCTCATGTGACAAGTAACAACCTCAGCTCTGCTCATGTGACAAGTAGCAACCTCAGCTCTGCTACATGTGACAAGTAACCTCAGCTCTGCTACATGTGACAAGTAACCTCAGCTCTGCTACATGTGACAAGTAACAACCTCAGCTCTGCTACATGTGACAAGTAACCTCAGCTCTGCTACATGTGACAAGTAACAACCTCAACTCTGCTACTTGTGACAAGTAGCAACCTCAGCTCTGCTATTTGTGACAAGTAACAACCTCAGCTCTGCTCAGGTGACAAGTAACAACCTCAGCTCTGCTCATGTGACAAGTAGCAACCTCAGCTCTGCTACATGTGACAAGTAACCTCAGCTCTGCTACATGTGACAAGTAACCTCAGCTCTGCTACATGTGACAAGTAACAACCTCAGCTCTGCTACATTTGACAAGTAACAACGTCAGCTCTGCTACATGTGACAAGTAGCAACCTCGGCTCTGCTAGATGTGACAAGTAACAACCTCAGCTCTGCTACATGTGACAAGTAGCAACCTCAGCTCTGCTCATGTGACAAGTAACAACCTCAGCTCTGCTCATGTGACAAGTAGCAACCTCAGCTCTGCTACATGTGACAAGTAACCTCAGCTCTGCTACATGTGACAAGTAACCTCAGCTCTGCTACATGTGACAAGTAACAACCTCAGCTCTGCTACATTTGACAAGTAACAACGTCAGCTCTGCTACATGTGACAAGTAGCAACCTCGGCTCTGCTAGATGTGACAAGTAACAACCTCAGCTCTGCTACATGTGACAAGTAGCAACCTCAGCTCTGCTCATGTGACAAGTAACAACCTCAGCTCTGCTCATGTGACAAGTAACAACTTCAGCTCTGCTACATGTGACAAGTAGCAACCTCAGCTCTGCTACATGCGAGGAGTGACAGCCTCATCTCTGCTACATGCGCGGAGTGACAGCCTCAGCTTTGCTATACAAGTAGCAGAGCTGAGGCTGTCACTCCTCATATGTTGCAGAGATGAGGCTGTCACTCCTTACATGTAGCAGAGCTGAGGCTGTCACTCCTCGAATGTAGCAGAGCTGAGGCTGTCCCTACTCACATGTAGCAGAGCTGAGGCTGTTCCTCCTCACATGTAGCAGAGCTGAGGCTGTCACTCCTCACATGTAGCAGAACTGAGTCTGTCACTCCTCACATGTAGCAGAGCTGAGGCTGTCACTCGTCACATGTAGCAGAGCTGAGGCTGTCACTCCTCACATGTGTAATTGGTGAGGGCGTGGTGCAGAAGTACGGTATACAGAACAATCTTAGATTATTCTGTATACCGGACTGTTGTTCTACTGAATAAATCATCTGTTTTGAAAGCAATTTGCAGGCTGGATTACAAGTTTCTTCACATATTTACTCTGGAGAAAGCCTACCTTTGTCACTACCTCAGTTGCTTCCTGGGAGTTGGCTCCTTTCTGTTATTTCACTATTATTACTCCAAAAACCTCTAATTTTGGATAATAAAGGTATCTTTCTTAACACAACTTGGGTAGACCGGGATTGGCAACGCACGCGAGGGGGGGGCCCCATTGTGAAGTTTGCTGTGGGGCCCTGCCGTTCCTAGTTACGCCCCTGAGTGTAATAGTTCATAAGAATAATAGACTGTTGAATTTTGATGTGTATAATAAATATTCTTTACTAGATGGAGGCCCGATGCTATCGCATAGGGACGGCGGTAATGTTGCGATGGGGCAGGCTTTGCAGCGTTGAGAATCTCTCCCCCCATGTGCTCGCCCACCTATCCACTCTCTTTCCCCATGTGCTGACTTCTCCCGTCTGTACTCTCTTCTTTGACCTGTCTCCCATGTGCTATCCCCCTTGTCTGCTGTCTCTCCCCTTCCTGTGCTGTGTTCTCCCCTCATGTGCTGTCCCGTTTGAGCTGTCTCCACCCTGTGCTCTGTCTCTCTCACCCCTGTGCGCTTTCTCTCCCCTCATCTGCTGTCTTCCCCTCTCATGTCATCTCTGCCTGCACGGAATTCATGCAGGCGCAGTAAATCAGACCGCTGTCATCTTTGTGCAAACAGATAGCGGCGGTCATATTAAAACTGCGCATGCGCTCCTCCTGTACATAGATGGCGGCAGTCAGTGAATCATTCGGCTGATCCCATCAGCGGCATGTTCGCGACAGTGGTCCGCTGGTGGTACCGTGCAAGAGGACGACATATACAGTGTGTGTTTTTGTGTGTGGTGCGTACGGTGTATACAGTGTGTGTGTGTGTGTGGTGCGACGGTGTTCCGCTGGTGTACCGAGTAAGAGGCTGGCACCACCAGCAGTTTCCATATTGAGACACCCATTACTTGGGTGTCCCAATATGGCGGTCGGTGAACTTCCGCTGCTTGGAATTCTGGGATTTGGACACATCTGGACGGAACAGGATGTGAAGACATTACAAGGTAAGTATATATTAGATTATTAGTACATGGTTTCGTCTCAGTTAGTCGCAGTTCTTATATACAGTAGAGACCAAAAGTTTGGACACACCTCATTTATAGATGTTTCTGTATTTTCATGACTATGAAAATTGTAAATTCATACTGAAGGCATCAAAACTATGAATTAACACATGTGGAAGTACTGTATATACTAAACAAAAAAATTTGAAACTACTGAAAATATTTCTTATATTCTAGGATCTTCAAAGTAGCCCCCTTTGCTTTGATGACTGCTTTGCACACTCTTGGCATTCTCTTGATGAGCTTCGAAAGGTAGTCACCGGAAATGGTTTTCACTTCCGGTGACTACCTCTTGAAGCTCATCAAGAGAATGCCAAGAATGTGCAAAGCAGTCATCGAAGCAAAGGGGGCTACTTTGAAGACCCTAGAATATAAGAAATATTTTCAGTAGTTTCACATTTTTTTGTTAAGTATATACAGTACTTCCACATGTGTTAATTCATAGTTTTGATGCCTTCAGTGTGAATTTACAATTTTCATAGTCATGAAAATACAGAAACATCTTTAAATAAGAAGGTGTGTCCAAACTTTTGGTCTGTACTGTATACTATAGCACTGAAATGGCATAGGGAACATAAAGCAGTTTTAGTTGTATATTAATTATTGATAGTCAAGGTCGACACTAATAATTAATAAATATTGAAACCAGCTTCAACATTGGCTTAGGAGTTCCCCTTTAACACTAACGCAGACATTTAAAGAGAGCTGACCAGCCATGCAGAAAATCTTACTACCATGAATAATGTTATATGCTGCCTCAGGTCAGGTTCTTAGTTTAAACTCATAAGAATATAAATTTGGATCAGAACTGAAGCATCACTGATAATTACATTAAATCTTAAATTTAGTTGGCCAATCAATCATTTCTCTGAAATGATTTATACCTAGGAAAATTAACACTATGACCCTGAAGCAAACAGAACACAGTGTTCTCCTGGGACATAGATAGTGTTTTAATAAGAAGTTGTACAAAACTTAGGACACTAAGCCATAGTCAATTTGCATATGAAAGAACAAATTTGGTTCAAATTACTATTGTCAACACTAGAGGACTTTTATTCGAGAACAGAATCCGCTCACTCAGATTGTACTTAGCAACACTACAGAAAATTATACACTGTTTAGTAATTTGATTCTCTGCACTGCTGGGTGCTTAAAACCTGGCTATCACTGGCAATGAGATTTCCAATGATGCAAACTCTATTAAGCTAGCTTGCAGGCATTTCTATATAGATGGCCTACAGTTTCCAATTCCGAACATGTCCACATAATATAACTGCTATTCATTTAGTTCATAAGTGTACCAGAAGTAGAAATAAAATGAAAAGATTCAAAGCATCTGCTTTTGGGAGCTACGTTGCTCACCAGTCAACATAACCACTTACTTGCCTTAGATTATTTACTTTCCAATCAGCTCATTTGCCCACACAAGCCGAAATAAACAATCTGAAAATAGACTATAGACCTTCAGAAACTCTAGTCTTAAAAAGAGCAGTCTCTTACAGAAAACAAAAAGTAGCCTTTATGCTGGAATCATAACTGCAGTATTAATGGCAGTTTTTAAAGCAATTTTTGAAGTGAATCACAGAAGTCGACATATCAAGTACCAGCACTTTTTATAGGTTTTCTTTTTTTTTGGATAGACTCATGTACTCAGTTTTTAGGCAGCCAAAAAAAATGAAATATTAGCTTCCACTCTTTGTGGATATGTATATTTTGGAGCAATTTTCCTAATTTTTTTTCCTTTTGCAATTGGGTTTTGCAAAATTTACAATTGGGCTTCATTACAATTCTGAAGCATTTGCCTTTCATAGTATGTATTTTGTGCTGCCTATTGTGAATGCTAAGAATCTATCAGTCAGTTCTGTCAGAGTTTTTGTAAGGCCAGTTTAATACTTTCACAGTCCAAATATGTATCACAATGTCCAGACAAGCCACGAGTCTCCTGAACAAAACTCAACAATGTCATACGGTTGTGTGAAAAAGTGCCCCCCTTCCTGATTTCCTACTAATCTTTTGCATGTTTGTCACACTTAAATGTTTCAGATGACCAAGCAAATTTAAATGTTAGACAAAGATAACACAAGTAAACACAAAATGCAGTTTTTAAATTAAGATCTTTATTCTTAAGGGAAAAAGAAATCCAAACCTAGAAGGTCCTGTGTTAAAAAGTAATTGTCCTCTCCCTTAAAAAATAAATGTAACTGTGGTTTATCACATCTTTGGGAAGCTGAGCTCAAATTCCCTAGCCACACCCAGGTCTGTTTGCTGACTCACCTGTTCCCAATCAAGAAATCACTGAAATAGAACCTGCCTGACAAAGTAAAGTATACCAAAAGATGCTCAATACTAGACATTATGCTGCGATCCAAAGAAATTCTGGAACAAATGAGAAGCAAAGTAATTGAGATCTATCAGTCTGGAAAAGGTTATCAAGCCATTTCTAAAGCTTTGGGACTCAGGCAAACCACAGTGAGAGCCATTATCCACAAATGGCAAAAACATGGAACAGTGGTGAACCTTCCCAGAAGTGGCTGGCTGACCACAATTACCCCAAAAGCGCAGCAACAACCCATCCAAGAGGTCACAAAAAACCCCACAACAACGCCCAAATAACTACAGGCCTCACTTGCCTCAGTTAAAGTCAGTGTTCATGACTCCACCATATGAAAGAGACTGGGCAAAAATGGCCTGCATGACAGAGTTCCAAGACAAAAATCATTGCTGAGCAATAAGAACAAAAAGGCTCATCTCAGTATTGCCCGAAAACATCTTGATGATCGCCAAGATTTTTGGGGAGAATACTCTGTGGACTACTGAGACAAAAGTTGAACTTTTTGGAAGATATATGTCCCGTTACATCTGGAGTAAAAGTAACAGCATTTCAGAAAAGGAACATTATACCAACAGTAAAATATGGTGGTGGTAGTGTGGTGGTCTAGGGCTGTTTTTCTGCTTCAAGATCTGGAAGACTTGCTGTGATAAATGGAACCATGAATTCTGTCTACCAAAAAATCCTGAAGGAGAATGTCCGACCATCTGTTTGTGACCTCAAGGTGAAGCGTTATGTGGCCCAACCAGTTATTAGGTTCAGGGGGCAATCACTTTTTCACACAGGGCCCTGTAGGTTTCGATTTCTTTTTCCCTTAATAATAAAGAGCTTAATTTAAAAACTGCATTTTACTTGTGTTATCTTTGTCTCATATTTAAATTTGTTCAGTGATCTGAAACATTTAAGTGTGACAAACATGCAAAATAATATGAAATCAGGAAGGGGGCAAAAATTTTCACTCAGCTATATTTGTTTAACTGTTATTTGTCTTTTACTGAACCTCAATTGATTTATGATCACAAGAAAGTTCAGCTTATAAATCATCTGAGAAGCGATCAGTAAATGACAGACATAAGAGTTACAGACTCCCCTTTTGAAATTACTCTTTGGCAGATTATTTGTTTCTTTTTCTGCTTATTGTTGGCAGCAGAATTAAATTAATAGCCTTAGATACCAAAGGCTGCAACATTTTTAATAATACTCAATAAAAAAATATATTTTTTACCAAAATACACAGCTGCACCCAATGTGTGCTATAATGTTACATAACACATTCGCAATGTTGCAAATTTTAGTGCTTTCACACCAGTTTTGCCCAAGTCCACCACAATGGGTGGAGCTCGGACAGAACATGAGCGTGGCATCATAGGTCATCTGATTCAGGGTGAACTCTGGTGTATCTTACACTAGAAGTCTTACTTCAGTCCCTGGCTGGAATAAAATTTGTGGTGAGGCACATTCCACTTGTCAGATGTTCCTGATTCACTAAGGGGCGTTTGACTCTTAAGGCCCCGTTACACATAGCGAGATCGCTAGCGAGATCGCTGAAACGTCACCGATTTTGTGACGTAGCAGCGACCTAGCCAGCGATCTCGCTTAGTGTGACACTCAGTGACGATCAGCCCCCCTGCTGGGTGTCGCTGATCGTCGCTGAATGTCCTGGACCATTTTTTGATCGCTGGTCTCCCGCTGGCCAGCGCGCATCGCTGCGTGTGACAGGCGGGAGACCCACGATAAGCGCGCAGGAGCTGGTTCCCAAGGTAAACATCGGGTTTCCAGGCACTGGGCGGTGCCTGGAAACCCGATGTGTACATTAGATACCCGCGCGCTTGTGCAGGGGAGCTGGTAACCAAGGTACACAGTGGGTTACTAATCGCCGAGCGGCGCATGGAATCCCAATGTGTACCTTGGTTACCAGCTCCCTGCACAAGCGCGCTGGTATCTAAGGTACACTTGCAGATAATAAGTGACGTGCGTTGCTTGTTACCCGCAGTGTCGCTGTCCTGATCGCTGCCTGAGCTGCCTGTTTGGAAGCTCAGCAGCGATCATGTAGCGACACACCAGCGATCCTGACACGTGCATATCATTGTCGGTATCGCTGGTGTGTCGCTATGTGTAACGGGACCCTTAGTGAATAGAGCATCTGACTACAGCATGCCTCCTCATCAAGACCGGCATGGACAATACTGGTCTACTCTTAATGAATCAATGCCAAAGTGCTAAAAACCAAGACAACCCTTAGGCCTCAATTAATCAAGACTTGTGTTGTTCATGACTGTGTTGATGAGAGGGAAGTGCTGTAAATGTAAAACATTCTCTAAAATAATGACTTGGCTAACAGTCATATTAGCTTCATATTCTCATGCAAAAATATTAATCAATTTACTGGGACAGTTGTGAAAATGAAAAATCTAGGACTTTGGGATTCATCATTTTAGTTTGTTAATTTAATTTTTTGTCTTGTGGTATTAGTTGCCATTTTTAATCAAAGTGGCTCTCATGATTAATGAATTTGGTGCAGAGTTAAAATAAATGCTTTTGTCTGGTCTTGAACCATTTTTGTGACTTCTGATGCCAAAAGTCGCACTTTGGTACCAAAGAGTAACAAAAACTGCACCAAAATGTTGCTTGCTTAGAAATACACCAGGGATGAAAACTGGAGCGAAATCTTGCGAATTTTTTAAAAGTTGAAATTGGTGAATTAGGTTAAAACATCTAGAATTGCTAGACTCTGACCCAAAAAGTGAAAAACAGAGTTCTCTAATGATCCACCTGCTTTTTGCCATTATTTAAAGCTCTAATTTTGACATCAGGTGATTTTAGTGTAATTACATTTCTGTAAAAGTTCTGGCAATCTAATTAATATCTGTGGTGATGTAGAAGTGGTAATGAAGGGGTTAATATTGATATCTATTGTCCATGGTGGTTAAGTAGGAGTTAAAGATTTTATGCAAGTATGTGCCATACATAACTTCCATCACAATTCAGCACCTCTCTCTCAAACGGACTTCCCCTGGAACTTTAAACATTGCAATGGACTTCCGGCAAAAGTCCGTGTTTGGTGTTTAGCACAGGAAGGTAATTGTCCGGTACGAATGCCGAACTTTTAAGTTTGGGTTCGCTCTTCTCTAGTTAGTAGCATATATTTGCATAACATTTGCAGCTACTTCTTTTATTTAGTCCTAAATGGTCCTGAATTATTTATAGTTCCAGTTTATGTAACATCCATAATAAGATGACAGAACAGTAAAATTACGGTAGTTGGCTACTGTGATATCTTTCCAGGTGCAGTGTGTACTGTAGCGCCCGCGTCCCTGCCTGCTGCCAGACAGGGACGTCGCTCTCCTCACCTGTCCTCGGCGCCCTCCTTCCGCCCTGCTGGTCCCGCGCGCTCCTTCCCTGCTACTGGCTTTAGGGCGCGCGCCCGCACCCTCCCCCGCTCTTAAAGGAGCCGCGCGCATTTTCCAAATCAGTCTCCAGCCAATGCTGGAGGACTCCACCCTATATTAAGGGCTTCCTCCTTAATGTAGGTGCCCGAGCAATGTTGTTCCTGTGCAGTCTAACTCTGTTTCAGCCATCAGCTCCTGATTCCAGTTTCCTGCCTGTTACCTGTCGGCTTGCCTGTCTGCCATCCGTCTGCAGTTCCATCCAGAGGTTCGGACGTCATCTGCAGAGATCCCCGGCTCTTGCCTGCTCACCTAGGAGCGATCATCTGCCATCCGACTGCAGCTCCATCCGGAAGTTCGGACATCATCTGCAGAGATCCCCGGCTCTTGCCTGCTCACCTGGGAGCGATCATCTGCCATCCGACTGCAGCTCCATCCGGAAGTTCGGACATCATCTGCAGAGATCCCCGGCTCTTGCCTGCTCACCTGGGAGCGATCATCTGCCATCCGACTGCAGCCTACCTGGAGGCTCCACCATATCAGGTCGTATATACCTGCCTGTCTAGAGTCTGCCTGGTCACTTGCTGTGACATCCTGCCTGTCTAGAGTCTGCCTGGTCACTTGCTGTGACAACCTGCCTGTTCCAGAGACTGCCTGGTCACTTGCCATGTCAACCTGCCTGTCCAGAGACTGCCTGGTCACTTGCCGTGACAACCTGCCTGTCCCAGAGACTTCCTGGTCACTTGCCGGGACAACCTGCCTGTCCCAGAGACTGCCTTGGTCACTTGCCGTGACAACCTGCCTGTCCCAGAGACTGCCTGGTCACTTGCCGTGACAACCTGCCTGTCCCAGAGACTGCCTGGTCACTTGCCGTGACAACCTGCCTGTCCCAGAGACTGCCTTGGTCACTTGTCGTGACAACCTGCCTGTCCCAGAGACTGCCTTGGTCACTTGCCGTGACAACCTGCCTGTCCCAGAGACTGCCTTGGTCACTTGCCGTGACAACCTGCCTGTCCAGAGACTGCCTCGGTTACTTACCGTTACAACCTGCCTGCCCAGAGACTTCCTTGGTCACTTGCTGTGACAAACCTGCCTGTCCAGAAACTACCTATATCTCCTGCCGTGAATCCCTGCCCTTTTCCCAGGTGCCACCCGCTCTCTTACAAGTAAACTCTCTTGTATAATAAAGCTTTGTGGTTCCACCAACCTGACCTGTCTCGTCAGTAGTTCCACCCACCAGACCCGTTACAGTTTGCTCGGGCCATGGAACCCGGAGGCACCCAAACCCCTTCACTCCCGGAACTGTGTCATGAGCTGTCTCGCCAGAGGTCTCAACAGGAGGCTATCCTGGGTCACCTGCGGAACGTCAAATCCCGTCTGGACACTCTGAAATCATCAATAGCAACCATCGCTGGAGCCATGACTCATAATCCGTCAGTCCCGCTGATTCCCAATTCCGTGGTTTCCATTCCCGGACCCCGACTGTCAGCTCCTCCTAGGTTTGGAGGCGATCCTGCTCTGGCTCGGGGTTTCATTAATCTGTGCACCCTGCATTTTGAACTCCTGGCACACCAGTTTAACTCTGACCGGGCCAAAGTTGCCTTCATCATGTCCCATCTCACTGGAGAGGCCCTGGCCTGGCTTAACCCTCTCTGGGAGAGAGAGGATCCTCTGGTGTCTGACCTGCCTGCGTTTCTCTCGGCCTTCCGGAAGGTATTCGACGAACCTGGACGGAAGACTTCCTCTGCATCATCTCTGCTGCGTCTCCGTCAGGAGAGTTTCACCGTTGGTCAATATGCCATACGGTTCCGGACTTTAGCCTCAGAACTAGCTTGGGACAATGAAGCTCTAATTTCGGTCTTCTGGGAGGGTCTGTCCGGCCGTATTAAAGACGAACTTGCCGGTCGGGACATTCCAACCTCGCTTGATGATTTAATAAATCTTGCCAATCGAATTGATCTACGGTTCCAGGAACGAACCAAAGAGATCACCCGTAAAAAAGAGTTTTCCCATCTTGCACCCTCGTGTCAGAGATCTATAACCTCTTCCGTTTCTCCTCAGGTGCACCCTGCTGAGCCTATGCAGGTCGACCAGACCAAGATGGTCAAAGCCCGTCAGGACTCACGCCGTGCCGAGAAAAGTTGCTTCTACTGCGGCAGTAAGGAGCACTGGATCCAAACCTGTCTGGAGAGGTCGGGAAAACGCCTGTGTCTAGGTTCGCTCGGAGAGGTCAATCTAGACAAAAATAAATCCTCTTCATCCCTGCTGCTGTGGGTTTCAATTCTGATCGGTAAGAACCGCCACTTCGAAATGGCCCAACTTGATTCTGGAGCAGCTGGGAATCTCGTGTCACAGGCTCTAGTAGAGAAGTATCACATTCCCACCAAACCTCTTGTTGAACCTGTATCTGTTGCTGCTGTGGATGGGGGCCTCCTACCTCGTCCCATCCGACTTATCACCGAAGTCATAACCCTGCAGGTGGGAATGTTGCATTCTGAGAGCATCTCGTTTCATGTTTTACCTGGACTCTCTCATGCTCTCTTACTAGGTCTGCCTTGGCTCCAAAAACATGCACCTGTGCTCGACTGGCAGAATGGAGAGGTTCTTCGCTGGGGACAGGACTGTCATAAAACATGTCTGGTGCCTGTTCATCCTGTCTATTCTTCTCCTACACCTGCTAATCTACCTGGACTCCCGATTCCATATTGGTCATTTGCTGATGTCTTCAATAAAAAGGAAGCAGAGACATTACCCCCGCATAGACCATATGATTGCCCGATTGACCTGTTGCCCGGTACTACGCCTCCCCGTGGGCGTATTTACCCGTTGTCTGCTGCTGAGACCAGGTCGATGTCCGAATATATCGAGGAGAACTTAGCAAAGGGATTCATCCGGAAATCTACCTCCCCAGCGGGAGCAGGTTTCTTCTTCGTTAAAAAGAAAGACGGATCTCTCCGTCCCTGTATTGACTACAGAGGCCTAAATTCGATCACGGTGAAGAATAAGTACCCTCTTCCGCTCATTCCAGAACTGTTTGATCGTCTTAGAGGGGCTAGAGTCTTCACCAAACTAGATCTTCGTGGAGCATACAACCTGGTTCGTATCCGTCGAGGAGATGAATGGAAGACGGCATTCAACACCCGGGACGGCCACTACGAGTACTTGGTGATGCCCTTTGGTCTCTGTAATGCTCCAGCAGTCTTTCAGGAGTTGGTCAACGACATCTTCCGGGACCTCCTCTATTCCTGCGTTGTGGTGTACCTTGACGACATCTTGGTCTTCTCTCCGGATCTTCAGTCTCACCGGAGGGATGTTCGTCAGGTTCTGCTCAGGCTCAGGCAGAATCACCTCTTCGCCAAATATGAGAAGTGCCTCTTTGAGCAGACATCGCTTCCGTTTCTGGGCTACATAATTTCTCAGACAGGCCTACGAATGGATCCGGAGAAATTGTCTGCCATCGAGAAGTGGCCCCGACCGGAGGGGTTGAAGGCCATTCAGCGGTTCCTGGGATTTGCCAACTATTACCGTCTCTTCATACCGCACTTCTCTTCCAGGACTGCTCCAATCTCAGCGCTCACTCGCAAGGATGCTAACCCCAAACAGTGGACGCCCGAAGCAGAGGAGACCTTCCTTTCTCTGAAACAGGCCTTCTCTTCCGCTCCAGTGCTGCATCGCCCGGATGGCAACAAGCAGTTCTTCCTGGAGGTGGACGCTTCCTCTGCTGGAGCCGGAGCGGTTCTTACCCAAAAATCGCCATCCGGGAGGATGGTATCCTGCGGTTTCTTCTCCAAACTCTTCTCCTCCTCCGAGCGCAACTACTCCATAGGAGATCGAGAGCTATTGGCCATTAAGTTGGCATTGGAGGAGTGGCGTTACCTACTCGAAGGGGCTCTTCATCCGGTAATCATCTACACGGACCACAAAAATCTGGCATACCTCCAGCAGGCACAGAGACTTAATCCTCGTCAAGCCCGGTGGTCCTTGTTTTTTGCCCGCTTCGATTTTCTTTTGCATTTTCGCCCAGCTGACAAAAACGTCAAGGCGGATGCCTTGTCTCGGTCTTTCCTGGTGTATGATCTCGAAGATGAGCCTAAACATATCATCGATCCCGCCAGAGTGATGCAGGTGGCTCCCGTAAGTCTAAATCGTCTCCCTCCTGGTAAGACGTTCGTATCAGAAACCGATCGGAAGAGAATCCTACATTGGGGTCACTCGTCTAAACTCGCTGGCCACGCTGGTCAAAGAAAGACCCTCCAACTCATTACCCGGCATTATTGGTGGCCTACCCTGCACAAAGACGTAATAGACTTTGTTTCTGCCTGTGTTTCCTGTGCCCGCAACAAAGTTCCGAGACACCTGCCTACCGGCCGTCTTCTTCCGCTTCCTGTACCCGCTGCCCCCTGGCAGCATATAGCCATGGACTTCATAACAGATCTGCCCGTCTCTGCCGGTTGTACGGTCATTTGGGTGGTCGCTGACCGCTTTTCCAAGATGGCTCACTTCATTCCTCTGCCAGGTCTCCCGTCTGCACCCGAGTTGGCTAAAGACTTTATCCGCCACATCTTCCGTCTTCATGGTCTGCCTCGTCACATTGTGTCGGATCGTGGGGTTCAGTTCACCTCACGTTTCTGGAGAGCCACTTGTAAGTTGCTAGACGTCACCCTGGATTTTTCCTCCGCTTACCACCCACAGTCCAATGGACAAGTTGAACGAATAAATCAGAATTTGACCAGTTATCTTCGACATTTCGTTAATGCCCACCATTCTGACTGGGTGGAGCTCCTGCCTTGGGCCGAATTCTCCTACAATAATCATGAGAGCGAATCTTCCACCAAGTCTCCGTTTTTTGTAGTCTTCGGTCAGCACCCTCGGATCCCTGTCCCTGTTTCCATCTCTGTGGACAATCCAGCTGCGGAATCTCTAGTTAGAGAATTCTCCTCCATCTGGGAGAGTACCCGGTCCGCACTCATTCAGTCTTCCGAGCGCATGAAAAGACATGCTGACAAAAAACGTCTGGATCCTCCTCAATTCTGTCCTGGGGACAAAGTCTGGCTTTCGTCCAAATATGTTCGACTCAAAATTCCGTCCTACAAGTTAGGTCCTCGGTTCATCGGTCCTTTTGAGATCATCAGTCAGATCAATCCGGTGTCCTATAAATTGAAACTCCCGGCCAATTTGAGAATTCCTAATTCTTTTCATGTATCTCTCCTCAAACCTGTGGTTCTTAACTCTTTTTTTAAGTCTACAGGTACACCTCCTGCTCCAGTGTCTGCTGATGATGAATTTGAGGTAGAGAACATTCTGGCCACAAAAAGGGTAGGAAGAAAGACTTATTTTTTGGTGGATTGGAAGGGTTTTGGTCCTGAGGAGAGAACCTGGGAGCCTCGGGAGAACATCCATGCCCCTCTTATCCTAGCTAAATTTCTTTCTGGCCTAAAGAGGGGGGGGCCTAGAGGGGGGGTACTGTAGCGCCCGCGTCCCTGCCTGCTGCCAGACAGGGACGTCGCTCTCCTCACCTGTCCTCGGCGCCCTCCTTCCGCCCTGCTGGTCCCGCGCGCTCCTTCCCTGCTACTGGCTTTAGGGCGCGCGCCCGCACCCTCCCCCGCTCTTAAAGGAGCCGCGCGCATTTTCCAAATCAGTCTCCAGCCAATGCTGGAGGACTCCACCCTATATTAAGGGCTTCCTCCTTAATGTAGGTGCCCGAGCAATGTTGTTCCTGTGCAGTCTAACTCTGTTTCAGCCATCAGCTCCTGATTCCAGTTTCCTGCCTGTTACCTGTCGGCTTGCCTGTCTGCCATCCGTCTGCAGTTCCATCCAGAGGTTCGGACGTCATCTGCAGAGATCCCCGGCTCTTGCCTGCTCACCTAGGAGCGATCATCTGCCATCCGACTGCAGCTCCATCCGGAAGTTCGGACATCATCTGCAGAGATCCCCGGCTCTTGCCTGCTCACCTGGGAGCGATCATCTGCCATCCGACTGCAGCTCCATCCGGAAGTTCGGACATCATCTGCAGAGATCCCCGGCTCTTGCCTGCTCACCTGGGAGCGATCATCTGCCATCCGACTGCAGCCTACCTGGAGGCTCCACCATATCAGGTCGTATATACCTGCCTGTCTAGAGTCTGCCTGGTCACTTGCTGTGACATCCTGCCTGTCTAGAGTCTGCCTGGTCACTTGCATGTGAACACTCCTGTCCTGTGTCCAGAGACTGCCTGGTCACTTGCCATGTCAACCTGCCTGTCCAGAGACTGCCTGGTCACTTGCCGGGACAACCTGCCTGTCCCAGAGACTGCCTGGTCACTTGCCGGACAACCTGCCTGTCCCAGAGACTGCCTGGTCACTTGCCGTGACAACCTGCCTGTCCCAGAGACTGCCTGGTCACTTGCCGTGACAACCTGCCTGTCCCAGAGACTGCCTGGTCACTTGTCGTGACAACCTGCCTGTCCCAGAGACTGCCTTGGTCACTTGTCCGTGACAACCTGCCTGTCCCAGAGACTGCCTTGGTCACTTGCCGTGACAACCTGCCTGTCCAGAGACTGCCTCGGTTACTTACCGTTACAACCTGCCTGCCCAGAGACTTCCTTGGTCACTTGCTGTGACAAACCTGCCTGTCCAGAAACTACCTATATCTCCTGCCGTGAATCCCTGCCCTTTTCCCAGGTGCCACCCGCTCTCTTACAAGTAAACTCTCTTGTATAATAAAGCTTTGTGGTTCCACCAACCTGACCTGTCTCGTCAGTAGTTCCACCCACCAGACCCGTTACATGTACTTTGTATTCCCAGACTCTGTAATTCTGCAGTGTATGGGTTCATGCACATGGCCGTATTTTTGGTCCGAGTGCGATCCGACAAAACATTGGATATCACTCGGACCAATGTTATGCTATGGGATCATGCACATGTCCAATATTTTCTTAGGACCAAGCTGGTCCAAACAAAAAAAAAAATCAATTATCAGATCGCACTCAGCCATGCAAGTCTATTAGTTCATGGGAAACATTGGCCTGCACTGATATGACATGTGAATGCAGTCCAGTTTCCACAGACTGACAGAATCTTTAAAATATGGCTCATTTTTATCTAAATACTTGTAGCATGATAACTGTATTTTTTATCCCGAGTTAAAAAAATATATAATATTATAGACTTGTAACAGGCGTTTCTTTAAGAGCTTTAGTTTTCTGTGGGGGACACATAAATCCTACCTGAAGGGTATGCCACACTAAACGAGATCGCAAACGAGATCGCAAAAACGTTACTATTTAGCAATCTCGTTAGTGACCTCGTTGTGTGTGGCATGTAGATCACACACAAGAGATCACACCAACGTTTGCGTCGTTATCGTGATCGCTAAGGGTATGCCACACTAAACGAGATCGCAAACGAGATTGCAAACGAGATCGCAAAAACTTCACTATTTAGCGATCTCGTTAGTGACCTCGTTGTGTGTGGCATGTAGCAACGATGTGGCCCCTGCTGTGATGTCGCTGATCATTCACTAGCGTTCTGGACCGTTTTTTGATTGTTGGCGTCCCGCTGGTGAGCCTATATCGCTGTGTTTGGCACCTTTTGCGAACGACGAGCAACCTCGTTTGTGACGCATATGACAGCGGCGCAGCCGGGACTGTTTTTTTTGCGTCACGGTTTGGATCGCAATATCTGTAAGTTCTCTTTTGCGTCACAGAGAGGATCGCAGAAGTTGCAAAGCAGGCTAGCAGGACGCAGAGAGCAGGAGCGATGCTGGAAATTCCTATGAATCAGAAGCGCTCAGTACATGCTAATGACATCCTAACGACCGCCAAAGTCGTTAAAGAGATCGCTGACCACTGATGTGTCGTTTATGAGATCTCCTGTTTGGCAGCTTCTAGCGACCTAAAAGAGATCACACCAACGATTGCGTCGTTATCGTGATCGCTAACGAGATCGCTAAGTGTGGCAGTACCTTAACATAAGCAATCAAAATCCACCTTGTGAGAACATAAGAGTCTTTAATCAGCATAAACGTTTACTGGTACAACAAAATTTCACCTGTATGATGCCGAGTGTTCTTCAACCTTGATTTTTTTTCTATCAAATGAATTCATATAAATTATCGGTCCAATAATTATATATTCAAATGTTTAAAAAGACAAATTGATATACATATCACTTCATAAACTTTAATTTCTAAGATTAAATTGCCAAATATGCGACAATCATTCTTTAACATGAAATCCAGACTGAATCATCGTGAACTGAATTGCATAGGAATGAGTCAGAAAATGACAACATAATTAAATGCAAGAGCTCAAAATAAATCAGCTTGAATGAGATTCACATATTACTTCTAGAATTTCACGATCACTGTAAATGTTAGTTAAAATTAAGACAAAATATTTTTGAATAAATAGAACATTGCAATACTAAACTGGAGAAAGGTTACATTTACTTCAGTTAGTCCTCATACACATGTCAAAAACATTGCAGCATCCTTAGAGATGAGTGCTTTTATTGCAGTGGAATTTAATTCTCTTTAAATTTTACAAAACGAATAATAATTAAAAAAAAAATCTTTCCTCACTGCACACCTGTCTCTCCGACTCTTCAGCCCACCATCCAGTCTCCTGAGCCTCGTCTATGCACCTTCTACCTTCTTCAGCCTACTTTATTCTGGGCCTCTGCTTCCAGCCGACTAGACTTCTAGGCACCATACCATCACAGCACAGCACATGTCCTGACGACACAAGTGCATTGCCTGAGGCTCTGACAAGGCCTCAGTTAGTGCACGTCATAATATTGAGATGGCATGACGTGCTCTGCGAAGGGACAGCGCTCAGAGGTGTCACAGTCCAATTCAGTCGGAAGCAACAGCTCATAGTTAAGCAGGGTAAAGAAGGTACGCACGACAGGGGTAGGCAAAAAGAAGAAGCATGGAGGATCGGATGGCAGGCTGCAAGGGTTGAAGGGTTTTTTTTTTTTTTTTTACATTTTACATTTATCAAGCTCTGGAACATTAACACCTTTGCCCCAAAGCCTGTTTTCACCTTCCTGACCAGGACCAATTTTTCAATTCTGACCAGTGTCACTTTATGAAGGAGTAATGCTTCAACATATCCCAGTGATTCAGAGATCTTTTTTTTGACACATTGTACTTTATGTTAATGGTAAATGTCGGCTGAAATTTTTCGCATTTGTGAAAATATCTGAATTTTTTTAAAAAAAATTTCTAATTCCTCAACTTTCAAACTTTGAATTTTCATACCCTTAAATCAGAGAGTTATCACACAAAATAGTTACCGTATTTTTTGGACCATAAGACGCACTTTTTTTCCTCCAAATTTGGGAGGAAAGTGTGGGTGCATCTTATGGTCGGAATGTAACATGTGGGGAGGGGGGCAGTGGGCAGCGGTGGAGTGGGATCAGCAGGAGGCAAGAAAATATCCCCTCTGCTGCAGGAAACAAGCGCTGAGGGAACCCCTGGTCCCTACTTAAGTGCAGTGAATATTAATCAGCTGCTTCCCCCCCAAAACCAGGGGAGGAGTCCCGAGGAGATAATTTGCATATTCCCAGTGCCTTCTGGGATAAGTGAAGAGTCTCCGCGAGCTCAAGGAACACTGGATTTTGGCTGTTGCAGCTGAAAGGAGGACATCAGTAAACCAGGGGAGGAGTCCCGAGGAGATAATTTGCATATTCCCAGTGCCTTCTGGGATAAGTGAAGAGTCTCCGCGAGCTCAAGGAACACTGGATTTTGGCTGTTGCAGCTGAAAGGAGGACATCAGTAAACCAGGGAGGAGTCTCGAGGAGATAATTTGCATATTCCCAGTGCCTTCTGGGATAAGTGAAGAGTCTCCGCGAGCTCAAGGAACACTGGATTTTGGCTGTTGCAGCTGAAAGGAGGACATCAGTAAACCAGGGGAGGAGTCCGAGGAGATAATTTGCATATTCCCAGTGCCTTCTGGGATAAGTGAAGAGTCTCCGCGAGCTCAAGGAACACTGGATTTTGGCTGTTGCAGCTGAAAGGAGGACATCAGTAAACCAGGGGAGGAGATAATTTGCATATTCCCAGTGCCTTCTGGGATAAGTGAAGAGTCTCCGCGAGCTCAAGGAACACTGGATTTTGGCTGTTGCAGCTGAAAGGAGGACATCAGTAAACCAGGGAGGTCTCGAGGAGATAATTTGCATATTCCCAGTGCCTTCTGGGATAAGTGAAGAGTCTCCGCGAGCTCAAGGAACACTGGATTTTGGCTGTTGCAGCTGAAAGGAGGACATCAGTAAACCAGGGGAGGAGTCCCGAGGAGATAATTTGCATATTCCCAGTGCCTTCTGGGATAAGTGAAGAGTCTCCGCGAGCTCAAGGAACACTGGATTTTGGCTGTTGCAGCTGAAAGGAGGACATCAGTAAACCAGGGAGGAGAGATAATTTGCATATTCCCAGTGCCTTCTGGATAAGTGAAGAGTCTCCGCGAGCTCAAGGAACACTGGATTTTGGCTGTTGCAGCTGAAAGGAGGACATCAGTAAACCAGGGGAGGAGTCTCGAGGAGATAATTTGCATATTCCCAGTGCCTTCTGGGATAAGTGAAGAGTCTCCGCGAGCTCAAGGAACACTGGATTTTGGCTGTTGCAGCTGAAAGGAGGACATCAGTAAACCAGGGGAGTCGTCGAGGAGATATTTGCATATTCCCGTGCCTTCTGGGATAGTGAAGAGTCCCGCGAGCTCAAGGGAACACTGATTTTGGCTGTGCACTGTAAATGAGGACATATAACCAGGGAGAGCCAAGATAATTTGCAAAATGCCCGTGCCCTTCTGGGATAAGTGCAAGTCTCCGCGAGCAAGGAACACTGATGTTGGCTGTTGCAGCTGAAGAGCAGAGACTCAGTAACAGAGAGGAGAAATAATTTGCACTAATCACCAGTGCTAATGGATAAGTGAAGAGAGCTCGCGAGCTCAAGGAACACTGAATTTGGCTGAATGCAGCTGAAAGGAGACATAAGAAAACCAGGGAGATGTCTCGAGAGATAACTTGTATCCCAGTGCCTTCTGATGAGTGAAAGATCTTTCGCGAGCTCAAGGGAAAACGGATTTTGCTGTTGCAAGCTGTAATGCAGACATATAACCAGGGAGGGTCTCGAGGATGCATAATTTTGCATATTCCCAGTGCCTTCTGGATAAGTGAAGAGTCTCCGCAGCTAAGGACACTGGAAACTTTGTGCTGTTGCAAAATGAAAGGAGACACAGTAAACAGGGAGGAGTCCCGAGGGATAATTTCTCATATCCCATGTGCCTCTGGGTATAAGTGAAGTATCTCCGCGAGCTCAGGTCACAAGGATTTTGGCTGTTGCAGCTGAAAGGAGGACAAACCCATAAACCATGGGAGGGGATAAATTGCATATTCCCTTGTCCTTTTGGGTTATAAGTGGAAGAGTCGCCGCGAGCTCACAGAAATGGATTTGGCTGTTTGCAGTGAAAGGAAGAAAAACAATCAGATAAAACATGGAGGAGTCTCGAGAATAATTTGCTATATCCCAGTGCCAATCTGGGAAAAAGTGAAGAGTCTCGCGAGCTCAAAGGAACACTGGATTTTGGCTGTTGCAGCTGAAAGGAGGACATCAGTAAACCAGGGGAGGAGTCTCGAGGAGATAATTTGCATATTCCCAGTGCCTTCTGGGATAAGTGAAGAGTCTCCGCGAGCTCAAGGAACACTGGATTTTGGCTGTTGCAGCTGAAAGGAGGACATCAGTAAACCAGGGGAGGAGTCTCGAGGAGATAATTTGCATATTCCCAGTGCCTTCTGGGATAAGTGAAGAGTCTCCGCGAGCTCAAGGAACACTGGATTTTGGCTGTTGCAGCTGAAAGGAGGACATCAGTAAACCAGGGGAGGAGATAATTTGCATATTCCCAGTGCCTTCTGGGATAAGTGAAGAGTCTCCGCGAGCTCAAGGAACACTGGATTTTGGCTGTTGCAGCTGAAAGGAGGACATCAGTAAACCAGGGGAGGAGTCTCGAGGAGATAATTTGCATATTCCCAGTGCCTTCTGGGATAAGTGAAGAGTCTCCGCGAGCTCAAGGAACACTGGATTTTGGCTGTTGCAGCTGAAAGGAGGACATCAGTAAACCAGGGGAGGAGATAATTTGCATATTCCCAGTGCCTTCTGGGATAAGTGAAGAGTCTCCGCGAGCTCAAGGAACACTGGATTTTGGCTGTTGCAGCTGAAAGGAGGACATCAGTAAACCGCGCGCCGCTAGGCGCGCGAGTTTTGGCTTATATTTCACCGCTTGATTATCTCTTGAACAATAAGAACATGGAAGAGGCCAGGAGCCATGTGGTGAGCTGCATTTCTTGCTACATGTTCATAGACTTACCAGTGGAAAAGCCAAATTTCACATGCCACAAATGCAAGCTTGTGTCCCTGTTGGAGGAAAAGTTGCAAAATCTGGAAGAGAGGTTATCTACATTGAAGACCATTAAGGAAGGTGAAGAGTTCTTAGACAGAGCAGAATTATCTCTTCATGGTACAGAAAGAGAAGAAATTCGAAGTGCAACTGAAGAAACAGAGGAATGGAAGTATGTGACCCAGAGAAGCAGGAGGATCAGGAGGCAGTCAGCACCAATTCTGCTCAGAAACCAGTACCAGGCTCTTACACAGGAGAACGATGAAGAAATACATCAGGATAAGACTTTGCCCACAAAGAGTAACCTTGTACGCCCTCAGAGTCCTCCTGAATGGAGAAAGAAAAATGTTGTGAAGAAGAAACGGAGAGTTGTTGTCATGGGGGATTCCCTGTTGAGAGGAACAGAGGCTGCTATCTGCAGACCAGATATAACCTCAAGAGAAATGTGCTGTCTTCCAGGTGCAAAAATTAAAGATGTGTCTGACAGGATATCAGGACTCTTCAGACCTAAAGATGACTACCCATTCCTGCTAATACATGTGGGGACAAATGACACCACAAGAAGTGACCTGGAAACCATCTGCAGTGACTTTGAAAACTTAGGTAAGAAAGTGAAAGAACTGGGAGCGCAGGTGGTCTTCTCCTCCATCCTTCCAGTGGATGGCCATGGAACAAGGAGGTGGAATAAGATTCTGCAGGTGAACAACTGGCTACGTCGATGGTGCCGTCAGCAAGGATTTGGATTTCTGGATCACGGAGTGAATTACCTATACGATGGACTACTTGCTAGAGATGGGGTGCACCTTACGAAGACTGGAAAACATGTATTTGGAAGTCGCCTTGCTACACTCATCAGGAGAGCTTTAAACTAGAACAATGTGGGAAGGGAAGCAAAACGCCAGCAAAAGCCATACACATGACAAATGCTATTGAGAACTCTGCTATTAGAAGTGAAGGGGAAGAACAAAGACAAAAAAATCTACATAATAAAAATATTGAAGAAAGAGAAACCAATCACAAACTAAAGTGTTTCTATACGAATGCACAAAGCATGGGCAACAAACAAGGAGAACTGGAGCTACTAAGCAGGAGAAGAAATATGATGTCATTGGAATCACTGAGACTTGGTGGGACGATACACATGATTGGAATACAAGGCTAGAAGGTTACAACTTATTTGCAAGAAACAGACTTGATAAACGAGGAGGAGGTGTTGCATTGTATGTTAGAAAAGCGTATATCTGCACAGAGATTGAAGCTTCAGAGACTGGGAGTTCTGTGGAAACTGTTTGGGTAAGAATACAAGGACAGAACAATGGAAAGGACACCATTGTAGGCATTTACTACAGGCCGCCTGTGCAAGCTGAAGATATGGATGAACTCTTTATGCATCAAATGGCCAAGTTCTCCAAAAAATATGACATAGTGGTCATGGGAGATTTCAACTATCCAGACATTAGTTGGGAATCTCTCTCAGGCAAAACTAACAGGTCCAGGAAATTCTTATCCTCTCTTGCTGACAACTTTATCTTCCAAAAGGTAATGGAGAAAACAAGGGGATCTGCTACCTTGGATCTAATCCTCATAAACAGGGAGGAAATGGTGGAGGAGGTAAGAGTGGCTGGGACCCTAGGAGGTAGTGACCATGCTATTTTAGAATTTTGGATAACAAGAGAAGGAAGACCTGTGAAGACTCAGACGTCAAGGTTAGATTTCAGAAAGGCAGATTTTAAGGAACTCAGAAAGAGAATTGGAGGGATCCAATGGCTGGATATCCTTAAGGACAAAAATGTCCAGGAAGGATGGAAAATCTTGAAAAATGAGATTCTCAAAGCACAATCGTTAACAATTCCGAAAAGAGGGAAGAATGGGAAGCATTTAAGGAAACCAGGATGGATGAACACAGAACTTAAACACATGCTAAAAAGGAAGAAAGAAATGTTTATCAAATGGAAAGAGGGAGGCATATCTAAAGAAGAATATAATGCCGTCTGCAGAACCTGCAGGGCACAAATCAGATTATCTAAAGCTGACAATGAATTAAGGCTTGCAAGTGACGTCAAAAGCAACAAAAAAGGATTTTGGGGATACGTCAAACGTAAAAGAAAAGTCAAAGATGCTATAGGATTTTTACAGGATGAAAATGATGAAATGGTAAGTCAGGATGTTGAGAAGGCTGAACTTTTAAATTCCTATTTTGCATCTGTTTTCTCTCAGAAAGGAAATGTAACATCAACTGATCTTCACTGTCCTATTAAAGGAATAGAAGAATCCAGGATATCTATAAACAGAAAGACAGTGAGGAAACACTTAGCTAACCTAAATGAATTCAAGTCTCCAGGTCCAGATGAATTACACCCCAGGGTACTGAAGGAGATAGCAGAAGAAATTCTTGAACCACTGTCCATAATCTTTGAAAATTCTTGGAGAACAGGAGAAGTCCCAGAAGACTGGAGAAGAGCAAATGTTGTTCCTATCTTCAAAAAGGGGAAGAAGGTGGACCCAGGGAACTACAGGCCGGTGAGTCTGACTTCTACACCAGGAAAGATCTTTGAACAAATTATTAAAGAACATGTATGCAAGTACCTGGATAAGAATGAAGTGATTAAACAGAGTCAGCATGGGTTTGTAACTAATAAGTCATGTCAGACTAACTTAATTTCCTTCTATGACAGAATCACTGACTGGGTGGATCAGGGAAATGCTGTAGATATAGTATATCTTGACTTCAGCAAAGCATTTGACAAAGTATCTCACACAATCCTTATTGAAAAAATGACTAAGTATGGAATGGACAAGGCAACTGTTAGGTGGATTCATAACTGGCTTAGTGATCGGACCCAAAGAGTGGTTGTAAATGGCTGCACATCCAGTTGGAAGAATGTCTCAAGTGGGGTACCACAAGGCTCTGTTTTGGGCCCTGTATTGTTCAACATCTTTATCAATGATTTAGATGAAGGAATTGAGGGTAAACTGATCAAATTTGCTGATGACACAAAGCTAGGAGGGGTAGCTAATACTAGAGAAGAGAGAGAGAGGATTCAAAAAGATATACATAAACTGGAGCAGTGGGCAGCAACTAACAGAATGGATTTTAACAGGGAAAAATGCAAAGTACTACATCTGGGCAATAAAAATGAAAAAAGCATATACAAAATGGGAGGAATAGGGCTAAGTAACAGCACATGTGAAAAAGACTTGGGTATACTAATTGATCACAGACTTAACATGAGTCAACAGTGTGATGCAGCAGCAAAAAAGGCAAATGCAATTCTAGGATGTATCAACAGAAGCATACAGTCTAGATCACGTGAGGTCATTATTGCCCTCTACTCCTCTTTGGTCAGACCTCATCTGGAATACTGTGTCCAGTTTTGGGCACCACATTTTAAAAAAGACATCAACAAACTGGAGCAAGTTCAGAGAAGAGCCACCAGAATGGTGACCGGTCTGCAAACCATGTCCTATGAGGAACGGTTGCAGGATTTGGGAATGTTTAGCTTGCAAAAAAGAAGACTGAGAGGAGACTTAATAGCTGTCTACAAATATCTCAAGGGCTGTCACATTATAGAAAGATCATCTTTATTCTCATTTGCGCAAGGAAAGACTAGAAGCAATGGGATGAAACTGAATGGGAGGAGACACAGATTAGATATTAGAAAAAACTTTTTGACAGTTAGGGTGATCAATGAGTGGAACAGGCTGCCACAAGAGGTGGTGAGTTCTCATTCAATGGAAGTCTTCAAACAGAGGCTGGATAGACATCTGTCTGGGATGATTTAGAGAATCCTGCTTTGAGCAGGGGGTTGGACCAGATGACCCAGGAGGTCCCTTCCAACTCTACCATTCTATGATTCTATGATTCTATCAGCTGAGCAGTGAGCGGGGAGCAGCAGATCACAGAGCCACACAGTTTCCCCAGCGCCTGATTCCTGCAGCAGCTGGGCAGATCAGTGTCTGAAGGAGAAGGAGGCAGCAGGAGCAGCTGGCATACCTGACAGCCTGGGGCTGTGCTGATGGGAGGCTGAATGCTCCTGTGAAGGACCTGTGATGAGGTCATGAAGAGGGCTGGCTGGAGCATCACATGACCAAAGCCCTGCCTCTTCATGATGTCATCACAGGTCCTTCAGACACACTGTACAACAGAGAATTAATTAAAAGGTTAGGCTACTTTCACACTTGCGTTTTTTTGTGCAGCGCATCATGCGCACATGAAACACATACATGTCACATTTCTATCAACTCTGTCTCTATCATCTGTCTCTATCATCTGTCTATCATCTCAGTCTCTATCATCTGTCTCTATCATCTCTGTCTCTATCATCTGTCTCTATAATCTGTCTCTATAATCTGTCTCTATCATCTCTGTCTCTATAATCTGTCTCTATCATCTCTGTCTCTATCATCTCTGTCTCTATCATCTCTGTCTCTATCATCTCTGTCTCTATCATCCTGCTTTCTCTATCATCTCTGTCTCTATCATCTCTGTCTCTATCATCTCTGTCTCTATCATCTGTCTCTATCATCTCTGTCTCTATCATCTCTGTCTCTATCATCTCTGTCTCTATCATCTCTGTCTCTATCATCTGTCTCTATCATCTCTGTCTCTATCATCTCTGTCTCTATTATCTCTGTCTCTATCATCTCTGTCTCTATCATCTCTGTTTTCTATCATCTCTGTCTCTATCACCTGTCTCTATCATCTGTCTCTATCATCTCTATCATCTGTCTCTATCATCTCTGTCTCTATCATCTCTGTCTCTATCATCTCTGTCTCTATCATCTCTGTCTCTATCATCTGTCTCTATCATCTATGTCTCTATCATCTGTCTCTATATTCTGTCTCTATCATCTCTGTCTCTATCATCTCTGTCTCTATCATCTCTGTCTCTATCATCTCTGTCTCTATTTCTATGCAGCATGTATTTCTATGCAGCCGCACGATCCAGTCTGAGTGCCGGCGGCAGTTCCGGGTGTTCATGCGAGAGACTCACACAAAATCGTGCGAGTTTCTCACATGTGTGACCCCGGCCTTATACTCACCCTCCAGCGTCTTCACATAGTAGTTTACAGACACCACACTGGTCCCGCAGCACCATCTCCTACCCGTAGCTTCCAACATAATAACATACTATATAATAACACCACATATAATAGTATGTTATTAAATATTTTACCACATTTTTTGCTTCAAATATATTTTTCCCTATTTTCCACCTCTAAAACCTGGGTGGTCTTATAGTCCGGTGCGTATTATAGTCCGAAAAATACGGTAATAATATTTACTACATCGACTTTACATCAGAATCATTTTTCAAGCATAACTTTTTTGTCATCAACTTGGAAGGGTTAAAAGTTTGATTAATATATAGAACATCCGTGCCCCTATATTGATAACCTAACAGCCGCAAGTGGACAAAACACTCCTGTTCAAAGTATGCCTATCAAGTGAACCTCCAATAGGACAAGTGGACAAAACAGTCCTGTTAAAAGTATGCCTATCAAGTGAACCTCCAAAAAACCTGTTCACCCTAGATCCCGCATCTCATTGATACATATTGAGGTGGTACATTTTTTAGGCAAACTATCTGACACAAAGCAAGTGTCAATATATAGATTAACAAACATAGCACATTATGCTACACTTTCAAATCTGTGGAATGATAGAGGTAATCATTCAACATATTCATAAATGCTGCATATACAGTATAGAGAGAGTCAAACTCATATTAATTCTAACCATATTCAACACATTAAAACACTTTAAAGGGAATTAGAGAAAGCACGACAAAGGATTTATGGGAAATAGCTTTATTAAGCAAATATTTAAAATATGAACAAATACCCAGGGGACTTATAGTCCCAAAAAATGTGGCTGGGGATTTTGGAAATCCCACCATACAACAGGAGTGGGAGAATATATATATTTTTTTAGAGTTCTCTAAAAAGGCGGTTTTATCCATTATTCAAAAAAGAAGTAATAACATTTGTGTTACAGATAGGAACATTAGGGATCTGTTTGATCAACCCTGACCCTATAAATACGTGGAAGTGTCTAATATTTCTGACAATATTCTTAAACAAATAAAGATTAAAGAAAATGAACTTCTCTTCAAAAAAAAAAAAAATTCAGGAAGAATAATATCCCATTTGCTGAGAAATTTTTGAATAGCTATGTTAACAAAGATTATTCCATAACGTTACCAAAATTCGTCACATTGGAGGAATACCATCTTTCTATGGAAAACTTCAATAAAACCAATAACTATCAGGTTTTTGAAATTTCTATATATAAATGATACAAGCAGGGAAGATGGCTCCTGGCCCTGCAGCCCGATTCCTTCTGTTCATGCTTCCCATCTTAATCCCAACCCTTATCCCAGAGTATTTTTTAGTGTGCAGTAATGTACAATTTGTGCAGTAATAAAACACATTTTATGCAGTAAAAAGACAACTACAGATACGAAGATGAAAGCAATAGCCTTGTATTCATGGAAACTTGCATTGCATAAATTATAGTTACAATTACAGAAAACAAGTACAAGTAATGTTGACAACTGTGGCATAATTATACAAAATGAACTGGTAACAGTTAACAGTATCTTAGAATGTCTTTTTCTTTGTTTTTGTGGCATTATTCTTCTGTGGGCTGTCTCCTTGATGTTTCTCAGCACGGCTGAATATGCCAGCGAAGAACCCTTCTTGTAACCACTTCTGACGATCGCGGGCACGTCATTTACAGTTCTGAAGCCAGAACAGTACGGCTTCCAGAGGTTTCCATTCAGCCAGAGGTGACATATTATAGTGAACAAATAAATAAAGGTTCCTGGTTTCAGTACTCATTCTAGCATGTTTTGTGCTCTTCAAAAGAGGTATCTGAGCTCACGAGCCGCTCCACATCAACACTGTGAAGCTCAGCCACAAGGATATGACCAAAAAGAGTTGCTAGATCTTGGCTTCACTGAGAATTTAGAGCTAGTTTAGAAGTCAATCAGAGGCAGCAACATTTTATGTAAAATACAATTAGGAATTTAAATAATGATATTTATTCAGCAAGGGGCGCTTTTTATTTTCAAGTTATTTATCAGGTTTTGTAATTTCATTTTTATTTTTTTTAAATATAGGACAGCATTTCTTGAGAGAATGTTTCTTTTGTTGTCATTGTTAGATGTCACTTGCAAATGGGAAAGTTATACATATGATAATTGTTGTCTTACATGGCATTATGGATATCTGATCAACTAACTCTATATTGGATGTAACCGTCAGCTATGTCCACTGAAAGCAGTATTCCTTCATTGTCCTCTGATGAAGGAAACAGTCTCAGAACACAAGTTTCAGTTTCTGAAACGCGTAATGGAAAGCATGGTGTTTCTGGCATCCGTACCTTGTGAAGATCGTGAAGTCACACACCATTTGCTTCCTCATGCATCTCCTCATGTCAGGTTAGTCACCGTTTTGGGAATTCCTGAACACTGCAGTGTGTCTAAATAGTGGAAACCCCACAAATTACCCCATTTTGGAAACTACACCTTTCAAGGAATTTATCTAGATGTGTGGTTAGCACCTCGAACCTGCAGGCGCTTGACAGAATTTTATAATGTTGAGTCGTGAAAAAGAAAAAAAAATATTTTTCTAACAAAAATATTGCTTTAGCTCCAAAGTTTTCATTTTCAGAAGAGTAAGAGTAGAAAATGAACTATGCAATTTGTTGAAATTTTTTTATTTGTATATAACCATATATGGCGGAAAACTCATGTTTTGGCGTACCTCTCAATGAATTAATCTAAGGATGCAGTGATCATATTCATGGTGTCATAGAATTTTACACCATTGGGCAGTGAAGAAAAAATTGTTATATTTTTACCAAAAAATGTTTAAGCCCCAGATTTTACATTTCCACATTAGAAAAGAATAAAATGGCACCAAAATTTATCACTAGGGTTGAGCATTCAGATACTGCAAATATCGGGTATCGGCCGATATTGGCTGTATCGGAATTCCGATTCCGAGTTCCGATATTTTCGTCATATCGGATACCGGAATCGGGATGTCACTGTCACTGTCAGTGTCCGTCTGTCGGGTCTGTCAGGAGTCAGCGGCACTTACCTGGCAGAAGATCTCCGGCGGTCACGGGCTGGACTGCTTCATGGCCGCCATCCTCTTCTCCCCGGCGGTCACATGCAGTTTCTCGCGATAACTGCAGTGACTGCTGGGTAATCCCGGCCGTAAAGCAGTCAGTCCGATGACGTCACCGCCGGGGAAGCAGGTAATCAGCTGTGCTGCGCGCGGATGTCAGGCTCTGCCTGTCATTGCGATGTAGCAGAGCTGGATCGTCGTGGGACTCGTCGTTATGGACTGCGTCGGACAGGTGGTATACTGTTGGTTTGTTTTTTTTATTTTTTTACAGGAGATCGATGGCGTCGCAGGAATGAGAGAGTAATAAAAAAAATGAAAACTGTGTTGTCTCTTTTATTTCATTAAAAGACTTTTTTCTTGCTGTGTCTTTTTTTTACACATTTAAAAACTTTGGGATTAATAATGGATCGGTGTCTTATTGACGCCTCTCCATTATTAACCGGGCTTATTGTCACCGTGCAATCAACGGTGACATTAACACCTTATTACCCCACTCGCCACTGCTACAGGGCAGTGGGAAGAGCCGGGTAAAGTGCCACAATTGGCACATCTTTTGATGCGCCAAATGTGGGGCTGCTGTAGCCTGGTATTATCAGGCTGTTGAGGGCCAAAATCCATGGGCCTTGACAGTCTTTTAATACCAGGCCGCAGCAGTCTACATTTTACTTGGCTGGTTAACAAAAATAGGGGGACCCCTACGCCATTTTTTTTTCGAGGGGATCCCCTATTTTTGTTAACCAGCCAAGCTAAGCAGACTGCTGTGGCCTGGTATTATCAGGCTTGCAAGGTCCATGGATATTGGATCCTTACCAGCCTGAAAAACCAGGCCTCAGCGGTCTGCTTCATCTGGCTGGTTAACAAAAATAGGGGGGACCCCACGCCAATTTTTTTCGAGGGGATCCCCTATTTTTGTTAATCAGCCAAGATATGCAGACTGCTGTGGCCTGGTATTATCAGGCTGGCAAGGTCCATGGATCTTGGCTCCTTAACAGCCTGAAAATCCAGGCCTCAGCGGTCTGCTTCATCTGGCTGGTTAACAAAAATAGGGGGGACCCCACGCCATTTTTTTTTTCGAAGGGAACCCCTATTTTTGTTAATCAGTTCCCTCTGACGTCACTGATGGTGTCCCTGGCTGACCTGAAGTGAAAGTGGAAAGTAATCAATTAAGCTTTCCACTTCCTCTCCTGTCAGCCAGGAGAGGAGCTCATTCATTTGGGGGTTTACTGTGAGGCTGCAGCATTAGCTGCGGTCCCTGCAGTAAACATTAACCCTTTCTGAAGGATTACACCGTGGGACCTGACTGTGCATCGGATTGGTAAGAATAATTTTGCTTTATTATTTTATTTTTATTACAGGAAATGGTTTTAGCAGGTAAATAAAATATGGTCAAAAACTGTGTGATTATTTCATTAAACTTCTTTTTTATTAAAGTGTGTGTGTTTGATTTTTCTTTCATACAATAGGATTAATAATTGATAGTTGTCTAATTGACAGCTCTCAATTATTAACCTGGCTTAAAGTGACCTTTCAATTGCAAGGTCATTTTAACCCCTTATTAACCCATTCGCCACCGCTACAGGGCAATGGGAATAGACGGGCAAAGTGCCAGAAAGGGCAAATCTAATTAGAGATTTGCCCTTTCTGGGGTGTCTGGGGGCAGATGTTAAGTAGCCGGGGGGGGCCAAAAAAAATGGTCCCTCTCTGGGCTATTATTATCTGCCCCCACTCACTGGCTTTGTCTGTCTGGTTGCGAAAATAGGGCGGGAGCCCACGCATTTTTTTTCAGCAATTTTACACCTCATATATATATATACATGTCATTGAATTTGTGACACATATATATATATATTTATATTTATAGTTCATACACTTCTACATAGTATAATAGCCGCTAATTCAATTGCCGGCTTTTGTGAAAATGCAGAACCCGACATGAAATGACACTTGGTGTACATAGGGTTAACCATGTCTTTTCATGTAGTTTGATATCTGATTTGCACAAACAATTACATGAGTGTAAGTGTGCAAAATTTCACACCTGTAGGGGTTAATTAAAGGTGTAAATTCGTAGCAAAAAAGTCCGTTTTTTTACAACGAATTTACACCTTTAATTAACCCCTACAGGTGTGAAATTTTGCACACATAGACTGATGTAATTGTTTGTGCAAATCAGATAGCAAACGACATGAAAAGACATGGTTAACCCTATGTACACCAAGTGTCATTTCATGTCGGGTGCTTCTGTCTTTTCACAGAAGCCGGCTTTACCCGGCAATTGAATCAGAGGATATTTTACTATTGTAGCATTTCCAGGGGATATAGCTCTAGGATCGCTGTCTGGGTAGACAGAGTGACACGAAAACAGTTCATTCAGACAGCAGATCTGGTGTAAAACTGGCCGCAACCAGCTTTATTAAAGTCCACAGCAAACAGATAAAACAAATCATAAACAGAAAAACCTAGGCTTGTCTAGCCACTAATTACACATAGATCGATTGCCCTGTCTATCCGGGTCCCGGCTCTACCAGCCTGACCCAAAACAACACATATGATATATGTTACCAGTATGGAGTTTCACAGATACTCCTCCTTGTGTCTGAAGGCACCTTCCATGTCCAGACTTGAGAGAGATCCACTCCTATTCAGCCGCTATTCGCACGGATTCGCACTGAGACTACTCCTGTGTCCGGGGTCCTTCCTGCACCCAGACTGAGATAGCTCACACTCCTGGAGACGCTCCTTGTGCCGGGACACCTTCCTGTGTCCAGACTGAGACAGCTCCCACTCTTGGAGACACCTTCTGTGCCTGGACCCCTTGTCCAGACTAAGCGTGCTCTCTCTTGGAGACTGTGTTTCAACACACCTACTTCTGGTCTCCTAATTAACACCTGAGTGATTTCAGGCCTGAGCTGCAAGTGTGTGCTGAATGTGAGGTGTAGTGACCTTTCTCTACCACTAGGTTTACAAAGCCACACATTTCCCTTATACCTAGGTGAAATGTACACCCCATTCAACACATATTCACTCACTGTCTCACACTATGTAGAAGTGTATAAACTATACATATATGTATATATATATGTCACAATGACATGTATATATATATATATATATATATGTATTCTATGTGTGTATATTTAGTGTTTACAAGGAAAGAAAGAGGTTTTTTTAGTTGCGATATTTTGTTCCCATAGACTTACATGGGACTTCCGGTATCGGTATCGGGTATCGCCGATATTTTAATGGTATCGGCGATACATTCGATTCCGATACTTTTGGATACGGAAAGTATCGCTCAACTCTATTTATCACACAATTTCCGCTGCATGTGGCAATACCCCATATGAGGTTGTATAGTACTGCTTAGCCACATGGCGAGACTATTTGACTCTAAGGCCGGCGTCACACTGCCGAGTTTGATGCGAGTTAGTCGCACGACTTTCTCGCATCAACACCCGGCACGGCGGCCCGCTCTCGGACCTGAGTGTGCGGCTGCATGTATTTCTAGCCGCCGCGCACTCGGGTCCGAGAGCGGGCGGCCGTGCCGGGTGTTGATGCGAGAAAGTCGTGCGACTAACTCGCATCAAACTCGCCAGTGTGACGCCCGCCTAAGAGAACAAATTATTTAGAAAACCTTGTGGACTCCATATATAGAGTTCCTAAATGCTAAAAGAGCAGGATTTCTCTTCAAGTGATCTACTTTTGGAAATTACACCTCTGGGAATTTATTTAGAGATGTAGTAACAATTTTGACTCCATGGGTGTTTACCAGAAACAAGTAGAAGTGGATGTTGCTTAGTGAAAATTGTAAATCTGCCATTGTAGTGCCCAGTATGTTGTAGTGCCCAGTACATTGTGCCCAGCTCGTGCTTCTGGAGACATGGACCCTGTAAATTAAGTGGGCTCTCATCACTACTGAGTTGCCAAACATTTGGACTCTAATCGTGGTTCAGACACACTGGGGCTCAAAAGGAAGGGGGACATTTTGATTACCTGGATTTATTTTGGGAGGCAAGGAGCCATAGCGTTTTTCCAGAGACTTT
>JARQOD010000001.1:187650558-187676829 GCA_033576555.1 Oophaga sylvatica | reverse complement strand
AAAAAATACCTTTCATCTTGCTGCATTGTTTTACTTTTTTTCCCTATGATGATGATTACCAGGCAGAAAAAACTTTTTATATTTGGCTGTAATCATGGTGATGTGCACCAAAGCAAAATAAAACTTTTTTTAAAAAACAAATAATTTGTGCAATTTTTGCAGGGAGTATTTTTAGAGCTCTGTTTTTCCTGAAAAAAAAACATAAAATTTTGCAATGTTTATCCCCCAAGGGGGGGGGGGACATTCCCCATCAATTTTTCCCCCATTACGTAGGGGGCTCCCCCAAGCGGGGACGGGTTTACCCAGTCAGGGGTTTTGTAATGATCTATCTTTTAAACATTGCAGTGTTGGGTGCAAACCAGATTTTTTTGTAGTTCCCACGTTTTTAGGACTTTTTGGTGTTTAAACTAAATTGGGTTTTTTCCCGTTGGGGGAAAGAGGAATAAGATCTTTTGGGCCGGAGTAAAACTCTGGGGGGGGGGGAAACACAATTTGTCACATCCGTTTCAGAACATGCTGGTTCCCCCTTTCTGGTACTATGTGAGAGTCGGCCAGGGTGGTAGTCGGGCGGAGCATTTGCTTTAAGGGCCCGGGCCCCCTTTTAAAAGGAAAACATTTTCCCATTACTTTTTTCCCTGTTCTTCACTTTCGCGCCTCAGGGTCTCCTCTGCGTTCGAAGTCCCTATAGATTTCCCTGGTAAATAGAGACACAGCCCATTTCAATTTTCAAATAAACAACTTTACTGTTTTTGTATGCGGACATCCATATTTTCAAGCCTTAACAAAAGGGTTCCACAATGACAATTCTTTCTTTCCCGATCTCCCCCTTCTGACACTACTCGCTTCCGGGAGGACCTATTTTTTCGGTTCCTGCGTTTTCCTGCCCAAACTTACCAAAATTTTGCCCCAGTTCTGAGGGCATCAGCCCACGCAATAAACTCCAATGAGAGCGACCTGCCCGTATGTTTAGTCTTCCTTGTGGACCCCTGGGGTTCATCGCCCCCAGAGGTATTGGACCTCATCCAGAGGTGTGATACCCCACTCTCGGTAAAGGGGGGAGCACTACCCCGGGCTCTAAAAACCCGCACCCAAAAAGACTATAGCAGAGGGGACCTGGGCTACCTAAGGGAGGGTGGGCTCATCCCCGGTAGGGAAAAAGTGTTTGGGAGGTGGGGGGGAGTAAGCTTTTGGAGGGGAAAAACTTAGAGAGTGGAAAATAAAACGTGCAGAGAGGGTGAGCAACGTGAGAAAAAGTGAAGTAACGACAGGGGGTGAACAGCTCCCTGTCGGAGGAGCTAAAAAAGGAAAGAGACTTTAGGTCAGAAAAATAGGAGGGGACCTGGAGCTGGTAGCAGCTTGCCCCAGAGGGGAAAAAGTTAGATAAAATAAAAGAGAAAAAAGCTTTGGGGTAGCACGTGGGTTCTAGGGGCACGGATAGTATGATCCATCCAGGGGCCCCAAACCAATGGGGGAGGGACGGTCGCAGGGAGACACCCCCCTACCTAGTGGAGAACTTCAAATAGCTGCACGCCGGAAGCGGGCATCTCTGGTGCCTCAGCTACTAACCCCGCAATTATCTTCTCGAAAGGCCCCCCAAAAGGGGCAAGGAAACCAGAGGGGCGTTCCCCGACGAGGTCCGTGGTACGTTTGGAATGTGCTAGAAATGAATTCTGAGCAGAAGCCCCCTCTGGGGTTACAAACAGTATAAAAACCAATGAAGATTGAAAAGATTGGCGATCGGGTTTTTACTGCGGTTTTAAAAGGGAGGTTCCCTCCCATAGGGTTGCCGGTGATAATTGTTCTGGTCTCATCTTTGTTCCCCTGTTCTTTTTGTAGCTTGCTGTTTCGTGCTGCATTTCGCAACAATAAGAATTTTCTTCTTTAGTTTTTTGTGCTTGTTTTTTTGCATTTTGTCCGCATTCTGGTGGTCTGCGGGACCCTTCGGGGGCGGGGCTCCTCTCGTTTAGTTACCCCTGTTGTTTGTTCATTTGCCTTTTCCGTTTTTTCAGTGGTTGTGTTTAGTTTTTTTTAAAACCCAAAAACTAATTAGGTGGTAGAGGTCGTGTGATCTCAGATGTTTTTTTAATTAGTAATTTGGGGGTTTTTGGGGGGTTTTTTGGGGGTTGCGTAATGCCTTCCATCCTTTTCTATTTGGAAGTTTGGGCCCCACGTTTGCTCTATATTTTTTCTGTGCTATTTCCTCTGTCTAACTGCCTTTTATTTTTGGGGGGATTTATGTTCTTTGGGGTCTTCTCCGGGGGATGCTTTCCTCTTTCTTCTTTAGGTGTAGTACTTTTTGGGGGACGAGGGTCTAGGCCAACGTAGGTAGCTCCACGGCTGCCCTTTAGTTTTTGGGGGTTAGTCAGGGTACTGCAAAACCCCTAGATTCCAACCTCTCTGGTGTTTTTCCTTTTTTTTGCTCTCCTCAGTCCAAATCATAACGTATCCCGCCCAAAGAAAAAATTCATGGGGGTCACAAAGGGGAAAAAAATTTGGAAAGAAAAAAATTGTCAGAGTTGTCAGAGATTTTTTTTTTCTGTTTTGCATTTTTTTTTTCCCTTGTATCTTGGGTGCTGAGGAGGATTTTTTTTTTTTTTAATGATTTTTCACAGTTGTCGGGGCCCTGTGATCAGTTGCCACTGAAATTCGGAGTTTACTACGTATTGGCAGGGTTCCGGTTTTTGGAACCTAGGTTCCCCTCCAGATTTGTTTTTGGGGACGAGCTAAAAATTTTTAATTTTTAAAAATAACTGAATTGTTTTTTGCCTTTTAAATCAAGTCCTCAGGGAACGCAGCACAGAGGTTCAAATTCCATCTCCTCCCCCGCGGCGTCCTCAGGATTGGGTTTTTTGACACCTGGGGATCCCCTTTTTTTAGTAATGTTTTGCATTTTTCAGGCTCTGGGGTTATGCGATGAGCCTAATGTATGATCAGCTGAAAAACCTTGTTGGATTAAAAAGGGGTTGAGGACGCGAGTTATATTCGAGATCCGTGGTGGGAATCCTGACCAAAGGAATGCGATGCTTTGGCAGCCCTTTTTCGGAAGGGTCTGTCAGGAATGTAAAGGATTTTGGTGGGTTCCCTGTCCCTCGGTCTCAATGATTCTATGTCATTAGCGATTCAAATTGCGACTTTGCGTGAGCGTAAGGTAGGTGGAAATAGTGTTCCCTTTTTTGAACCCGCTTCTAAAAAACCTGAAAATGTGATAGGGGCTTCTGGGGCACAGCGTCATGAGTTTGAAAACTCAATGGGTTAGTTTCTACTGTGGTTGCCTATTTGGTCCCCTGGGGGGGGGAAGCGTTTTGCGCGCTCGGTTGTTTGGGGGGTATTTCAGACTAAATTTTGTTGACTTTCCCCTGTTTCCCCCCTGCCCCATTTTCTGCTCAGGTTTCGTTGATTCGGGGCAGCTTTAAACCCCTGGGATTTTGATTTTGCAAACTTTTGGGGGTTTTCCCCCTTGATACCCCTGGGGAAGTCTTTCCCCCTACTGGGATCGATTTCCCCTTTGGCTGAGAAAAAACCCTCAGTTCTTTTTCAGGTGATAAGGGGGGGTTGCCCTGATCCGGAGAGTTCAAATTTTTGGGCTGAAAAATCTGCATACTTTTTTCTACGGGTTTCCTTGGTTACAGTCTAAAAACCCTTTTTTGGAATTGGAAATCTGTGTTTAAACCCCTTTGGGGGCCCCCATGTTTAATCCAAAACACTCCTTTTTTTTCCCCCCCCAGGCTCAGGATTTCTGTTTTTTTGACTGATTTTTCTGATGTGTTTGCGAAAGTAAATCTGCTCCTTCCCCCCCCAAGGGCTATGTTTGCATATGAATTGGGCCCCCGGTAGAAAATTTCCCCCAAAGGTCCCTTTTTAACTTGTCTGTATGAAAATGAGCTATGCGGTCTTTTATAAAAGGGTCATTGGAGAAGGGCATATAAACCCCCCCCTTTCCCCTTTGGGTCCCGGTTTTTTTCTTTGGGGCCCAAAAAGGATGGTTTTAAAAGGCCTGATTGATTATGTCTCTTAAAAAAATCACTGTAAAATATAATACCCCTTACCCTGATTTTTCCCTTTTTTTCCGGGTTAAAAGTGCTACTTGGTTTAAAAGCTTGCCCTCAGGGGGGTTTTAAACCCTTTTTCGCATTAAGCCGGGGATGAAGGAAGACGGCTTTAATCCCCCGAGGGGTTTTTGGCTATGATCCCCTTTGGGGGTCACAAATGCTCCTTTGTTTCATCCTTCATGAATGACTTTTTTGGGGTTTTGTGGAAAATTTTCTGATTTTTAATTTGGTGATATCTTGTTTTTTTCCCCAATGACTGGGACTCTCATGTGAAACATGATGGACTGGTTCCAGATTTTGAAGAGAATGCTCTGTTGTAAGGGGGATCAAAGTGTCTTTTGCGTACAAGGTCTGATTTCGGGATTCTTTTGTCCCCATCTGTTTTGAAATGGACCCGGTCAAGGTTTGGGGGGCATTTTGATTGGGGTTTTCCAACCTACTTTTTTAAAGGCTCTTAAAGATTTTGGGGGTTTTGCAATTTTATCGTAAATTTATTGGAATTTTTTCTTTTTATTGTTAAACCATTGATGATTTGCCAAAAAAAGGGTTTTGTTGTGAATGGACTTGAAATGTTTTTGATAGAGGCTCCCTCTGGTGGTTACAAGCGGATGGACTGCAAAAGTTGTGAGGATGGGAATCGGGTTTTTAGAGGTCTTATACAGGGAGTCCCTTCCCCGGGTTCCGGTGATCAATTGTTCTGGTCTCACCCATGATTCCTTTTTCCTTGCCCCGCTGTGTCGTGCTGCTCTCCTCTAACAGAAAAACTTTTTCTTTTTGTTTTGTGCTTTTTTTTGCATTTTGCCCCGTACTTTGGGGGGGCCCCTTGGGGGCCCCGGGGGTTTGCCCTCCAGTTTAGTTCAGCCACTGATTTTGTACTTTTCTTTTTCCAGTTTTTCAGTGGCTGCTAGAGTTTTGCGATACTTTTTCCATTCCTAAAGTATCGGGGAAGGAAAAGGGATCGCCCCAAACACTAAAAAAACACGTCCCCCTACCGAAAAAAGTCCCATGTAAGTCTATGGGGGAAAAAAATATCGCAACTAAAAAACCCTTTTTTTTCCCTTTTAAACACTAAATATACACCATAGAAACTTTTTATATTAAATGTCATTTACATATATATATACATATAGTTGTTTTAAACTTCTAATAGTAAAATATCCTTTGTTCCAAAATTTCCGGGTAAAGCCCCGGTTCAGGAAAAAAAAGAAGACCCACAAAATACCTTTTGGGTACAAGGGTTAACCTGTTTTTCAGGTTTGCTATCGATTTGCAAAACAATTAATCAGACTTGTGGCAAAATTTCACACCCCGTGGGGTTAATTAAAAAGGGTAAATTCGTTGAAAAAAAACGGACTTTTTTGCTACGAATTTCACCTTTTTTAAAACCCACAGGTTAAATTTTCACCCTAGCTGATTTAATTTTTTGTGCAAATTGATAGCAAAGGCATGAAAAGCATGGTTAACCCCGCACCAAAGGGATTTCAAAGTCGGGTCCCCGACATGAAATGACACTTGGTGTACAAGGGTTAACCATGTTTTTTCTGTCGTTTGCATTGATTTGCACAAACAATAAATCGCTATGTTGAAAAAATTTCCCCCTGTGGGGTTAATTAAAGGGGGAAAAACGGAAAAAAAAAAGGGTTTTTTGCTACGAATTTCACCTTTAAATTTAAACCCACGGTGTAAAATTTTTCAACATTTTGTTTAAAAATTGTTTGTGCAAATTAGATAGCAAAGGACATGAAAAGACATGGTTAACCCCCATTTTACCCAAGTGCATTTCATGTGGGGGTTTTGTTTACAAAACCCCGGGAATTGAATTAGGGGGGGGTATTATCTATGTAAAGTGAAAAGAATACAATTTAAATATTTTATATGTGTACAAATTCAAAGAATGTATATTTTATATATATTTTTTATAGGGGAAAAATTTTTGAAAAAAAATGCGGGGCTCCCCCCTATTTTCGAACCCAAAAGAAAAAGCCAGTGAGGGGGGCAGATAAAAATACCCCCGGAGGGACCATTTTTTTGGCCCCCCCCGGTACTTAACATCTGCCCCAGACACCCCAAAAAGGGCAAATCTCAATTATTTTTTCCCTTCTGGCACTTTCCCCTTATTCCCATTCCCCCGTGCGGGGGCAAAAGGGTTAAAAGGGGGGTTTAAAAAGCCCCTTTCAATTGAAAGGTCACTTTAAGCCAGGAAATTTTTTTGAGAGCTGTCAATTAGAAAACTTCAATTATTATCCTATTTTATGAAAAAAAATCAAACACACACATTTAATAAAAAAAAAGTTTAATAAAAAAAACACACAGTTTTTGCCATATTTTTTTACCGCTAAAACCCTTTCCTGTAAAAAAATAAAAAAAAGCAAAAATTTTTTACAATCGATGCACAGTGGGCCCCCCGGTAAAAACCTTTTAGAAAGGGAATGTTTACTGCAGGGACCCAGCTAATCTGCCCTCACTAAACCCCAAATAAGAGTTCCTCTCCTCCAAAAGGAGAGAAAGGCTGGGTGTCACATACAAACCCCCCCCCCCAAACCCCCCAACGATTGCACTTGTCAGGACGCTGGTGAATGCTACTGATCGTGCTGAGCTGCCAAACGGCGCTCGGCAGCGATTGGGCACGCATGGGGAAAACTCGTTTAAAAGGGCCCTCTCAATAGCGATATCGCTACCGAGACGTGCTGAGTAAAAAAATTTTGGCGCGCAAAAAACTCACCAGGATATCACGTGTGTGACTCGCGAGTCAGCCCCCCTTCCGGGTATCCTGATGTCGCAGAAATGTCAGGCCCCTTTTTTGATCGCTGGTTTCCCCCTGACAGGCACGCATCGCTGCGTGTGACAGGCGGGAGACCAGGATCCGCGGGTTTTCCAAGGTCACAGGGGGTTTTCCCCGGCCCGCGCAGCGCTTGGAAACCCGCTGTTATTTTTACCACTCCCTGCACAGGGCGGGGTTTCCCCAAGGACACAGGGGGTTTTTAGGACAGCCCCCCGCCTGGAAACCCGCTGGTCCCTTTGGGTTTTTCCGCGGATCGCGGTCTCCCGCCTGTCACACGCAGAAATGCGTGCCTTTTTCAGCGGGAAACCGCGATCAAAAAAGGTCCGCATTTCAGCGACGATCGCGATACCCCGGGGGGTGATCTCGCGAATGTCACCCCCGCATATCGCTGTAGCTCGCTGCTGCGTCACAAAACTGTGACTAGCGCGATCTCGGTAGCGTTTTTGCTATGTGAGCGGGCCCTTTGTGGAAAAAAAAAAATTTATTGCTTTCCACTTTACTTCAGGTCAGCCCCGGGGCACAACAGTGACGTAGAGGGAAGATTTTTAAAAAATAGGGGTTCCCCCCCAAAAAAAAATGGCGTGGGGTCCCCCCTATTTTTTTTAAAACCGCCAGATGAAGCAGACGCTGAGGGTGGATTTTAGGTGTTAAGGAGCCCGATCCATGGACCTTGCCTGAAAACAGGCACAGCAGTCTGCATATCTTTTGGTATTAACAAAAAAAGGGGATCCCCTCGAAAAAATTGGCGTGGGGGGCCCCCCCATTTTTGTTAACCCCCGATGAAGCAGACGTGAGGCCGGATTTTCAGGTGTTAAGGAGCCAAGACCCCGGACCTTGCCAGCCTTAATACCGGCCCAGCGTTGCATATCTTTTGGTGATTAACAAAAATGGGGTCCCCCCCAAAAAAAATTGGATGGGGTCCCCCCCATTTTGGTTTTAACCACCCCATGAAGCAGACCGCTGGGCCCGGTTTTTAGGCTGGTAAGATCCCTATCCTGGACCTTGCCAGCCTGATAATACCAGGCCA
This sequence comes from Oophaga sylvatica, assembly GCA_033576555.1. NCBI lineage: Eukaryota > Metazoa > Chordata > Amphibia > Anura > Dendrobatidae > Oophaga > Oophaga sylvatica. The sequence goes on along the minus strand of JARQOD010000001.1, from coordinate 187,668,971 downwards.
CAGCATCTGCTTAGTTGGTGGTTAACAAAAATAGGGATCCCCCGAAAAAAAAACGGATAGGGGGCCCCCTATTTTTGTTAAAAAACCAAGTAAAATGCAGACTGCTGCGGCCTGGATTAAAAGACTGGGAAGGCCATGGATTTTGGCCCTCAACAGCCGATAATACCCGGGTACAGCGCCCCCCTTTGGCGCACAAAAATGTGCCAATTGTGGCCATTTACCCCCGGTTTTCCCACTTGCCTGTAGCCGTGGCAAGCGGGGTAAAAAGGGGTTTTTCACCGTTGATTTCACGGTGAAATAAGCCCGGTTAAAAAAGAGAGGCGTCAATAAGACACCGACCATTTTTAAACCCCCAAATTTTTTTAAATCATAAAAAAAGACACAGCAAGAAAAAGTTTTTAATGAAATAAAAGAGACAAAACATTTTTTTATTTTTTTATTTCACTCTCTTCCTGCGACCCCCACGATTCCTTAAAAAAAAAAAAAAACAAACAACAGTATCCCCCCGTCCACGCAGTCCAAAAGATGTCCCCGACGATCCAGCCCCTACTCGAATGACAGGCAGACCCCGCATTGCAACGCAGCCAGTGATTACCTCTTCCCCCCGGCGGTGACGTCATCGGACTAAAGCTTTGGCCGGGGTTACCCAGCATCACCAGTTATGCGAGAAACTGGGACCGCCGGGGAAAGAAGAGGGGGGCCATGAAGCAGTCCGGACGTGACCGCCGGAGATCTTCTGCCAGGTAAGTGCCCTGCCCCCCGACAGACCCGACCGACGGGCACTGCGTGACAGTGACAATCCGTTTTCCGGATCCAAAAGACGAAAATATCGGCCGGAACGGAATTGTAAGCCAATATCGGCCATACCCGATTTGCATTTTCGGAAGCTAACCCTGGGGGTGCTGTTTTGATTTTGTTACACCAGAGAACTAATTTAGGTGGTAGAGGTCGTGTGATCTCAGGTGTTTTTGAAATTAGTAGAGTTGGTGCTTTGCAGGGTTTTTTGGGATTGCAGTAAGTGCCCTTCCTATCCTTTTCTATTTAGTTAGTTTGGGCCCAACGTTTGTCATACTTTTTCTGTCTGTGTCAGTATTTCTTCTTGTCTAACAGCCATTACATGTTTGGGGGCTTTCTTGTTCTTTGGGGATCTGCTCCGGGGCAGATAGCTTTCTATTTCTATCTTTAGGTGTAGTTAGTTTCTCAGGCTGTGACGAGGCGTCTAGGACCAACGTAGGAACGCTCCTGGCTGCCTCTAGTTGTGGTGGTTAGTCAGGGTACTGCAATTTCATGATTCCAACTGCTCTGGTGTATTCCTTTTTTTCCTGCACTCCTCAGTTACCGAAACATAACAGGTTCTGATGTGGTGAATTGGCCTCCTGAGGCAGTCTCTGCGTTTTCAGGAACTTAAGCAGAGATTCACTTCTGCTCCTGTTCTACGGCAGCCTGATGTTTCTGTGCCATTTCAGGTGGGAGTTGATGCCTCTGAAATTGGGGCAGGTGCGTTTTGTCCCAAAGAGATCCAGAGACCTCTAAAAGTAACCCTTGTGCCTTTTTCTCTCGAAAATTTTCTCCAACTGAACGTAATTATGACGTGGGTTAATCGGGAGTTATTGGCCATGAAGTGGGCTTTTGAAGAGGGAGACATTGGTGGAGTGAGCCAAACATCAGGTGGTGGTCCTCATGGACCATAAGAATTGGTTTTATCTGGAATCAGCCAAGCGATTAATACCTAGACAGGCCAGGTGGGCCTTGTTTTTCACACGTTTTAATTTTGTGGTTTCCTTTCTTCTGGCACTAAAAATGTTAGCGGGATGCCCCTTCGAGGAGTTTCCTTGCGGACTCTCCTGAGTTATCTGATCCTGCTGTTATTTTGAAAGAGGGTGTAGTTTCTTTCCGCCATCTCGCCAATTTGAGACTGGCTCTGAGGGGTGTCAGGAGGATAACCCGAGCGCTGCCCTTTGGGAAATTGTTTGTCCAGACCGGTGGAAAAAGAGTGTGATGTCTGAGATTCATTGTTCCGCGTTGGCCGGTCATCCCGGAATTTTTGGTACAGAGACTTGGTTAGTCGGTCCTTTTGGTGGCCTACCTTGTCTCGTGATGTCAGGGAATTTGTGCAGTCCTGCGGGACTGCTCTCGCTCAAGCCTTGCTTCGCTCTAGTGGTTTGTTGATGCATTGCCTGTGCCCAGAGACCATGGACCCATATCTCTATGGATTTCATTTCCGACCTCCCTGTTTCTCAGAGAATGACCGTTATCTGGGTGATTTGTGATAGGTTTTCCAAATGATACATCTTGTGCCATTACCTAAGTGCTTCCTCTCTGAATTGGTGCCTTTGTTCCTTCAGCACGTGGTTTAGGTTTCACGGCATTCCTGAGAACATTTGTGTCTGACAGAGGAGTCCAGTTTGTTTCCAGATTTTGGAGGACTTTTTGTTCTAAACTTGGTGTTCAATTGTCTTTCTCCTCGGCTTTTTATTCTCAGACCAATGGACAAATGAGAGAACAAACAGACATTGGAGACTTATCTAGATGTTTGTGTCTGCTGATCAGGATGACTGGGTCTCTTTTTTGCCTTTGGTGAGTTTGTCTTAATTAATAGGGCTAGCTCTGCCAATTTGATGTCTCATTTTTCTGCAATTTTGGGTTTCACCCTCGATTTTCTTCAGGACAGACGGAGGCTTCTGTCTGTCCAGGTGTTGACTCTGTTGTGGAGCGTATGCAGCAGATTTGGGACCAGGTAGTGGAGAGGTTGTCCCTCTCTCAGGAGAGGGCCCAGCGGTTTGCCAACCGGCATAGGACTGATGGTCCTCGGTTTAAAGTGGGGGATTGGTCTGGTTGTCCTCAAGAAATATCCCTATGAGAGTTGCATTCCTAAGTTTTAAGCCTAGGTTCATTGGACCTTATAAGTCATGGAGATTCTTAATCCTGTTTCCTTTCGTTTACTTCTTCCAGGGACATTTAAGATCCATAACGTGTTCCAAAGTTCCTTATTGAAGAGGTTTGTGGAGCCAGTGGTTCCTATGGCTGTGCCTCCTGACCTGTTTTGGTTGAGGGCAATCTGGAGTATGTGGTTGAGAAAATATTGAATTCTCGTTTTTCTAGACGGAAACTCAGTATTTGGTTAAGTGGGAGGTTATGGTAAGGAGGACAATTCTGGGTGTTTGCTTCGGACATCCATGCTAGGAGACTCATCCGTGGTATCACAGAGTCATCTGACGACCTGGTTGCTCAAATGAGGGGGGGGTACTGTTGTGAATGTGCTAGAAATGAATTCTGAGGAGAAGCTCCTCTGGTGGTTACAAACGTACTGAACTATCCAATGAAGATTTGAAGATTGGCGATAAGTGTTACTGACTGGTCTTATATAAGGGAGGTTCCCTCCATCAGGGTTGCCGGTGATCAATTGTTCTGGTCTCATCTTTGATTCCTGTTCACTTTGTAGCTTGCTGTTTCGTGCCTGCATCTTTGCTAACAGATAAGACATTTTCTTCTTTTAGTTTTTTGTGCTTGCTTTTTGCATTTTGTCCTGCACTTCTGTGGGGGTCTGCCGGGTCCCCTTCGGGGGCTTGTGCTCCTCTCAGTTTAGTTCAGCCACTGTTGTTTTTCATTTGCCTTTTCCAGTTTTTTCAGTGGTTGCTGTTTAGTTTTTGTTACACAGAGAACTAATTTAGGTGGTAGAGGTGTGTGATCTCAGGTGTTTTTGTTTTTAGTAGAGTTGTACTTTTCAGGGTTTTTTTGGGATTGCAGTAAGTGTCCTTCCTATCCTTTTCTATTTAGGAAGTTTGGGCCCCAACGTTTGCTCTATATTTTCTGTCTGTGTCAGTATTTCCTCTTGCCTAACCGCCATTACATGTTTGGGGGCTTTCTATGTTCTTTGGGGATCTGCTTCGGGGCAGATAGCTTTCCTCTTTCTATCTTTAGGTGTAGTTAGCTTCTCAGGCTTGGACGAGGCGTCTAGGACCAAGTAGGTACGCTCCACGGCTGCCTTTGTTGTGGTGGTTAGTCAGGGTACTGCAATCCCATAGATTCCAACCTCTCTGGTGTATTTCCTTTTTTGCCTGCTTCCTCAGCTACCAAATCATAACACTACTGGCTTGGCACACTGATTGCGAGGTGTTGGACAGGAAGGAAAGGTGGAAAGTCAGCACAGTGAGACGACTGAGAAAGGAACATTTTTGAAGGGAGTCCTGGAAAAGGTGTATCCTGATCTACCTGGGAGTTTGCTGAGCCCCTCATCTGGAGGACACGGTGCCAAGTGGGCATCTGTGCTGCGCAAAACTGTGAGTAAAGCTTTGGAAACTGCACCCAGCTGTGTTCTCCAATTTTCCTGCGCCACTCAACAACACTGCTACATCTACCACATTACTATCTTCTACATGTTACATCTGCCTGGGATAAGCTCTGCCTGTGGAGAGCTATACCAACTCTGCTGATCACCAACCATCTCAGAGGTCTGCACTGCAGCTCTGGTCACCTCTGACCAGAAACCACAGGTGGCGTCACGAAAACTTAATCAAAAAACTCTATCATACCTGTAAATATTCCCTTTTATTGGACGCCCAGGGCCACGGACGGGTCAATGCTGCTGTGACACTTCCCCTTTAAGAAGCGGCCGGTACTGAGTACCCACTGCCCTGGTGGGCGATCCACTCTAGCAACTGCAGTCCCACTTTACTGCACTGCTGCAATGTTGCACAGCTTCAACTGCTGATTGTTTGGCCGCAGAACTAGATGGTGGTCCCTGCTCTTGTCAAACGTTGTGTGATACGGTGTTGCCGGGGCTAATTAGCCCACCGGAGTAAACAGGCACCCTGGCCCCAACTGACTCCTTCAGGAAGTCCTTCCTGTCTTCCCCACCAGATCCTCCTATATTAACCATCTGTATACTAAACTCTTACTTTAAAACTATATGACTATAATACGATCTGTGCAGAAAAGGAAACTGCGCTTTCCCTATAATAATACGTATATACAGTTCAGTAGCAGCAAAAATACTTTACATATGTACAATATTAATTAACCACAATTATATAAAGTGGGAGTATTTAAGGAGGTTAAAAGCAGATACTGTTCATTGCAACCCCTTACAACTATGCGGTGCTGAATAACATACAGTTACTAGGACACTAGGAAAGTTTGAGGGTGTTTAGGTGTTCAGATTGTTGAGACTAGTACCCCTTTGCTATTCACTTTTGTTTTGCTGCAGTGATTGGTAGGAAATTAGTCTCTGTGGGCACCATAGGCAGAACACTCTTCTATATAAACTCTTGCAGACTAACTTTAGCTGCTAGTTATTAGTTTTGTGTGCAGTCAGTGACACAGACTCTCTGCATTGGCTCTGACTTAGCTCCTCTGCTCTGTTTTGTATTTCCCATGTCCTGGTTTTTATTTTGATATCCGCTTGTCTCTTTTTTGTTTTTACCTTGACAAGTCTTCTTGGATTTGACCCTGCTTGGTGACCCTTCCTGACTCTAGTTCACACTTAAGATGGCAACATTCCATGGAAGCAAACCATGGACCCCATTGTAAGCCAGAGCATTGTACGGGGTTTAAAAGTCTCTGGAATCTGCCAGATGGAGTGGCTTGTGCCAAGTCTGTCCGAGGTTGCCTATTTGAGCTTGTGCTGCTGAATAACATAATGACATAACAATCAATCACGAATAGCTGATAAAGAGTTCATCCCTGCAACCCTGTGCATGTGTACCAACACTCTACTACACTATTCCAACTTGGTCACTGTAGACTTGTAACTGAGGAGAAACAGAAGGCTTGGAGCTTTTGTTCCAGCTGCTGGTGGTGCACCTAACGCTCAAACATGTATTGTTTGGATCGTTTATTAATGTGCTTATTTTGAAAGCCTTATCAAGCCAATGCTCATGGCAGAGTTCTGATGGAACATGCCACAATATGAAATTGGGGACATATGAAGTTACACTATGGGGCTATAGATTTCTATGGGTGCATGTTTAAGGTAATCTGTCGGTAGTATCAACTTCTTAAGCCGTCTATATGGGAATGTGGTCATAGGAATCTGAAAAAATTAGACATTTGATAACTTTAATCGATGAATCCAGAGAAATCTGTTTTTATTCTATGTAAATTAGCTGTTTTAAACACTATCAGCAGGATCTGATCTCACAGAAAAATCTGGCTCCAAAGCTTATTATAAATTAAAGGGAGTTCAGTTTATATGTAATGGCTTCTCTTTGCTCTCCAGATCTCACTGCAGAGCTGTGTGTGATTGTAACTGACACAATAGAGAACAGTATGAAGCACATTTGCAGATTCTTATCAGTGCTTCAGCTTTTATTATTTTTTTTTATCATTTTTATAGCGCCATTTTTTCCATAGCGCTTTACATGTGAGAAGGGAAATATAGACAAGTACAATAAACATCAGCAATACAAGACACACATAAGTACAGAGGGAGAGAGGACCCTGCCCGCAAGGGCTCACAGTCTACAGGGGATTAGGTGAGGATACCTAGGAAAGGGTAGAGCTGGTCGTGCGGCCGTTCAGTGGACTGAGGATCACTGCAGGTTATAGGCTTGTCAGAGGGTGGGTCTTCAGGTTCTTTTTGAAGGTTTCCATGGTAGGCGAGAGTTGGTGTGTTGGGTAGAGAATTCCAGGAGTATGGGGAAGCCGGGAGAAGTCTTGTATGCGGTTGTGGGAAGAAGAGATAAGGGAGAGTAGAGAAGGAGTTCTTGAGAGGATCGAGGTTGCATGTAGGTAAGTAAGGGAGACCATGTCACAGATGTATGGAGGAGACAGGTTGTGGATGGCTTTGTATGTCATAGTTAGGATTTTGAACTGGAGCCTCTGGAAATAGGAGCCAATGGAGGGCTTGGCATAGGGGAGAGGTTGGGGAATAACGGGGAGACAGGTGGATTTTAGTCAGGCAGCAGAATTTAGGATGGATTGGAGTGGTGCCAGAGTGCTAGAGGGAGGCCAGAGAGTAGGAGGTTCAGTAGTCAGGCGGCAGATGATAATGACATGCACTAGTGTTTTTTTGGTGTTGTGGTCAAGGAATGCGCGGATCCTGGCAATATTTTTGAGTTTAGACTGCGGAGAAGGCTAGGGTTTGGAATGTGGTTGAAAGAGAGGGCAGAGTTGAGGATCCCCGAGGCAATCGGGCATGTGGGCTGGGGAAAGTGATCGCCATTTACATTGATGGAAGTCTGGTGGAGGGGTAGAGTGAGATGGGGGGAAAGAGTATGAATTCTGCTTTGTCCATGTTCAGTTTTAGAAAGCGAGCGAGAAGAAAGCTGAAATAGGGACAGACTTGGGATTTTTGTCAGTAAGGAGGTGAGGTCAGGCCAGAAGGTAGTTGTGTGTCATCAGCTAGAGATGATATGCAAACCGTGGGTTTTCTATGAGCTGTCCCAGGGAAGGTGTGATGAAAAAGGGAGAAAGGGGTCCTGAACTGACCCTTGAGGAAAAACCAACAGGAGGGGGGTGGGTGAGGAGGTGGTGTGGGAGACGGAGACATGAATGTTCGGTCTTTTTGGTATGATGAAATCCAGGATGTGCCAGCCTGTGATGCCCAAAGATGAGAGAATCTGGAGCAGGAGGGAATGTCCCATTGTCAAAGCAGAAGACAGGTGAGGAGAAGCGGACAGAGTAAGTGTCGCTTGCTCTGGCGGTTAGTAGGTTTGGTGACTTTAGTTAGGGCAGTTTCAGTTGAGTGTGCACGGAGGCTGATTGTAAGGGGTCAAGAGGGAGCAGGAGGAGAGGTGGGGGACAGTTCAAGATGGACATGCTGTTCAGATTTTGGGAGGCATAAGGGAGAAGAGATATCGGGCGGATAGCTAGACACAGGGATGGGTCAAGGTAGGTTTTTTGAGGATGGGTACAATCGAGGCATGTTTGAAGGATGAGGGAACACCCACCATTTGTAAGTGAGAGGTTGAAGAGGTGGTGGATGAAGGACTGTGGTGGGTTAGGGCTGAGGTGTGATGGAGTGGGTAAGCGTGCAAGTGGTGAGGTGTGATTTGAGAGGAGGGTGGGAGAGCTGATCTTCGTCATGGTGGAGAATTTGGCTTTGAATAACAGGGCTGAGAGTAAGAAGTTATTGAGGGCTTTTGGCCAAAGCTTTCTTGATCGTATCAATTTTGCTTAAAGAAGGAGACAAAGTCTTCAGCGGTAATAAGATGAGAGGGAGGAGGTGCTGGGGCGAGTAGAGTTGAAAGGTGAAGAGCTGTTTAGGGTTGTGAGACGGGACGTTGGGATGAGAAGTAAGTTTGCTTTGCGGCAAGTGAGTGTCAGGAATCGAACCCAGTGTCTTTGTCCACGGCCAGCGCTCTACCATCTGAGCTATTCTGTGGCTACAAATTCCTTGCTGACCCCGGATACCATTGACTGGTTTTCCTGATCGGGTTCCCAGTGCTCTTTGTTTGGCCCCTGATTGCCAATTCAGCCTATTAAACCTGGCCCTGTGGGTGTGTCATTGCGGATTTTGTGCTTCCAGCCTTTTTTCAAGCTTTTCTCCGTGTTCCTGCTGCTACAAACACTGCTCTCCTGTGAATGACCTCGGCCTGCCACCTGACTACGTTATCTGCCTGTTCCTTGCTAGAACGCCTTTCCTGTGTACCACCTCCGGCTTCCACCTGACTAGTTATCTGCCTGTCCTTGTACCGAACTCCTTTCCTGTGTACCGACCTCCGGCTGCCACCTGACTACGCTTTCCTGCCTCTGCTTCCCCTTGTGTTTGCGTAACATCGGCTCCAACCCAGCGGGATCCTGACAGAATAATCTTGCGCCAAAATGGAGTCCTGGAACACCCTGAGGCGGCAGTTACGGAGCTTCAAAGTTTTTTTACTGATTTCAAGGGAAAAATATTCCAAGTTACAAAATTATTTCACGGTGATAAACAGGAAGTAATTGAGCTACAAAAACAATTCTGGTCGTGCGCAATTCAGGGCCGAATCAAAGCGCGGCTGCCGTGCCTGAAAAATTCAGTGGGATCGCCAGCTTTTCCGTGGATTCCTCAATCATTGCCCCATATACTTCCAGATGCAACCTGCTCCCTTTACAGTGAGAGGAAGAAAGTTTTTTTCATGATAATCTCCTGACAGATGAAGCTCTTGCTTGGCTTACCTTATGTAGAAAAGGATATTTACCCTTAAAGACCTGAAGCCTTCACCGCAGCTATGAATCAAGTTTGATGACCAAAACCGCTGTGCCACAGAGAAAACCAAATTAATTTTGCGCAAGGGCGTCGCTCTGTTGCGGAATATAATTGGAGTTCCGTCCTGGGTGGCCGAACCAAATGGAATTCAGCGGCCCAGAGAAGCATTTGCGGGGTTATCAAACCATGAAAGACGAGCTTGCCAGGTTGGGACCCCTGTTTAGTTGAGGAAATTTATTCATATGTATCCGGATTGCCAAAGACTTACTAAAGGAGGAGAGATGCGGCACTTGGGAATCCCTGGCTTCTCATTTTCGCAAGACCACCCAAAAAAAGACGCAAGGGGGTGTCTGAACCGATGAGATCGACTTCTCGAAGACCACTCTCTGCACAGGAGAAGGGGGGACGGAAAACATCTTGCCTCTATTGTGGGGACCCCGGGGGAAATTTCCTCAATGTCCTAAAAAAAAGGCAGGTCTGCCAGCAAAAAGGGGCCCTTTTTCAGCGTCGGATTTTCCTTTTTGAGATTCTCATCAGTTACGCCAAAATAGACAAAAACTACTACTCAACTCATTTTGTAATCCCCCCTTTAGGTTGAAAAGGGCCCCAAAAAAAACAATGCTTGCCCTGTTGGATTGGGAGCGGAGGAAATTTTTGGCTTAAAATTTTCACGTGATAAAATATTTCCGTAGGACCAAATCCACACCAATTGAAAGGAAACTTTTGGTGGATACCTTTGTTTTGCTGTCACGCATAGACAGTCGAATGGAGATTTGTTCAAACCCCGGTCATCATAAAGCTGTCGTTTCCCCCTTTTTCATCTCGAAATTTCCCCGGTTTTCTAGGGATCCCGGTTTTCAGTCCATAACCCTCATCAACGGGCTCAAGGACCATTCCCCTTTCCCCTCTGACTCTGTAAGAATAATTGTATAAGGAACCCTGTTTTTCCAACTAAAAACTCTGAGATTTCGCATGAAAAGGGGAAAAGGAAATGCCCCCTCAATACGCAGTTCTCTGATGTCTGCAGTAAAAAAAAAGCAGATAAAATTCCCCCTCACCACCCCTTGGGGGGCCCCCCCTTTTAATGCTGCCAGGAGAAAACCATTTTTTTGGGGGATTTCAACTTTCCCCCCCCCAATTTTAAGGTAAAAAGTTCTGGTAAAAATTTTTTGAGAAAGGCTTTATTCGACCTTCCACTTTCCCGCTGGGGCCCCCCCGTTCTTTGTTGAAAAGAAAGACTCCCTCTGCGGCCATGTATTGACTCAGAGAGATAAAAAATATCACGTCAAGTCGCCCCCCGCTACCCTTGATTCCTGAACATTTGAGAGACTTTTCTGAAAAAACTTTCGAAGTGGATCTTGGGGGGGTTTAAAAACCTCTCGGATTCGCCGGAGATGAGGGAAACCCCCCTTCAGAACGAGAAATGGACTTTTGAATCTCGGGTTTTGGGGCCTTTGGCCTTAGCAAGCCCCAGCCCTTTAACATTTTTTTAAAAGATGTATTTCGAAATTTTTTGGACCAATTGTTGTGGCTTATCCGTGATTTCTTATATTTTCAGCCCTTGGAAGGCATCCAGGCATCCCAGTTGTCTTGGAAACGAAAAAGGGAAAACCCTTTACATTAAATTGAAAAATGTGAGTTTGAAAAAACCCCCATCCCCAATTTCGGGATTATATTCCCCAAAGGGGTCTGAGTGGATCCGGCAAAATAAGCTGTAGTGGACTGGCCTGTTCCAAAAATTTTTAAAAGACTTCAGCTTTCATGGATTTGAAAATTTTTCCGAAAATTTAAAAGAACTTTTCACGGATTCTCCAATTACTACCAAAAAAAAAAAAGACCAAAGCTTTTTCTGGTCTCCGGGGCCCGGGGTTTTTAAAGTTGAAAACCTTTTTTCGTCGGCCCCCTTTTTTGTACCCCAAAAACCTGAATTGCCATTTACTGTCGAAGTGGACCCCTCGGGCTCGCAGTGGGAGCCATTTGTCTAAAAGGGTTTGGGGGAAAAAAAAGCAATTTTTCCCCCCTGTCTTTCTTCCCCCACCAGCTCTGCAGAAAAGAACTACGACATGGTAAAAAAAACTGTTAGCCATTAAATTGCCTTCCCCGAGTGGAGACATCTTCGGGGAAGGGGGCCAATCCCCCGTGCTGTCCTCCGGACCCAAGAATTTTAATTCTCCGTACGCAAAAAGATTGTCTGCAAGAAAGCACGATGGGCCTTTTTTTCTCAAGTTCAATTTTATAATTTTTTCCGGGCCCGGTAAAAAAAAAGGGGGAAGGCTGACGCCTGCCCCGGATGTGTTCGGAACCTCGGAGGGGTCTGAATGCATACAAATTTTGGCCCAAAAAATTTTTTGGGAATATTGCCCTTGGGGACTTTTAAAAAAATTTAAAAAATGGATATCAAGAGGACTTTTCCTTTAACCATCCTTGGGGAAAACGTCAATCTTAAATTTAAAGAGGGGTTTTGATGCAGAAACAAAAATTTTATGTCCTGAATTTCTCGCCTTGAACCCCAAAAAATGTCCATGATTCAAATGGCAGGACATCCTGGAGTTGCAAAAAAAAAAGACTTTCTATTTTGTTTCTTTTGGGGCCAAAAGGGAAAGGAGTGGGAAATATGTTTCAACCTTTTTTTAAAATGCGCACGAACAAGACCCACATCGTCCCCTTGGACTCTTGCAACCCCCCATTCCCCTCCGGTTGGGATCTATTTCATGGATTTATTGTGGAGCTCCCCCCCTTTCCAAAACAATGCCCCTATTTTGTCATAGTGGCCCCACTCAAAAAAAGGGGCCCCCTTTTTTCCAACTGAAGGAATTCCTACTGCTAAAAAAACTGAGAACTGATGATAAAAGAGGTATTAGGTTACAGGAATTCCTGACAACGTGGTGTCTGACGGGCGTTCAGTTTACTAAATTTTTTAAAAAAAAAGAGTTTCTGTACAGCCTTGGGAGTCACGGTGAATTTTTACCGTTTCCTCCTCAGTCCAATGGAGGGAGGAACGACCAGTTTTTGGACAATCCCCCGTTTTTCTTTCCTATCTTCAGGAGGGGGGGTGGCTTTTTCCCCAACCAGGTTTGCCTACAACAATCCATAAAGCGCTACATCTCAAACCCATTTTTGCTAATTTGGAGTACATCCAGTATTTATCCCTAATCTCCCAGTGAACACCCCCATTCCCTGCTTTTAATGACAGGCTTGCAAAAATTACAGGAACCCCAGAGGAAATTATCAGAGTATTATCAAGACCGGAAGTAATAAGGAAGCAGCAGATAAAATGGAGAGGGGCCCCTGCTTTTCAGGTTGGAGAAAAAGTTTGGCTGTCCACTAAAAACCTTAAGACACATTTTGCCTCCTCCAAATTGGGGTCGGGAAATTCATTGGCCCTTTTTCCCAAATTTCTGCAAAAAATAACCAGGTTGCTTTTTTTTAAAACTTCCAACAATCTAAAGATTCATCCAGTATTCAATTTCCTTGCTCAAACCCTTCTGTGAAACCGTTTCCAGGAAGAATTCAGCCACCTCCTCCACCAGAAAGGATCGGGGGAGAAGAATACATTGTGAATAAGATTCGGACTCCCGAAAATTCAGAGGTAAATGCCAGTTTTGGTGCGTGGGAAGGTTACGGACAGAGGAAAATTCAGGGAACCAAAGGAACAACGTCCATGCCCTGGACTTCCATCAGGGTAACCGATAGGCCAGTCCTGGAGTCCAGAGGCCATCCTGGAAGGAGGGGAGTACGTCAGGAATCGAACCCATGTCCTTGTCCACCGGCCAGCAGCTCTACCATTGAGTATTCTGCTGGCTCAAAGTTCCTTGCTGAACCCGGATACCATTGACTGTTCTTCCTGATCGGCTTCCCCCAGTGTTCTTGTTTGGCCTCTGATTGCCAATTACCGCCCTATAAAACCTGGCCCTTTTGGGTGTGTCATTGCGGATTTTTTGTGCTTCCGCTTTAGTCAAGCTCTTTCTCCTGTGTTCGCTGTACAAACACTGCTCTCCTGTGAACTGACCTCGGCCTCCCACTGACTACTTATTGCCTGCCCCTCTGCTACCCGAACTGCCTTTCTGTGTACCGACCTCTGGCTCCCACGACACGTTATCTGCCTGTCTCTGCTACCGAACTCCCTTTTCCCTGTGTACCGACCCGGCGCCCCGATAAGTCCTGCCTCTGTTCCCCTAGTGTTTGCAGTAACGGCTCCAACCCAGACGGGATCCTGACGTGAGTGTGGACTTGAAGCTGGTGAGGGATGCTTTGTACGCGGTTTAAGTGCTGGCGAGCGGGATTTCTTCCATCTCCGCCCCAGCAACCCTGGAAGCCCGTCTCAGTTCTTTGGTGGGTGGTCATCCAGGGCTGCTGTTGATTGTGCGAGTTTTGTATGTGTGAGGGGGCGTCCGAATCAAGTGCTGCTGTTATTGTGGTGTTAATAGGTGGAGGCATCTGTGTCACTAAGTGAGGTATGTCTGTAAGAGGGGGAGGGACTCAGGAGCGATTGAAAATTTGAGAGGTTTGAGATTTCTGGGGGATGAGGAGTTTGGGGGAGTGGGGGTTGCCCCGGAAGGGAGGGGGGAAGAGAATTCAGTAGGTTGTGGTCAGACAGGGGGGGGAGGTTGTGAGTTAGTGGATTAGTAGGGAGCAGAGGCGGGTCAAGATTTAAAGGGCCCGTATGTGACCTCTTTGTGAGTGGCCAGGAGGCCAGTTTGGGGTAAAAAGGGGGCAGTGAGCGATAAAAGTTTGGAGGCAGCGGGGTGGAAGCATCAATGGGGTGTTGAAGTACCCTTTTATGTAGAGGGGATGTCAGCAGAAAGAAATGAAGCAGCCAGGTGGGAAGTGATCGAGAAAGGTGGAGATGGTAGTTCTGGGGGGCGGTAGTGACAGCCATGGAGGTTGGAAGGGGGGTAGATGGACGGATTGCAAATGAGGGAAGAGTGCGGAGGGTGGTAGAGGAATTGGATAAAGGAGCAAGTATTGGAGAGGAGCAAGGCAACTCCTCCACCACGTTTTTTTCTGGGGGAGGGGTGTGAGAAAGATGGGTGGCCATAAGAGAATGCAGCTGGAGAGGCTGAGTCGGAGGGGGGGAGCCAGGTTTCAGTGATGCCGGGAAGGAGTTTTGTTGGTGAGAAGAGGTATGGATGACGGGCAGAAAATGTTAATTGCTTTAGTTAGTTTATTGAAGACTGACGTGCGTTCCGTAGAGCTCCAAGTAGGGGGACCGGAGGAGTGGGGCTGGATGAATTGGTATGAGGTTATCATCTTGCGAAAACGTGTAGAGGTTGTGGGGAGGGTGTTAGAGATGAGTGTGGGGATGTGTTGAGGAGGGCCAGGATGTGGAATTTCTCGCCAGCAATGGGGGTAGCAGACACAGGTTAGAAGGGGGGGAGGATAGGATTTGATTTTGGGTGTGTGTCTGGAAAGGAGGTTGTATGTGGAGTAAAAAGTTTGAGGAGAAGGTGAGATGGTGGGGAGGATGGAGGGAAATGATGTTCCTTGCTGGGGGGGGATTCAGGAGGGAATGCCAAAATAGAGAAGTAAGGGGGGGGAGGTGGAAAGAAGCTGAAAATTGTTGTGGTGTTTAGTCCATAACCTTACAGTCAAATTCCAGTCCATTTAGTCTAATTCAGAGTAGCATAATTAGAAATCTGTAATTTGAAAGATGGAATTTGAAATAAGCCTGTGCATGGCCCTGAATATTCTGGGACGAGGGGATAACTGTGAGAGGGATGGGGGTGTGTTTAGCCACATACATGTTCAGAGTTAGCAAAGGTGAGAAAAAGGGGGGGAGGGACTAAACATCAGAGATAGGCATGGAAGGGACACGGGGAATGGGGGACATTTAGATGTAAGAGGAGGGGAGCAATGCATACAAAAGAGGGGCAAAAGAGTTTCCTAAAGGGTAGCGATGTTGCAATTTTGTGCAATATGCAGAACTGTGAGAGTGCGCAAAGGTGTTTGTAAGGTGCAAAGTTCAAATTCTTCTGTTCTGTGTTAAGGACTGCCACACTAAAATTCCGCTAGCGATCACGTAACGAGCATACTAATCGATGCTAGCGGGATTGTTTCTATATCGCTAAATGCGGCCACATTTAGCGAATAGTTAAACGACGCTATCGCCGTTACCCGATCTTTTAACGATTTGCGGTAAAAAAAGTACCGCTAAATCGCAAAAAAGGTCCACCCAGCGATTAGATACTTACCCAGCGGGGCGCCCGAGAGAAAAATAGGGTCCGGAAACGATTCCAGCGACGAGCGAGATCCGCAGGAAGCTCGTCGCTGGAAGCTGCCGCCTGAACAAATCGCTAACAGGATCGTAAATAGTGACGTTTTTTAGGGGATCCGTTAGCGATATTGTTTAGTGTGGCATCCCCTTTAGTTTCTTTTGTCATACTCTTAACTGCACTTTTCATTAAAATAAGCTTTGAAAGAAAAACTCTCTTCAGATCTGTGGTGGCCCCGTTTTAACAATCTTTACATAGGATAAAACAAAGATTTCTCGGGGAATAAAATTGATCACAGATATCAAGGTATCTTTTTTTCAGCTTCTTATGATCCTACTGACATTACAGTTTCTTTATGCTTTATACAAATATTTTACAAAAAAAAAATATCAATGTCTAAAAATAGCACAAATCATCCCTGTCTTAACAATTTCCCACAAACGTACTGTGAAGCATTCCAGCCTTACTAATTTTAACCAAAAGCAGCCAAAAAAAAGTTAAGGCAATAGATTTTTAAAGGCAAATCGTAAAATTCGTAGTCTGTTGATCCAGGTAGGGTCTTAAGCCGATTATACTCATTGGAATTCCCGATGTTCTTCTGAAAAGTGCCCTTGGGCAAATTATTGAGTGCACTGTGCTACAACAGTGGTGTCCTGCTAACCTCAAACAGATCAGAAGGATGTCATTAATTTCGTAGGAAATAGTTTGCATGGCTCCCATCCAGCAACCATGGAACACTGACTGGAAACGGATTGGGTCATTTTGATCTCACCAAAAAAGTTAACCAAAACTTTTTCTCCTAAACTAAGATTTCTGTTTCTTTAAAGGCTGATAGGACTTGTTTTTTTCCCTTCTTAATACTTCAGTAGACCTTTTAGCCACAGCAAATTATTCAGGCTGTGATATCAAGAAGTCAGTCTGATATGTCTGCTCAATTTCTGTGTATGTTTTGTGTCCATGTTTGTTCTGTGGTTGCACTTTAAAATTTGGCATTACCTGTATTCACTCCTTCACCTTTCAATAAATCACATGAAATTTTTCTAAGAACCGGGATGGAAAAAAATAAATTTTAAATGTATAAGAATTAGTGGAGCTGTAATGAAATGCGTATAGTGAAATCTTTAATTCTATTTATCTTACTTTTGTGTCCTCAGGGGGCAGAGGATTTAGCTGACCCGAAGCTCGGTTCGCTCTAGGTAAGTAAATGCTCTTTACACCTAATATTATGAATCAAATGTAACAGTGTTCAATTTTGAGTGTTGCTTTAAATACTGTATTTCACCTAAATACATTTCTATTAAAACAGAAATTTTGTTGTTGCCAGGCATGCTGTAGTAGGCTCTACACAACATATTTGGGGTCACAAGCTAAAAACTGGATTTATGTGCATTGTTTATGATTTCATGCACGCGTAGTTTTTGAATTTCCCCTTGGTTTTAAACCTTTCTATTTTGTTAACATAAAAAAAAGATCTGCAGAACAGTGCGGTTCTACAGTAAGTGTTATTTTGCTGAATGTTATTGTTGGAAGGGGAAATTAACACATTTTTACATTTATGCATTAGGAAAACTTTTGCTCTCTTCTGTGAATAGAAGTTTTTCAAGGCAAGCCATCAGAAAGATATTTAAAGATGCCCGAAAATGACTATTTAAAGATGCCCTTTCATCAAAGTTTTCATCTTTTTAATCCTTTTTTTACGTTTTGGTGTTTTTTTTTTTTGATCCCCCTTCACAGTGTTTAATTTTTTTTTTTTTCGTCAATATGGCCAGTGAGGGCTTTTTTTTTTTTTTGTGGGACAAGTTGTACTTTGGAAAGACTCCACTGATTTTACCACCAGTGTACTGAAAAAAACTGGAAAAAAATTCCAAATGTGGAGAAATTGCCAAAAAAAAATGCAATCCCACAATTATTTTATTTTTTTTCATCACTTTTATTATTTTAAATGTTAAAAACTGACCGCCATTAAGATTCTTCAGGTTATTACGTTTTTTTTCAGTGGTAAAAAAAAATAAAAATTTTTAAAAAAAAAAAAAAAATTCGGCACTTAGGGCAGGGTAAGGACTTTTTTTTTGTGCGCCGAGCTGACTTTTTATTGTACCATTTGGGGTAGATAAGAACTTTGGATTGCCGTTATTGCATTTTATTGCAATGTTGTAACTACCAAAAAAACATTATTTTGGCTTTTTTTTATTTTTTTTCTCGTTCAGCAGTTTCCAATTTTTGGATTAATTTTTTTTTATATTTTATAGATCTAGTGTTTTGGATACGACGATCCAAATATGTGTAGTTTTGACATTTTCTTTCTGTTTTATTTTTTAATGTGGCAAATGGGGGTGGTTTAATGTTTGTAATTTGTTTAATATTTTTCAAAACTTTTTTTTTTTGCTTCAATTTTCCATTGGTTGAGCCCCGATTGTTTAGCGAAAGCTCATTGCTACGAACACCAGCCCCCGGGTCATGCCAACCCTCGGCACCTGCGAATATGTGAAGGGGCATGATGGGTGGAGTTAATGATGTGCTTCCAGCGCGACCGTTAAATGCCACTGTCAGAGAGATCGGGTTTAACATGCTAACGCTGCGGGGATCACGATTCCACCCCGCTGTTGGGGGACAGGACGTTATCGACCAACTGTCATGTGCCTAAAATCTGCGGCTCGTGAGGAAGTTCGCATCAAAGAGGGGTAGGGACAATATGTACGTATAGGTCACGGTCGTAAGGGGTTAATATATTGAAATCATATTATACAACACTTACCCCGTACTTAAAATTGCTATTTTGCTTTTCACCAAAGTAAATTTCTTTTCTTTTTTTGCTCTATGTTAGAAGTGGAAGTATTTTGTCCCTGATAAATATTGCCTCTTCACCCCGGGCCCAGTCTCCTCCTCCAAACTGTCAGCAACTTTTCAGTGGGCTCATGAGTCATGCAAGGAAAATTGGGGTCCTGTTTCCACATGAGCTTAGAACGATTCGCTTGTCAGTTTTTAATCATTGATCCCCTATCACCGCGGGCTTTTGATCAACTGGCGCTCAGAACGAGTCCACGTGATCATCAGCGATCCTGCACAGTGGTTTG
>JARQOD010000001.1:187582680-187650458 GCA_033576555.1 Oophaga sylvatica | reverse complement strand
AAAAAAGTTAACCAAAACATTTTTCTCCTAAACTAAGATTTACTGTTTCTTTAAAGGCTGATAGGACTTGTATTTTTCACCTTCTTAATACTTCAGTAGACCTTTTAGCCACAGCAAATTATATCAGGCTGTGATATCAAGAAGTCAGTCTGATATGTCTGCTACAATTTCTGTGATATGTTTTGTGTCCATGTTTGTTCTGTGGTTGCACTTTATATATTAGGCATTACCTGTATTCACATCCTTCACCTTTCAATAAATCACATGAACATTTTTCTAAGAACCTGGATGGACAGAAAATAAAATATTAATGTCTCCCAAGAATTACGTGGAGCTGCTAATGAAATGCTGTATAGTGAAATCTTTAATTACTATTTATCTTACTTTTGTGTCCTCAGGGATGCAGAGGACTTTAGCTGACCCGAAGCTCGAGTTCGCTCTAGGTAAGTAAATGCTCTTTACACCTAATATTATGAATCAATGTAACAGTGTTCAATTTTGAGTGTCTGCATTTAAATACTGTATTTCACCTAAATACATTTCTATTAAACACAGATAATTTGTGTTGTCTGCACAGGACACTGCTGTATGTAGTGCTCTACACAACATAATTGGGGTCACAAAGCTTAACACTGGCATTTATGTGCATTGTCTTATGATTTCACTGCACTGCGTAGTTTTTGAACTTTCCCTTGGTTAACCTTTCTATTTTGTTAACATAAAAAACAGATCTGCAGAACAGTGCGGATTCTACCAGTAAGTGTTATTTTGCTGAATGTTATTGTTGGAAGGAAGTTAACACATTTTATACATTTATGCATTCAGGAAATCCATTTTGCTCTCTTCTGTGAATAGAATAGTTTTTCAAGGCAAGCCATCAGAAAATGACTATTTAAAGATGCCCGAAAATGACTATTTAAAGATGCCCTCTCATCAAAGTTTTCATCTTTTTAATCCCTTTTTTTACGTTTTGGTGTTTTTTTTTTTTGATCCCCTTCTTCACAGTGTCATAATTTTTTTTTTTTTTTCGTCAATATGGCCATGTGAGGGCTTGTTTTTTTTTTGTGGGACAAGTTGTACTTTGGAAAGACTCCACTGATTTTACCACACAGTGTACTGAAAAACTGGAAAAAAATTCCAAATGTGGAGAAATTGCCAAAAAAAAGTGCAATCCCACAATTATTTTATTTTTTTTTCATCACTTTTATTATTTTAAATGTTAAAAACTGACCTGCCATTAAGATTCTTCAGGTTATTACGATTTTATTTCAGTGGTAAAAAAAAATCCAAAATTTGTAAAAAAAAAAAAAAAAAAAATTCGGCATCTAGGGCAGGGTAAGGACTTATTTTTGTGCGCCGAGCTGACATTTTTATTGATACCATATGGAGGTAGATAAGAACTTTGGATTGCCTGTTATTGCATTTTATTGCAATGTTGTAACTACCAAAAAAACATAATTTTGGCATTTTTTATTTTTTTTCTCGTTCAGCAGTTTACCAATCGGATTAATTATTTTTATATTTTATAGATCTAGTGTTTCTGGATACGACGATACCAAATATGTGTAGTTTTGACATTTTCTTTACTGTTTTATTTTGAATGTGGCAAATGGGGGTGGTTTAAATGTTTGTATATTTGTTTAATATTTTTCAAAACTTTTTTTTTTGCTTCACTATTTTCCATTGGCTTGAGCCCTGCTATGTGTAGCAGAAATGCTCATCTGCTACGAACACCAGCCCCAGGAAGTCATGCCAACCCATCGGCACCCTGCGAATATGTGAAGGGGCACTGATGGGTGGAGTTAATGATGTGCTTCCAGCGCGATCCTGTTAAATGCCACTGTCAGAGATTGATCGGCGTTTAACATGCTAACAGCTGCAGGTGGATCACGATTCCACCCACAGCTGTTAGGGGCACATGACAGCTTATCAGACCAACTGTCATGTGCCTAAAATCATGCAGGCTCAGTGAGGAAGTTCGCATCAAAGAGGGGTAGGTGACACATGATGTACGTATAGGTCACAGGTCGTAACGGGGTTAATATATTGAAATCATATTATACAACACTTACTGTACTTAAAATTGCTCATTTTGCTTTTCTACCAAGTAAATTCTTCTCTTTTCTCTGCTCTATGTAGAAGCTGGAAGTATTTTGTCCCTGCATAAATATTGACCTCTTCACCTCCTGACCCAGCTGCTCCCTCCTCCAACCTGTCAGCAACTTTTGCAGTGACTCATGAGTCATGCAAGGAAAATTGACGTCCTGTTTCCACATAGAGCTTAGAACGATTCAGCTAGTCAGTTTTTAATCATTTGATCCCATATCACCGACGCCCGCTTTTGATCACACTGGCGCTCAGATCGAGTCCACGTGATCATCACGCGATACCTGCACAGTGGTTTGCGAGAATGCACCTACCACAGTGCGGTACGGCGGATGTCGTGAAGGGGTTTAAAGACCTTTTAAGCAAATTTTTTATGTTGAGCTGGACACACGATGTAACAGTGTCTGCATATCTGAATAAAACTTTTTGTTATGTCTAAGTGGGTGTTATCATATAGCAACTCATACAGGGAGAAGTACAGGCTCCCAGTTAAAGCTATTTAATAACACCCACTTTGAAATAACTTTTTAAACATTTTTACCTCTGCGTTGTGGAGATATTAGCAATGTTTTTGGCAACGTATTAGGTCAAAAACAGTAAGTCTGCTTACCCTGTATGAGACATCACAACAAAAGTCACTGGCAGGGGGGGAGTGGAGCAGCTGGGTCAGGAGATGAAGAGGGGAATGGTTCATGCAGGGAAAAGAGACTTCCTGTTTGTACATAAAGCTGAGAATGATTCAGCTAGTCTGGTTTTAATCATGCTATGTCATCATAGACCTAATGGAAAAGAGAAGAATTATCTGAGTAGAAGGGAAAAAGGAGCAATTGTAAATACACAGTCCTAGCGAATGTGATTGCAATATATTAAGAGGATAAAAAACTGCAATGGTAGTTATTATTTAAATCAGGTTTTTGGATTATTTAAATCTGGTTTTTGGTTTACATGTATTTGTAAAAAAAAAAAAAAAAAAAACTTTGAGAGTGGTGATTTTTATGGGGGAGGGTGGTTGTTAGTATTTCTCATAACCATATTCCTGAATAAACAAAATTAGTAATCTTGTAATTTCACACGGGCCACTGCAGATTTTTTTAGACTCTGTCCTTTCAGGAAGAGCTTTCAGCAGGCTCCATATTGTCAATGGTAGGTTTAGGTAAGGTGCAGGCGACAGTACGTTCTCCATCCAAGAAAAATTGTCCGATTATGCTAATCACACTCTGATCAAAGTTTGATCAGAGTGTGATCAGATTTTCTCGGATGTGGAGAATTAAAAAGAAAAAAAGATTAAATCCTTCTCCATCTATTTCGTATGGTTTGTCCATGAAAAATCGGATTGCACTTAAATGTCATCCATGAATGGGCAAGTGCCATTCAATTATCGGAGGCAATTCGTGCATGCTGCAATTTTTTTACTACTTGTTTCTAGGATAAAGTCAGACATGTGCACTGTCTCATTGTATAACATTGGTCTGAGAGCGGTCTGATATTTTAATGGATTGGACCCGTATTGAAAATACGCTCGTCTGCACCTGCCTTACCTTGAAGCTTTCAGGACATTTAGTTCCTCAGTAGAAGCATCTCTTTGGACAACCGATTAAACCACCACCCACTACCCCCACAACCCTTTGTATAATAAACTGTTCTGACATTTAATTTCTCATGCTGCAAGAAGAAAGCATTACAAACCATTTGGTTATCCATTTAATGGGAGGACGAGTCTGGAGCTCCATCGGGCGAGTTGCACTTTGTAGCAGCTATCAACTCTTAATGAAAGAGACCTTCCATCCTACTCCCCATTTTACATGGAACGCTACACTAATGCAACTTTCTAATATATATCTACGGCTTCGGAAGCTATTAATTCTAAGGAAAGTTGCAAAAGAAAAGTGACTGTTTTAGGATGTCTTTCCACAATAAGTCTTGATTCTCAACAAGGTTGAAATTGGCAAGTGGGCCTTAGACAATGCCACTTCTGACATGCATAAATGCAGTATTTTATTTTTATTTTTTATATAAGTTCACGACACTCTGAAGTGACCCTTTGCAGTCATGTAGCTCCTTTTTGCCAAACATATTCACCCTATGTGATGCTGCTCTCGTGTAGTTTTATCTTGCCTGTTACATTAAGTGAATGAGGACACTTATTTATATGCAGAGGCTGAAAACCAGCACATGCCATGTCCTATTGTCAGATGAGCAGTGAATACAAGCGTATGCTATTTATTCAGCAGGGCACTAAGCAAAATACATCAGCACTGGATTCACAATACTCTCTGCCAGTTTGTTGTCATTTTGGAGTAAAGACTGTTTCTGTCAGAAGGCATTGTCTAGACTGAATATAATTGTATCCACTTCTCAGTTTAGAGCAGGATTAGCTAGGAGCTGGTTTTCAGCCAGTGAGTGTAATAAAGAAGTGTGCTCATTTGCTTACAGCAAAAAAAAACTTCAAACTGGGGAGGAATTAAAGCTCGAACAATGTATTAGAAAATTGGAGAACTACAAGCCTTCTCCGAAGCCAATCACTTCTTTACTGGATGGTGAGTGATGCTGATGAAGTCAGCTGCCCCCTCCCCATTACACCTATGTGGCTGGCATGTATCGTGCACTCATCGTATTCTAATGAAGTCATCAGTGCAGCTCATCTCATGATCTGGAAGGGAGCATCATTAGAGAAACCCTTAAAGCTGTCTGATTTAATACAAAAATAGCCCAAATCTGGATCTGCTTTGACATACCAGAACTAGCAGTACAAAAACTCCTAAAATCCCTGACACTCATGTACCGTGTTTCTACTGCTCCAATGACACTTCTTCACCTGTATTTGTTGATAGTGATGCAGTGGTGACGTTCCATTTACAGCATGTCCCTAGATTCAACGGGCTTGTGTTGTATATTTTAGTTCGACTGTTGATTTAGTGATTAGATGCTTCAGTCACATGCTATAAATTACATATATAGAATGGGAGGAATAGAACTAAGCAATAGCACATATGAAAAAGACTTGGGTATACTAATAGATTACAGACTGCACATGAGTAAACAGTGTGATGAAGCAGCAAAAAGGCAAATACTGTTCTAGGTTGTATAAGGAGAAGCATAGAGTCTACATCATGTGAAGTAATTATCCCCCTCTACTCCTCCTTGGTCAGTGCTCATTTGGAACCCTGTATCCAGTTATGAGCCCACATTTTAAAAAAGACATTGAAAAACTGGAGCAAGTTCAGAGAAGAGCTGCCAGGATGATAAGCAGACTGCCAAGTATGTCCTACGAGGAACAGTTAAAGGATCTGGGAATGTTTAGCTTGCAAAAAGAAAGCTAAGAGGAGACTTAATAGCTGTGTACAAATATCTAAAGGGATGTCACAATGTAGCGGGATCATCATTATTCTTATTTGCAAATGGAAACACGAGAAGCAATGGAATGTAACTAAAAGGGAGAAGATATAGATTAGATCATATAAAAAACTTTTTGACAGGTTGATCAATGAGTGGAACAGGCTGTCACGAGAGGTGGCTAGTTCTCTTCAATGAAAGTCTTCAGAGGTTGGACAGACATCTGTCTGAGATAGTTTAGTGAATTCTGCATTGAGCAGGGGGTTGGACACAATGACCCTGGAGGTCCCTGCCAACTCTAACATTCTATGATTGTATAGATGGGATGTCACTTCCACAGCCCTGTCAACAGATAACACTGAAGCATTAAAGGATTCTATAGTTAAGTATTGCTTGTTATTTTAAAGCAGATCCAGCCTATGAGCCATTTTTCTATAAAACAAGAAAACTCCTTTAACCTAAAATCTGAACAGCCCTTATTTCAATCTGCTGTATTTTATAGTGTTCCTGTGGTCATGCTTGCTGAACTTCTTGTTAATACTCTCCATTTATAAACATTGATAAATCCTAATTTATCAGAAATGCTACTCTTGCTTTTCTTGCTCTTCATGCAATATTTTAACTTAAAGAAGCACTTCAAGCAAATGTTATATTCCTTAGACTTTTCTAAATATCTCTGTGTATGATAGTGAGAGGACATTAAATACTTAACGACCGCCATCTTCATTGGTTTGCAGTGCCGCTCCAATCCTCTTCTGACTCGCGTTACCTGAATGTCCGACTTATCTGATCTCACAAATTTGGGTGTGAAACAGAAGTCGCTTTTAGCCAGGGTCACACTTGTGAGTGTGATGCGAAAAACTCGCGCATCAATACCCGGCACTGCCGCCAGCACTCGGGTCCGGAGTGTTCGGCTGCATGTATTTCTATGCAGCTGCACACTCCATCCTGAGTACCGGCGGCAGTGCCGGGTATTGATGCGAGTTTCTCGCATCACACTTGCAAGTGTGACCCCGGCCTTACAGTGTAAATCTATGGAGTATCAGAATAAGGCATCATAAACTACAGTGTAAAAGTGACTTCCGGTTCACACAAACTCCTGTGTGATCAATCAAGTTGAAATTAAAGTCAGGAGAGGATCAGTGTGGTGCTGGAAACTGGGAAAATTGGTAATTGGTAAGTAATTTATTGCACCTCTACTGTAATACACACACATAATTAGATAGGTTTAGGGAATACAAATTTTGTTCTGAGTTCTTTAATTTGGTAAATATTTTAAATATAAGCTATTTCTTCACTTTAACTTTTTAAAAATCTCAATGTGATCTCATAGATTAGAGCCTGGCTTTAATTCTGAGGTGTTTCTGCATGTTCTTCAGGTAAATCAATGGACCATTAAACCTGGCAGTGGCAATATTTTTTTTCATCAAAAATAATGTGTATGATCATTGGGGTTCCATACCACAAACACTAGACCATGCGCTCTCCAAAGCCCTTGTTCTGAAGAAGTTTGAATAGAATGGTGATCAAGCATACTCTCTACCTCCCCAATCAATGTCTATGGAATTGTTAGCTAACTTCTGTGATCTACTATACCTATTACTGCTGTTGTGAATGCATGACCACTGTTTTATTGAAACTCCTAAACAAAATACTTCACTCTTACTTATTAAGCTTCTAATAAGCAAGTCTAAAGTAGAAAAAATTCGATAGAACTTGCTGCCAGGGGTTCACTTGTGGCGAGGACTTTGTTTGACAGCATGTGTGCTGTTCGGTATCTATGGTTGCTCCTCCTGCAGATACAATGTTTAAAGTGGTGGTTACCATGCAGTGTTGCACCTAACAATGTAGTGACACACTTAAATAGTTTGTTGGCAGATGGGAATGGGCTTATATACTTTTATCAAATGTTAACTGAGAGTCTCATGCTCTGTTTTGAAAGTTTTGACTGTGCGGTCTTGATTCTCCTTTTACATGATGTATTTAAAATTTATTAATGTCGAGCACTCAAATTAGTATTTAACCCCTTAGTGACAGAGCCAATTTGCAGCTTAATGACTGGCCAATTTTTACAATTCTGACCACTGTCACTTTATGAGGTTATAACTCTGGAACGCTTTAACAGATCCTGCGGATTCTGACAATTTTTTTCGTGACATATTGTAGTTCACGTTAGTGGTAAAAAAATTTTGACATGACTTCATTTATTTATGAAAAAAACAGAAATATGGCGGAAATTTTGAAAATTTAGCAATTTTCAAATTTTTAATTTTTATGCCCTTAAATCAGAGAGATATGTCACACAAATTTCTTAACCCCTCTCTGACATCCGACGTACTATCTCGTCCATGAAACCAGTGCCATTCTGCCCATGGACGGGATAGTACGTCATAGGCGATCAGCTGCGCTCCCCGATTATCACAGCTGACACTGCCAGGAGCGGTCACGGACTGCTCCCGGCACATTAACCCCTGGCACACCACGATCAAACATGATCGTGGTGTACTGGGGGCACAGGGGAGCATCGCGCAGGGAGAGGGCTCCCTGCGAGCTCCCCTGAGACCCTCAGAACAGCGCGATGTGATCGCGCTGTTCTGAGGGCTTCCTCTCTCCCAGGACCCGGATCCAAGATGGCGCCGGGGTCCTGGAGGGAGGCGGCTTCCTCAGTGCCTGCTGAGAGCAGGCACTGAGAAGCCTGCAGCGCTGCCTGTGAGATCGCTGGTCTCACAGAGTGCTGTGCACACTGTGAGACCAGCGATCTCACATTTTACAGTGATGTCCCACCCTGGGACAAAGTAAAAAAGTTAAAAAAATAAAAATAAACATGTGTAAAAAAAAAATTACAAAATAAATAAAAAAAAATAAAAATATTCCCCAATAAATTCATTTCTTCCTGTAAATAAAAAAAATAAAACAATAAAAGTACACATATTTGGTATCGCCGTGTCCGTAACGACCCCCCCTATAAAACTGTCCCACTAGTTAACCCCTTTTGTGAACCCCTTAAAAAAAACAAAAAAAAAACAAAGCAAAAAATCAGTGCTTTATCATCATACCGCTGAACAAAAAGTGGAAGAACACGCGATCAAAAAGACCAATATAAATAAACATGGTACCGCTGAAAACGTCATCTTGTCCCGCAAAAAACGAGCCGCCATTCAACATCATCAGCGAAAAAATAAAAAGTTATAGCTCGCAGAATAAAGCGATGCAAAAATAATTTTTTATATAAAATTGTTTTTATTGTATAAAAGCGCCAAAACATAAAAAATGATATAAATGAGGTATCGTCGTAATCGTACTAACCCGAAGAATAAAACTGCTTTATCAATTTTACCACACGCGGAACGGTATACACGCCTCCCCGAAAAGAAATTCATGAATTGCTGATTTTTGTTCATTCTAACCTCCCAAAAATCAAAATAAAAAGCGATCAAAAAATGTCACGTGCTCAAAAATGGTATCAATATAAACGACAACTCGTACCGCAAAAAATAAGACCTCACATGACTCTGTGGGCCAAAATATGCAAAAATTATAGCTCTCAAAATGTGGCGATGCAAAAAACTATTTTTTGCAATAAAAAGCGTCTTTTAGCGTGACAGCTGCCAATCATAAAAACCCGCTAAAAATAGTAAATCAAACCCCCCTTTAACACCCCCTTAGTTAGGGAAAAATAATAAAATTAAAAATATGTATTTATCTCCATTTTCCCATCAGGGTTAGGGTTAAGGTTAGGGTGGCGGCTAAAGTTAGGGTTAGGGTTGGCGCTAAAGTTAGGGTTAGGGTTGGGATTAGGGTTAGGGGTGTGTTAGGGTTAGGTTTGTGGTTAGGGTTGGGACTAGGGTTAGGGGTGTGTTGGGGATAGGGTTAGAGTTAGAATTGGGGGGTTTCCGCTGTTTATGCACATCAGGGGCTCTCCAAATGTGACATGGCGTCTGATCTCAATTCCAGCCAATTCTGCGTTGAAAAAGTCAAACGGTGCTCCTTCACTTCTGAGCTCTGCCATGCGCCCAAACAGTAGTTTACACCTCCATATGGGGTATCAGCGTACTCTGGACCCCAAGAGTTATTGTGCAATTTGTCCTATTTCTTCTGTTACCCTTGGGAAAATAAAAAACTGGGGGCGAAAATATCATTTTTTAAAAAAAAAATGATTTTTTTTGTTTTTACGGCTGTACGTTATAAACTTCTGTGAAGCACTTGGGGCTTCATAGCGCTCACCACACATCTAGATAAGTTCCTTGTGGGGTCTATTTTCCCAAATGGGGTCACTTGTGGGGGTTTCCACTATTTAGGCACATCAGGGGCTCTCCAAATGCGACATGATGCCCCCAGACCATTCCATCAAAGTCTGCAATCCAAAACGTCACTACTTCCCTTCCGAGCCCCGACGTGTACCCATACAGTAGTTTTCTCCCACATATTGGGTATCAGCGTACTCAGGATAAATTGGAAAACAACTATTGGGGTCCAATTTCTCCTGTTACCCTTGTGAAAATAAAATATTGCGGGCGAAAAAAATAATTTTTGTAAAAAAAAAAATATTTTTTATTTTTTCGGCTGTACGTTATAAACTTCTGTGAAGCACTTCTGGGTTCAAAGTGCTCACCACACATCTAGATAAGTTCCTTGAGGGGTCTTGTTTCCAAAATGGTGTCATTTCTCAGGGGTTTCCACTGTTTAGGCAGATCAGGAGCTCTCCAAACACGACATGGCATCCAGCCAATTCTGCGTTGAAAAAGTCAAACGGCGCTCCTTCCCTTCCAAGCTCTGCCATGCACCCAAATAGTGGTTTACCCCCACATATGGAGTATCAGCGTACTCAGGACAAATTGCACAATAACTTTTGGAGTCTTGTTACCATTGGGAAAATAAAAATTGGGGTGAAAAGATAATTTTTGTGGAAAAAATATGATTTTTTAATTTGACGGCTCTACGTTATAAACTTGTGTGAAGCACTTTGGGGTTCAAATTGCTCACCAAAGATCTAGATAAGTTCCTTAGGGGGTCTAGTTTCCCAAATGGGGTCACTTGTGGGGGGTTTCCACTGTTTAGGCACCTCAGGGTCTCTCCAAATGCAACATGGCGTCCAATCTCAATTCCAGCCAATTTTGGTTGGAAAAAGTCAAATGGTGCTCCTTCCATTCCAAGCTCTGCCGTCCGCCCAAACAGTGGTTCCCCCCCACATATGGGGTATCAGCGTACTCAGGACAAATTGGACAACAACTTTTGTGGTCCAATTTCTCCTGTTACCCTTGGGAAAATAAAAAATTAGTGACTAAAAGATAATTTTTGTGGGAAAAAAATAGGATTTTTTATTTTTATGCCCGGGCATTATAAACTTGTGTGAAGCACTTGGGGGTTCAAAGTGCTCACCAAAGTTCTAGATAAGTTCCTTAGGGGGTCTAGTTTCCAAAATGTGGTCACTTGTGGGGGGTTTCTACTGTTTAGGCTCATCTGGGGCACTGCAAACGGAACATGACCCCCATCAACGTCTGCATTCCAAAACGTTACTACTTCCTTTCCAAGCCCTGCCGTGCGCCCAAACAGTTTCCCCCCCCACATATTGGGTATCAGCGTACTCAGGACAAATTGGACAACAACTTTTGGGGTCCAATTTTGTTGGGAAAAATCAAAAATTTGGGACTAAAAAATCATTTTTGTGGAAAATTGTTTTGTTTTTTTTTCACACCCAGGCATTATAAACTTTTGTAAAACACTTGGGGGTTCAAAGTGCTCACAACAGATCTAGATAAGTTCTTTAGGGGGTCTAGTTTCCAAAATGGTGTCACTTGTGGGGGGTTTCCACTGTTTAGGCGCATCAGGGGCTCTCCAAACGCGACATGGCGTCCAATCTCAATTCCAGCCAATTTTAGTTTGAAAAAGTCAAACGGCGTTCCTTCCCTTACGAGCTCTGCCGTGTGCCCAAACAGTGGTTTTCCCCCATATATGGGGTATTGGCGTACTCAGGAGAAATTGCACAACAACTTTATCTGCCCATTTTCTTCTTTTACCCTTGTGAAAATAAAAAAAATAGTTTGTAAAAGATCATTTTTGTGCTAAAAAGTTAAATATTCATTTTTTCCTTCCACGTTGCTTCAGCTCCTGTGAAGCACCTGAAGGGTAAATAAACTTCTTGAATGTGGTTTTGAGTACCTTGAGGGGTGCAGTTTTTAGAATGGTGTCACTTTTGGGCATTTTCTGCTATATAGACCCCTCAAAGTGACTTCAAATATGAGGTGGTCCCTAAAAAAAATGGCTTTGTAAATTTTGTTGTAAAAATGAGAAATCGCTGGTCAACTTTTAACCCTTATAATTTCTTAAGAAAAAAAAAATTTGATTACAAAATTGTGCTGATGTAAAGTAGACATGTGGGAAATGTTATTTAGTAACTATTTTGTGTGACATATTTCTCTGTTTTAAGGGAATAAAAATTCAAAGTTTGAAAATTGCAAAATTTTCAAAATTTTCGCCATATTTGCGTTTTTCAAAAATAAACGCAAGTTATATCAAAGCAATTTTACCACTAACGTGAAGTACAATATGTCACGAGAAACCAATCTCAGAATCGCGAAGATCCGTTGAAGCGTTCCAGAGTTATAACCTCATAAAGAGACAGTGGTCAGAATTGTAAAAATTGGCCCGGTCATTAACGTGCAAACCACCCTTGGGGGTGAAGGGGTTAATAAATAACATTTCCCACATGTCTACTTTACATCAGCACAATTTTGTGAACAAAATTTTTTTTTGTTATCAAGTTATAAGGGTTAAAAATTGACCAGCGATTTCGCATTTTTACAACACCATTTTTTTTTAGGGACCACATCACATTTCAAGTCACTTTGAGGGGTCTATATGATAGAAAATACCCAAAAGTGACACCATTCTAAAAACTGCACCCCTAAAGGTGCTCAAAACCACATTCAAGAAGTTTATTAACCCTTTACGTGCTTCATAGGAACTGAAGCAATGTGGAAGGAAAAAATTAACATTTAAGTTTTTTTGCAAAAGCTTTACTTCGGAACCAATTTTTTTTATTTTCACAAGTGTTAAAAGAAAAAATGAACCACAAAATTTGATGTGCAATTTCTCCTGAATACGTCGATACCCCATATGTGGGGGTAAACCACTTTTTGGGCGCATGGCAGAGGTCGCAAGGGAATGAGCGCCTTTTGACTTTTTCAGCGCAGAATTGGCTGGACGCCATGTCGCGTTTAGAGAGCCCCTGATGTACCTAAACAGTGGAAACCCCAACAAGTGACCCATTTTGGAAACTAGACTCCTTAAGGAACTTATCTAGATGTGTGGTGAGCACTTTGAACCTCCAAGTGCTTCACAGAGGTTTATAATGTAGATCCGTGAAAATAAAAAATCATATTTTTTCCACAAAAATGATCTTTTCACCCCAATTTTTATTTTCCCAAGAGTAACAAGACCCCAAAAGTTTTTGCGCAATTTGTCCTGAGCATGTTGATAACCATATGTGGGGGTAAACCACTGTTTGGGTGCATGGCAGAGTTTGGAAGGGAAGGAGCGCCGTTTGACTTTTTCAACTCCGAATTGGCTGGACGCCATATCGCGTTTGTAGAGGCCCTGATGTGTCTAAACAGTGGAAACCCCCCACAAGTGACCCCATTTTGGAAACTAGACCCCCCAAGGAACTTACCTAGATGTGTGGTGAGCACTTTGAACCCCCAAGTGCTTGACAGAAGTTTATAACGCCCGGGCTTGAAAATAAAAAATCATATTTTTTCCACAAACCTGATGGTTTAGTCCCCAATTTTTTATTTTTCCCAAGGGTAACAGGAGAAATTAGACCACAAAAGTTGTTGTCCAATTTGTCCTGAGTACGCTGATACCCCGTATTTGGGGGGGACCACTGTTTGGGCGCACGGGAAGGGCTTGGAAGGGAAGGAGCGCCGCTTGACCATTTCAAACTGAAATTGGCTGGAATTGAGATTGGACGCCATGTCGCGTTTGAAGAGCCCCTGATGCACCTAAACAGTGGAAACCTGCCACAAATGACACTATTTGGAAACTAGACCCCTTAAGGAACTTATCTACATGTGCGGTGAGCACTTTGAACCCCTAAGTGCTTCACAGAAGTTTATAACATAGAGCCGTGAAAATAAAAATCATTTTATTCCTCAAAAATGATTCTTTAGCCCGCTATTTTTTTTATTTTCCCAAGCGTTACAGGAGAAATTAGAACCCCAGAATTGGTGTGTAATTTGTCCTGAGTACGCTGATACCCCATACGTTGGGGTAAACCACTGTTTGGGTGCACAGCAGGGCTCGGAAGGGAGGGAGCACCATTTGACTTTTTGAACGCCACGTTGTGTTTGGAGACCCCCTGATGTGCCTAAATAGTGGAAACCCCTCAATTTTCGCTCAAACTCTAACCCCAACACACCCCTAACCCTAATCCTAACCCTAACCCTAATCCTAACCCTAATTCCAACCCTAATTGTAACCCTAACCCTAATTGTAACCCTAATCCTTATTCCAACCCTAACCCTAATTATAACCCTAACCCTAAGGCTAGGTTCATATTGCGTTTTACCAGCCCGTTCAACACATAGCTTTGACGGGCTGGTAAAGGTATAGCATAATGCAATCGCGTTATGCTATACCCGCTAGCACAGAGGAATCAGCAGATGATTCATATGCACTAGCGGTGACAGAGCCCAGACGCTGCAGGCCGCGTCCGAGGCTCCGTCACTGAATGACGGCACGTCGCGAACGCATGCCGCTTTACGGCATGCGTCGTGATGCACCCTCAAATGGGGGTGAATGGCAGCGTTAACGGACTGCGTTACACCGCATTATACAGTATGAACCCCGCCTAACCATAACCCTAATACCAAAACTAACCCTAATTATAACACTAACCCTAATGGAAAAATAAAAATAAATAAAATTTCTTTATTTTATTATATGTCCCTAACTAAGGGGATGTTAAAGGGGGGGTTTTGTACTGTTTTCTTTTTATTTTGATCACTGTGATAGTTTATCACAGTGATCAAAATGTACTTTCATTCATCTTTTTGAATCTGAAGCAAGGCAGATTCGGCGGGTGCACTGTGCATGCGCCCGCCATTTTTTTTTACAGGATGAAGAGGCCAGATCTGCAGGAGCTGCCGGCGGACAGAGGAGACACCGGGAGGTACAGGGGGCAATCGGGGGTCCTAATTCTCACCCCTCTGATGTGCGATCACATCAGAGGGGAGAGAAATCATTTTTTTTTTTTTGTTGTGGTCGCCATTATACTGTTATAACGGCGATCGCAACACTGGGGTCGGTAAATACCGAACCGGATCATGTTCTCTGGGGTCTCGGCTACCCCTGGCAGCCGAGACCCCGGAGAAAATTGCCCAACCCCCCGGCACATCGCGGCGGGTGCACTACGCATGCGCCCGCCATTTTCTCGCCATTAAAGATGGCGGCGCCCACCGGAGGAGGCAGGGGGGCCCTAGGACCACCGGGGGCCACAAGGGGGGGATCGAGGGCCTCAAGGGGGGGGATCGGGGGACCCTTTTTCTCTCTCCTCTGATGTCCGATCACATCAGAGGAGAGAGAAATTAAATGGCACATCAGATTTTTTTGTTGTTGCGATCACCCTTATAGGGTTAATAACGGCGATTGCAACATCGGGGTCGGTAAAAACCAACCCGATTCCTGTTCTCTGGGGTCTCAGCTACTCCCGGTAGCCGAGACCCCAGAGAAAATGTGACTGTGGGGGGCGCTATACACATTTCCCACAGCGCCGTTAATTAACGGCGCCGTGGTTTAAGTACCCTTAACTACTGCCGTTAAAAGGCGTATCGGCGGTCGTTAAGGGGTTAAACTGGTGTTTCTGGTACATAAAATGTACAATTTTGTAACTATAACTATTGGGTAGAAACAGATTATCCTAACTTTTATGAGTACTCAAGAATGCTCCAATTATACAATCTGCATGAACATGGATGGCAGAGAAAAATAAAGGTAAAAATCGCTAAAGTCATCTCCCGAGAGCGGCAGACAAGGAAATGAGAAACAGCTCACACTTCAACCTCCACTGGAGTTG
Source organism: Oophaga sylvatica (assembly GCA_033576555.1). Lineage (NCBI taxonomy): Eukaryota > Metazoa > Chordata > Amphibia > Anura > Dendrobatidae > Oophaga > Oophaga sylvatica. The sequence continues at coordinate 187,634,947 of JARQOD010000001.1, read as the reverse complement.
GGACCTCCTGACGTGAACAGGTAAATACAGCAGAGATCTGCTCAATCATTAAGGCTACGATTTGGTTACTTCATAGGTGGAGAAGTACACTTCCAATGCAAGAGCTTCCACTGTTCAAAGGGCTTCTATGAAACACTTTGGAACCATTGCTCAGTGATGAATATTAGGGCTTGCGTTGATCCAATATTTATGGGAGATATATTTTCAGTGTCGTAGCAAAGGCACAAACCTAACGCATTCACTCACATCACCATAAGACCATTTTAACCACTCCAATTTAATATTGGTTTGATGGATTATGCTATCCATGTGACCCCCAGATGTAAACATATCCTTAAAGTTAAAATATCCTTAAAGATCTAGCACATCCTACAACCGTCCCCATATGAGATCACAAAAAAGAGGTATGTGGGTGTAACCTTGATCTAATAAAAAGCTGAATTTGTTTATTTTTCTATTATGTCAGTCTTAGAAGATATACAGGTGCTTATGACAAAGGCTAATCGCCTCCATGCCACGCCGCATTGATGCAGTAATTGATGCAAAAGGTGCCCAAATCAAGTATTGAGTGCATTTACTGAACATACATTTCAGTAGGCCAACATTTCAGATTTTAAAATAATTTTTCAAGCTGGTGTTATAAAGTATTCTAATTTACTGCGAGAATGACTCTTCAGTTTTCATTGGCTGTAAGCCATAATCATCAACATTAACAGAAATAAACACATGAAATAGATCACTCTGTAATGACTCTATATAATATATGAGTTTCACTTTTTGTGTTAAAGAACTGAAATAAATTAACTTTTTGATGATATTCTAATTTTGTGAGAAGTACCTGTAGCTTGCTGTGGGTTCTGTCCATTTTTTCATGGAGTATCTCCCGCTGCTAAGCTCTGAGCCATTTTAATGACACAGATTTAGTACTTTTCTTTTGTTATCCCTTTTATATTATGTGATTGTGTATACTGTAAATGTTTTGTTCCCATTTTGTAACATCTTTGTTTATTTTTTTATAAACATTGCCTACCTTTCTGGATTAAATATATAAAATTTAATAGATCTGTTCCTCTTGCTCTGTAAACGGCACCCATGAAGCCATATGCTACCTGTAACAGTAACAATTGGCCTGTATAAACGATTAGTGGTGGCACCTAGTAGTTCCTTTTGTTATTGTGGAGTTGGTAGTGATCGTACCATCTTAAATATTTTATATTTATATTCCATGTTTTGGAATCGAAGGTGTATATCACTGCGAGTTCCCCAATAACCGACCTAGTAGTGGAGGCAGTCACAGCCTCGTCCATCATTCATCAGTCAGTTGTGTAATTGCCCGATAATTGGAGGCACCTTGACAAACTGGTGGCTTGTGTGGGATCCAAATGATGGTTTTATCCTTGACAATGGACATCAGACATTGTTTTTTATTTTAGAGGGTAGGATATTGATAAAAAGGAAGCATATACTATATTATTGTAATTGCCAACTTTTTGATTCTTTTTGAAGTGGCTTCACTCTTGAGGAACTCCTGACCACATTTTTCCCTCACTAAAGTTTATCAGCTAAAACATCTATAATCCTAACAGAGAATGTACATGTGCCTCCGGGCCAATAATCTATAAGACTTAAATCCGTTAGTGACTACTGTATAGGGTAAAAGGAAATCTCTTGCTCCTGTTGTCTTTTGGAGAAACTCTACCCAGTTCCTGGAACGTCTGGTTGTAAAAATATGAATTCAGCTGGAAAATAAACTAGTAGTAGCATAATTTCTGCAGAATAATCTGTGCCTCTCTCAAGCAACATATTTTTTATGTTCTTATTGTTCATTTGACTTCACATAAAACATATTTACAGTAGACAGGGAGATTAAATGGTTATGTGTGACCGGTAACTAAAGCAACATTGATCTGCTGTGCCAGGTCACAGCAGCACTCGATTGATTGCTGAGAGCTGATCCGATGTGTGTAAAGCTTCAGCATGGAGTGCACCTAAATATAGACGCAAACGGTAATGTGTAACCCACTTAAAGCTGCTGAGAAAAACAATGTTGTGATATGCCTTCTATGAATCATCTGGATTTATTCTCCTTTAGCTGTTGGAAGCAAAATGAACATTGCACATTGTCAAGATTAAAATGAGTCTTTGTTTAGAATGCGGAAAATCAGCATTTTCTTTTAGCTTCTGCTTTACCTACTTACCAGGAGTCTGCCAATCAGGAGATTCTCTTCATATTGGTAGGCAGACTATTGTATGGCAAGCACTGCTTGTAAAGTCCTGACAAGTGAAGACTTCATCAGAGACGTGAACAAAGATACTTGGACATTTACTCATCAGTGGTAAACAGTTTGGTGAAACTTGAATGGTACTGCAACATAAACCGTTTTAATCCTAAATCTAAATTGCAAATATTTTTGCCATTTCCTTCATTATTTATGCAGTGTTGCAAATTAGGTGTCTTAAATCTTATAAACTTTCTTCAGTTTGAAATAAAGCAATACAACAGTAACATGTAAATAGCTCAACTATCTAAAACAGCAAGTGGTTAATCCAAATTCAACACAAAGTGACATTTTTAGGGCTATTGTAGTCGTATAATTATTCCACCCCTTCTTAAAAATCTTCTTTGATACTTAGTAGAGACCCCTATAGCTGCTATGATCTGCTGTAAATGTGATGCATAGCCAGACACCAGCTTTTGGCAGCATTCCTGAGGAATCTTAGTCCATTCCTCATGGACAATGACCTCCAGTTCACTAATAATTTTCTGTTTGCATGCTACAACATCTTATGCAAAGCTCACCAAAGATTTTCTATTGGATCGAAGTCAGGTGACTGTGATGCATATTCCAGAAGATTCCATGACATTTTATTGAAAGCAAGCCTGGATGGACTTTGAATTATTTTAGGGATCATTCTCCTGTTGGAAGGTTAAATAATGCTCAAGCTTCGGCTTCCTCACAGAAGGCAAGATGAATTCTCCTAGGATTTATTGATACTGGATTGAATCTATCTTGCTCTCCACACACTGCAGGTTTCCAGTGTCAAAGGAAACACAGCGTCTCTGAGTCACCACCATGCTTCACTGTAGGCAGGGTGTGCTTTTCAGTATATGTTTTATTCTTCCTGCTCCAGACATATCGCTGATCACAGACCGGAAAGCTCCAGTTTTGTTTCATTGCTCCACAAAAACAGAATCCAAAACCTTTCTTTGCTAATTTATATGGTTTTGATCATATTGGTGCTGACTTTTTTTTGTGCATTTAAATCCGAAAAATTGTAGGTTTTGGAGTTCAGGCATGACATTGTTGATGTTCAGTATGTATGTTACTGAGCAAACTGAAACCTCAGTGTCTGCTGACCCCAGATCTTTCATCAAGTACTTTGTAGTCACTCGACGATTTTTGACTATGTGACTCATCAGCCAAGGATGGCATCCTTTTTCTACCTCTTCCAGGTAGTGTAACTAGTGTTTATTTAACTTTAGATATTTGAGCTATGCTTCCAATTGTATCTTTAAGAACATTCAATGCCTTTGCTATCCTTTTGCATTATTTTTACTTTGTGTTGAATTTGGAGAAGCCACTTGTTACATTGGTTGTATTAAACTACTTAAATTGTTCTTGTTTCATTGGTTTATTGCAAATAGAAAGTTTATGAAAATTTACTAATTAACCTAATCCGTAATATGAGTGAAATAATTTTCATTATAACAGTAAATACATCTAAATTTAGAATTTTGCTGACGTCTATTATTAGAAAGCAGCATATAGTGGGAATTACGATTACCGTATTATTCAGACTATAAGATGCACCTGACCATAAGACTCACCTAGGTTTTAGAGGAGAAAATTAGAAAAAAAAATTGAAGCAAAAAATGTGGTCAATTCTGTAGTTAACATCCCCTATCCTGGTGTATATGTTCTCCTCATCCCCATCCTGATACACATGGTCCCCTCATCCCTATCCTGGTATTCATTGCTCCATCATGCCTATCCTGGTGTGCATGGCCCCCTTATCCCTATCCTGGTATTCATGGACCTCATACCCATCATGGTGGGCATAGCTCCCTTATCCCAATCCTGGCATGCATGGCTCCCTCATCCCTATCCTGGTTTGCATGGCCCCCTTATAACTATCCTGGTATTCATGGACCTCTTCCCCATCCTGGTGTGCATAGCCCCCTTATAGCTAGCCTGGTATGCATGTCCCCTTATCTCTAGCCTGGTATGGATGGCCCCCTCATCCCTATCCTGGCAGGAATGGTCCCCCTCATCCCCATTCTTGTGTGCATGCCTCCTCATCACTATTCTGGTATGCATGGCCCCCTTATCCCTATCCTGGTATATGCATGTCTCCTTCATCCCTAACCTGGTAGCAATGGTCCCCCTCATCCCCATCCTGGTATGCATGCCTCCTCATCCCTATCCTGCTATGCAAGGCCCCTATCTTGTCCTAGTATGCATGACCCCATCCTTAACCTGGTATGATTAGCCCCCACCCCCATCCTGGTATGCATGGCCCCATCAGAAAACATAAAAAAAGCAAACCATTACACTTACCTTCCCGGCTCTTTCTCATAGTCTCCTGCTTCATTGCCAGCAGCTGCTGCCAACGGAGCAGGACGCTGTGCGGGAGCGATGGGAAGTCAAGAGTAATGTTTTGGCTTTTTTTATGTTTTCTGATAGGGCCATGCATACCAGGACGGGGATAAAGGTGGGGGCCAATCATACCAGCACAGGGATCGGGTGCCAATCATACCAGGATGCTAAAGAGAAATTAATATTTATTGCCCTCCACTCCCATGGGCATGGAATGCAGTGAATATTCATTTCTCTTTAGCAGCAGGCACAGGAGTTAGCCGCAGCAGCCAGCTCCTGCCTCTCTGACCAGCTGCTCCGCCGATGCCGCTGCCCCACCTCAGCCAGAGCCAGTACATCCAGACTATAAGATGCACCCCACCATTTTCCTCCATTTTTTTGGAGGAAAAAAGTGCATCTTATAGTCCGAAAAATATGGTAACCAAAAAGTTAGACATCAGGCAAAAAAAACTTAAGATTTGGCATATTTTAACCCCTTTTAGGCCCTTTCTGACATCTGACGTAAAAAACTGTCTATGTGCCCTGGGTCTATCTGACAAGGGACAGATTATTACGCCATCGCCATCGCCCATGCACACGGGCTGTACGCTGGCGATTGCCGCCAGATGTCAGCTGATTCTGACAGCTGACACCAGGCACTAAGTGCCAGGAGTGGTCATGTACTGCTCCAAGCACTTTAACCTGCTGAATGTTGCAACCAAATGCGATTGTAGCATTCCGAGAGCCTGCAGAGGGATGACAACCCCTCAGCCTTTGCGATCCTTGCTATGGTGACCCGATGACATCTAGATCACCAGAGCTAGGAAAGTTGCTGACCATGCGCAGTGCATGACCAGCAACTTTCTCTGTCAGTGCAGAGCTGACAGTTTGACAACGATCAGCCTGTTAAAAATTCTATTCACATAGTGGGACAAAGTAAAAAAAAAAGTTAAAAAGAAATGTACAATTATATAAAAAAAATACAATGTCTTTTCATTTTTTTTAATCTAAAATTAATATTTGTATGGAAAAAAAATCTAAACAATAGAAGTACACATATTTAGTATCGCCGCATCCACAACGACCTGACCTATAAAACTGTCCGACTAGTTAACCCCTTTAGTGAACATCATAAAAAATAAATAAAAAACAAGGCCAAAAACAATGCTTTATCATACCGCCAAATAAAAAAGTAGAATAAAATGTGATCAAAAAGACGGATATAAATAAACATGGTATGCTAAAAACATCATCTTGTCTGGCAAAAAACAAGCTGCCATACAGCTCCATCAGTGGAAAACTAAAAAAGTTATAGCTCTCAGAATAAAAAGATGCAAAAAGGATTCTTTTTTTCTATAAAATAGTTTTTATTGTGTAAAAGCGCCAAAACATGAAGAAAAATATAAATGCGGTATCGCTGTAATCGTATGGACCCGAAGTATAAAACTGCCTTATCAATTTTACCACACACGGAATGGCATAAACCCCTCCCCCACAAAAAAATCCTGAATTGCTGGTTTTTGTGTTGCACAGCTTCTGAATCCACACCTTTGCAGTAGAAAACTTCACAAAGCAGGCTTCATGGGATAACAAGCTTTTACTTCTTACAACATGAGGTAAAAGAATAATGCACAGTCATTTCAGCATTGCATCAGGAACCAGGAACAAAACGAAAGTGAAACTACAAGTGAAGACTATTTCTTATACAATACATTAAACAGAAGGAAACGTTACACAACATCGCCATCTATTGTCAGGTCAGCATAAAGTCCTCCTTTTACTTATAATAAGTCCTAATCTGTTGCATATGCCAACACCCTTTCTCAACAATAAGGACTTATTCAATCAAACCCAACCTTTTTATTAGTCTCTGATGTTTATCAGCATTCAACGCCTTCGTGAAAATGTCTGCTGTCATTTCTTCAGTAGGGCAATACTCCAACTTCAAGACTCCTTGATCCTGATGATCTCTCAAGAAATAATATTTCACATCAATATGCTTGGTTCTTGGATTGACTCTTTCCATCTGAGCAAGAACAAGACATCCTTGATTGTCCTCTTTTAGTTTTGTTGGTTCCAACTGTGGTTGTCCTAGGTCTGTCAACAACTGTCTTAACCACAGTACTTCTTGACTCGCATGTGCTGCTGCAACATATTCTGCTTCTGTTGAAGATAGTGTCACAATTGACTGTTTCTTACTTGTCCAACTTATTGGTCCACCTGAGAGAAAAAAAATATGTCCACTGGCAGATCTTCTGTCAGTTGGATATCCTGTTAAAATGCAATTATCACCTGTGGGTAATTTCAGCTTAACATTGCTAGTTCCTTTCAAATAACGTATTACTCTCTTCACGGCATTCCAATCAGCTTTATTTGGTTTTGATACCTTTCTACTCAGAATTCCTACTACTGCTGCTGCTGCGATGTCTGGTCTTGTAATGGTCGCTAGATACAATAGTTTTCCTATTGCTGTTCTGTATTCTTCATTGTTTGGTAGCATATTCTTTTCACTGTTCATCTCTTTGAGATAATTAGTTTCCATTGGAGACTTTACTGTTTTTGCATCCTTTAGTCCAAATTTTTCTGTTATGTCTTGAATCATGTGATTTTGATTCAGTAGGAAACTTCCGTCTTCTTCTCTTTCTATCTGTATTCCTAGGTACTGTTTTACATTTCCTAAGTCTTTGATTTCAAAATTTTGTTTCAGGGTTTTTAGAATGTTTTCTTTATCCCTTTCTTGTTTAAAACAAATCAAAATGTCATCTACATATATGAGTACATAAATCCATCTATTACTCAGCCTTTTTGTGTACAAGCATGGATCAGCTTTGTTCTTTGAAATTTTTCATTTGTTAGTACTTCCGTGATTTTGTCATTCCACGCTTTAGCTGTTTGTTTTAAACCATATATGCTTTTCTGTAGTTTACAAACTTTGGATTTCTTACATCTTTGAATCCTGGAGGTTGTTCCATGTAAATGTCTTCTGTTAAATCTCCATTCAAAAAAGCTGTCTTTACATCCAGATGTCTTAGTTCCATCGGTTCCATTGCTGCAACTGTAAGTAAAGTTCTTATTGTAGTGTGTTTGACAACTGGAGCAAATTTTTCATCATGGTCTTCTCCATATTTTTGAGAATACCCTTTAGCTACGAGTCTTGCTCGATATCTTTCAGGTGTGCCATCGGTTTGGTATTTTACTTTAAAAATCCATTTACATCCTATGGCTTTTCTTCCTTCTGGCAAATCTGTTAGTGTCCATGTATTTGAATCATGCATGGATTTAATTTCTGCTTCTGTTGCTCCTATCCATTTATTTGCTTCTTCTTCAGAAAGTTTAGATATGTTTTCCCAAGAGGTAGGCTCATGGATTTTTCTTATACTTGTCTTGTATGGGAGACATTTTGGTGGTTTTCCTTTGTTCTCTTTATTGAACGTCTTGGTTCTGTGTCTGTTTGTAGTTGTGATTCTTCACTTTCAGTATTTTGTTCTTCATTAATTTCTACTTCTTTCTCATCAGATATTTCTTCAGTTATGTCACTATTGTTTTTCTCATTTTTGTTTCAACTGAAATCATAATGTCTTCATTTAAATCTTCAATGAATGTCACACTGTTACTCACTGTAACTCTGTCTGTTTTGAGATCTAAGATTCTATATCTTTTGCAGTTTTCACTATATCCAACGAATATTCCTTCCATTGATCTGTTTTGAAGTTTGGAACGTTTTTCTGTTGGAATGAATATAAAGACTTTACATCCAAAAACTTTTAAATGATTGACACTTGGTTTCATACCTTGCCACAGTTCATATGGAGTTTTCTTCAGTTTTCTGGAAAAAAGTCGGTTCTGTAGATATGTAGCTGTCATTGCTGCCTCACCCCAATATTTATCTGGTAGTTTAGAATCTGTCAGCATACATCTCATCATTTCTGTTAGAGTTCTGTTTTTCCTTTCTGCTACTCCATTTTGTTCAGGTGTGTATGGAACAGTTTTCTTATGTTGTATTCCATTTTGTCTTAAGTAGTCTTCTATTCTGTGACCTGTAAATTCACCTCCATTATCACTTCTGATGACAATTGGCTTCCTTTGAAATCTGTTACTTGATCTTGTTACATAGTCTACAAGTTTAGCAAAAACTTCCCTTTTGTTCTTAATTAAGTATGTGACTGTGTATCTTGAGTAGTCGTCTATAAAAGTCAACATGTATCTATTGCCTCCTGATGTAGTCACTTTCATGGGTCCACATACGTCAGTATGCACCAAATCAAGTGGTTTTTCGCTTTTCATCTCACTTTCTTTTGGAATAGATATCCTTGTGGCTTTGGATTTTATACAACATTCACATGTTATGGTAATTGAGCAATCTGATATCTTTAAATCTTTTGTCAATTCTTTTCTCTGTAGTTCCCTTATACTGTCCGGGTGTCTATGTCCTAGACGTCTATGCCACATGTGAATACAGTTTTTGTGATCATGTGTACATACCTTCATCTGTTCCTTTGGTTTGTCAAAATGATATAATTGTTCATCTGTCTTGACTTTGGTTATCAACTTGTTTCCTACAATAATTGCACACTCATTATCTTTGAATTTTACTGTAAGTCCTTTTGCTGTTAAATGTTTCACAGATAATAATCCGCCTTCCAATTTTGGAACATACAAACATCCTGTACAAGTATCTTTGAATCTTGTCCGAACTTGTTTGAACAATTTAGCATACCTTGTCCGATACCTTCTGCGGTTATTTTGCTTCCATCTGCAAGATAAATGGCTTCTTTCTTATTTAAATCAAGATCAATAAAGAAATTCTTGTCACTTGTCATATGACTCGTTGCTCCTGAATCAATAAACCAACCAAGTGATGATTTCTTGTCTGTTATTTTGAATGTGCCATTCCAATTATTCTCACACGAATCGGAAATTGTGTTTTTCACTTTCTGTGTATGCTTTTTATGTTGTAATTTTTGTTGTTCTGCTTTCCATATGGTACAGTCTTTCTTTAAATGACCTTTTTTCTTACATCTGAAGCATTCTCTTGTCTCTTTATTATAAGGTTTTTTAAATTCTGTAGCTTTAAGAGCGTTTTCACTGTCCTTTTCAGTAGAAGAATCATTGCTTAGTTCTTTTCTTCTCTGATATTCATCTATTAGTCTTGTTTTCACAAAATCTAATGTAATGTCAGTTTCTGGTCTTGTCTCAAGAGTAGAGTTGAGCGATACTTTCCGATATCCTAAAGAATCGGAATGGTATCGCCGATATCACTAAAATATCGGCGATACCCGATACCGATACCGGAAGTCCCATGTAAGTCTATGGGAACAAAATATCGCAACTAAAAAAACCCCATTCTTTCCTTGTAAACACTAAATATACACACATAGAATACATATTGTGAGACAGTGAAGGAATATGTGGTGAATGAGGTGTATATTTCACCTAAGTACCTTGCTGACTGGTATGAGCGAAATGTGTGGCTTTGTAAACCTGGTGGTAAAGAAAGGTCACTACACCTGCCATTCAGTACACGCTTGCAGCTCAGACCTGAATCCACTCAGGTGTTGATTAGGAAGCCAGAAGTAGGTGCTTGTGAGCACAGTCAGAGAGCTCATTCAGTCTGGACAAGGGGTCTAGGCACAGAAGGTGTCTCCAAGAGTGTGGGAGCTGTCTTTAGCCCGGACACAGGGAGGTGTCCTGGCACAAGGAAGCAGTCTCTAAGAGTGTGAGCTATCTCAGTCTGGGTGCAGGAAGTACCCCGGACACAGGAGTAGTCGCAGTGAGAATCCGTGCGAATAGCGACTGAATAGGAGGTGACCTCTCTCAAGTCTGGACATTGGAGTTGCCTTCGGACATAAAGAGGAGTGTCTGTGAAACTCCATACTGGTAACATATGTGATATGTGTTGTTTTGGGCACAGACTGGTAGAGTCTGGGTCCCGGATAGAGAGGGCCAACTATCTAAGTGTAATTTAGTGGCTAGACAAGCCCAGGTTTTCTGTTTATGATTTGTTTTTATCTGTGTGCTGTGGACTTTAATAAAACTGGTTGCGGCCAGTTTTCACCAAACTGCTGTCTGAATGAACTGTTTCCGTGCCATTCTGTCTACCCAGACAGCGATCCTAGAGCTAAACCCCCCGGAAGGCTACAATTGGCGGAGAATGCTGGGGCAGCGCAGGGCCTGGTACAGTTAGTGCTGGAGTGTGCATGCAGCACAGTGGCGAGAGACAGCATTAAAGGTGAAGTCTATTGAAATAGCAACAGAGAAAAAAAAAGAGTGTGTGTCAGCAGAAACGTCTGTTTGGAGCAGTCTTGGAGAGACAGTGGCCCTGATAGGGTCTGGAGAGAGAAAATGTATGCACAGCAAAGCTGAACTTGTTGTGAAAATGACTGTGGAATGTGCAGCAGCAAAGGAAAAGTTTGTGGAGCAGTCTTAAAGAGACAGTAGCCCTAATAGACTTTGCAAAGGAAAAAAAAAAAAAAGTGTTTGCACAGCAAGGCTGAATTTTCTGTGGAAAAAAGCTGTGTAGTGTGTATGTCTTGAGTGAAGACTACAGTTGTGAAGACAGAGAAGTCTGACAGCATGGATGACAGCATGGAGGCGCTGTTTGAACAAATGGCGAAAGTTAATGTGCAACATAAGACTGCTGTGATTGAGACAGATGAGTCCGGCAGTATGGAGGAGCTCATTGAGTACCTTGTCCAGGCCCAGCGAAGCATGCAGCAGAGCATGGAGCAGCAGCGCCTGCAGCACCGGCAGCAATTCCTGCAGCAGCAGCAGGAGAATAACCGGTGTTGGAGCAGATTGCAGCTCTCAGCACCTCGTCCCGAAGTAATGTTGTGAAGGCACCGGCGTTGTCCGCTATAAAGAAGGCGGTAAGACGGTCCTTGAGAAAAATGACACCTCGTGATGATGTGGAGGAATATCTTACTAGGTTTGAGAGACTGGCAGAGAAGGAGAATCTGCCACTATCTGAATGGGCCATGGCGGTCGTACCCTATCTGATTGGGGAACCCCAAAAAGTCTGGGCTGACCTGAGCAAGCAGGACAGCGAAGACTATGCCAAGTTGAAAGCGGCGATTCTTACCCGGTTGGGTGTTACGGTTGCAGCCCGTGCCAGGAGAGTCCATGACTGGAGATACAGTTGGGAGTCTGCAGTCAGCAGGCCTGATTATGGAGTTGAAAAGGTGGTAGTGAACCGCTACACCCGAGCATGTCCTACAGTGAACCGCTACACCCGAGCATGTTCTCCTGAGGTACAGCCGTCTGAGAGGACGTCACTTCAGAGTTCCCGGACGTCGAACTCTCCCGGTAAGAGCGTTCCAGCTGTAGGGGACATGTGGGTGGGAGAGTGTGATGGACAGTGTTGGAGCTGGCGTGAAATTGCAGCCAACTGTCCAATAGAGGGGGAGCCTATGTGCTGTGATGTTGGCAGATCCCTCTCTCTCTGCGCAGAACCTGTGTGTGTGTCCACCTCAGCCGAAGAGACTGGACCACAGGGGTCCCCGGTGGTTGTAAATGACTGCCCAGCACAGGCCCTCTTGGACTCAGAGAGTCCAGTGACTTCCGTATGTGACAGCCTGATTGATAGGGACTTCATCCCTGATAAGCACCTGAGTATGGTGTGCATCCATGGAGACACCAAAGTCTACCCAGAGACTGCCGTGGACTTGGTCCCCAAACTCGGGGAGGTTTCATATGAAGTAGGGGTAGTGAAGACCCTGGTGCACCCCGTTATATTGGGTAATGACTTTCCCTTAAGGATCTCTGGGGGAAAAATGTTTCTGATGGACAGTGTGATGAAGCTCCTACTGAGGGTGCGCAGTCCCGAGGGGCGGAACACGATGCTAGTGGGATGTTAAAATTAAATGCTAATGATGATGATGATCCTGATAATGATGATGACCATGAAAATGGTGCTGATGCTGATAATGATAGTGATGATAATACTGATCATAGTCATGATAATGATGTTGATAATAATGATGGCTGTGGTAGTGATGAAATTCCTTTGCAGGTGATGTTGGGAGACGAGGATGGTGGTTCTCGGGAACCGAGTGTCCCTGACTTGCCTGTGTCCTGTGACGGTTTTGAGAGTGAGCAGTGGCGAGAACCCTCTCTTAAAACAGCACAGGAAAATATGATTGTTCTAAATGAGGTTTCCCAGGAGCCTGACTCTGAGGAGAGGTTTTCTCATGTTGCCATAAACACTGAAGTCCAGGGAGAGGTTGTGAGTCAGCTCCTAGTGCCTGAACTATATAGAAGTATAGTGCTGGGGTTGTCACATAGTCACATACTTGAGGGACCAGATGGTGAAGTTAATGTTGTGGATGACATGTTAACTAAGGTTCCAGATCAAGATGTGAATGAAAATGAATTGTATAACCCTGACAGTGAGCAGGATGTGAATGAAAATGAATTATATAACCCTGACAGTGAGCAGGATATGAATGAAAATGAATTGTATAACCCTGACAGTGAGCAGGATGTGAATGAAAATGAAGTGTATAGCCCTGACAGTGAGCCAGATGTGGCTGAGAAAAAGGGGTCAGATAGTGATAGTGAATTATCTGATGACCATAAAGCAACCAGTGCAAATGAGGAAGGCATGGTAGCAGAGGAGATTGAGAGTCCTGAGAGGAAGGCTGAGGCTGACCTTGCAGTCGGACGGAGGATGGCATCTGAAGATGTTGTACAGTTGGTCGGTTCCCTGGCGAAGACTAAGGTGAAAGACAGGACTCTGAAACTGAACACAGCACAAGTGGATGCTGTTGAAAATGAGAAGTTATCAATGTATGGTGTGGATCTGCATCAGGCCAAGGACTCTGAAGGTGATGCTGCAGAGGTGGAAAAAGCCATGGAAGTGGTGGTCACCAAGCCAGATGCCTCATCAGAAGCTGAGGTTTCAAGTGAAGCTGTGAGGAGCAAGACTGAAGATATGGGGACTGACTCTGTCCAGGAATCTGTTTCTGCCGAAGACAGCGGCGTGGACGGGTTACGGTCCGGATCAGTAGCTGGCATTGGTGAGCTCAAGCGCACTTTCAGGGAGGCTACATCGGAGCCACGTCCCAACAAATGGGAAAAACGTTGTGTCACTCCGTTGCCACTGCAGACACACGGGAGCCCAGATGGGATGCAGAACGTGGCTGAAGAGGTAAAGAAGACTGATGGTAGGGCTTCTGAGCATGTCCTACCAGAAGAGCCTGAAGAAAGGGCCGAAGACGTAAAGGACGTCCAACAACTACAGGAGAAGATGCGTAGCCATGAGGATCTCCTGGAGAAAGAAGTAAGAGCTCTGAGTCTTATGCAAAGTGAGCCTGTACCAGAAGAGGATAAATTATGTGTACCGACCAAGAAAAACGATCAGCTCCCTCTACAGTGCCAATCGTTTGAACAGTGTGGCTCGGAATGGTCAGAGACCATGACAGAGGCGCTTGGGTTCTGTGAGGTAGAATTTATGAATCAACTGATATTTAAGAAAGTAGATGTGCTAAAGAAAGTTCAGGGGGAATTAGAGAAAACCCCTATACCTCCTGTGACAGTTGGTGACACAGGGTCAGTGCCCCAAAAACAGGAGGTACGAAAGTTTCTGAGAAAGAATCAGCAGAGCTGTTCTGACGTGCCTGGTCGTACTTATCTGGTGAGCCACTATACCGAGACTGAGGCTGGCACTAAAGTCAAGATGAAACCATGCAGGATACCCGAGGCCCGCAGAGAGTATAGGCCTGGGAGGGTACAGGGTAGTGCGGATGCTTCAGATGAAGAGAAAACTGATGTTGGCTATGACAGTGGTGAGGATGAAGCTGATGAGGGCCATGACTGGTCCAGAGTTCACTGTCTCTGTTGGATTGTTGACCAGCCCTCCGGTCTGGATGACCAGCCCTCCGGTCTGGAGAAGAGGGAGGGGATATGTGAGACAGTGAAGGAATATGTGGTGAATGAGGTGTATATTTCACCTAAGTACCTTGCTGACTGGTATGAGCGAAATGTGTGGCTTTGTAAACCTGGTGGTAAAGAAAGGTCACTACACCTGCCATTCAGTACACGCTTGCAGCTCAGACCTGAATCCACTCAGGTGTTGATTAGGAAGCCAGAAGTAGGTGCTTGTGAGCACAGTCAGAGAGCTCATTCAGTCTGGACAAGGGGTCTAGGCACAGAAGGTGTCTCCAAGAGTGTGGGAGCTGTCTTTAGCCCGGACACAGGGAGGTGTCCTGGCACAAGGAAGCAGTCTCTAAGAGTGTGAGCTATCTCAGTCTGGGTGCAGGAAGTACCCCGGACACAGGAGTAGTCGCAGTGAGAATCCGTGCGAATAGCGACTGAATAGGAGGTGACCTCTCTCAAGTCTGGACATTGGAGTTGCCTTCGGACATAAAGAGGAGTGTCTGTGAAACTCCATACTGGTAACATATGTGATATGTGTTGTTTTGGGCACAGACTGGTAGAGTCTGGGTCCCGGATAGAGAGGGCCAACTATCTAAGTGTAATTTAGTGGCTAGACAAGCCCAGGTTTTCTGTTTATGATTTGTTTTTATCTGTGTGCTGTGGACTTTAATAAAACTGGTTGCGGCCAGTTTTCACCAAACTGCTGTCTGAATGAACTGTTTCCGTGCCATTCTGTCTACCCAGACAGCGATCCTAGAGCTAAACCCCCCGGAAGGCTACAATATATATATATATACATGTCATTGTGACATATATATACACATATATGTATAGTTTATACACTTCTACATAGTAAAATATCCTCTGATTCAATGCCGGGTAAAGCCGGCTTCAGTGAAAAGACAGAAGCACCCGACATGAAATGACACTTGGTGTACATAGGGTTAACCATGTCTTTTCATGTTGTTTGCTATCTGATTTGCACAAACAATTAAATCAGTCTATGTGTGCAAAATTTCACACCTGTAGGGGTTAATTAAAGGTGTAAATTCGTTGTTAAAAAAAACGGACTTTTTTGCTACGAATTTACACCTTTAATTAACCCCTACAGGTGTGAAATTTTGCACACTTACACTCATGTAATTGTTTGTGCAAATCAGATATCAAACAACATGAAAAGACATGGTTAACCCTATGTACACCAAGTGTCATTTCATGTTGGGTTCTGCATTTTCACAAAAGCCGGCAATTGAATTAGCGGCTATTATACTATGTAGAAGTGTATGAACTATAAATATAAATATTATATATATATATTATATATGTGTCACAAATTCAATGACATGTATATATATTATATGAGGTGTAAAATTGCTGAAAAAAAATGCGTGGGCTCCCGCCCTATTTTCGCAACCAGACAGACAAAGCCAGTGAGTGGGGGCAGATAATAATAGCCCAGAGAGGGACCATTATTTTTGCCCCCCCCCCGGCTACTAACATCTGCCCCCAGACACCCCAGGAAAGACAAATCTATAATTAGATTCGCCCTTTCTGGCACTTTGCCCGTCTATTCCCATTGCCCTGTAGCGGTGGCGAATGGGTTAATATGGGGTTAAAGCCACCTTGCTATTGAAAGGTGACCTTAAGCCAGGTTAATAATTGAGAGCTGTCAATTAGACAACTATCAATTATTAATCCTATTGCATGAAATAAAAATAAAACACACACACTTTAATTAAAAATCATTTTAATGAAATAAAGACACATGTTTTTGACCATCTTTTATTTTACTGCAAAAACCATTTCCTGTAATAAAAATAAAATAAAAAAGCAAAATTATTCTAAACCTATCCCATGCACAGTCAGGTCCACGGTGTAATCCTTCAGAAAGGGTTAATGTTTACTGCAGGGACCGCAGCTAATGCTGCAGCCTCACAGTAAACCCAAATGAATGAGTTCCTCTCCTGCCTGACAGGAGAGTAAAGGCTGGGTGTCACATAACGATACACCAGCGATCCCGACAACGATATGCACTTATCAGGATCGCTGGTGTATCGCTACATGATCGCTGCTGAGCTGCCAAACAGGCAGCTCAGGCAGCGATCTGGGACAGCGACACTGCGGGTAACATCGCTTAAGGGCCCTCTCACATAGCGATATCGCTACCGAGATCGCTGCTGAGTCACTAGTTTTGTGACGCAGCAGCGAGCTCACCAGCGATATCGCTGTGTGTGACATTCAGCGACGATCAGCCCCCCTGCCGGGTATCGCTGATCGTCGCAGAAATGTCAGGACCTTTTTTTGATCGCTGGTCTCCCGCTGACAGGCACGCATCACTGCGTGTGACAGGCGGGAGACCAGCGATCCGCTGGTAACCAAGGTACACAGCGGGTTTCCAGGCACCGCGCAGCGCTTGGAAACCCGCTGTGTACCTTGTATACCAGCTCCCTGCATCAGGGCGCTGGTATCCAAGGTACACAGCGGGTTTCTAGGCACAGCCCCGCGCCTGGAAACCCGCTGTGTACCTTGGTTACCAGCGGATCGCTGGTCTCCCGCCTGTCACACGCAGCGATGTGTGCCTGTCAGCGGGAAACCAGCGATCAAAAAAAGGTCCTGACATTTCAGCGACAATCAGCGATACCCGGCAGGGGGGCTGATCGTCGCTGAATGTCACACACAGCGATATCGCTGGTGAGCTCGCTGCTGCGTCACAAAACTAGTGACTCAGCAGCGATCTCGGTAGCGATATCGCTATGTGAGACGGGCCCTTAAGTGGAAAGCTTAATTGATTGCTTTCCACTTTCACTTCAGGTCAGCCAGGGACACAATCAGTGACGTCAGAGGGAACTGATTAACAAAAATAGGGGTTCCCTTCGAAAAAAAAATGGCGTGGGGTCCCCCCTATTTTTGTTAACCAGCCAGATGAAGCAGACCGCTGAGGCCTGGATTTTCAGGCTGTTAAGGAGCCAAGATCCATGGACCTTGCCAGCCTGATAATACTAGGCCACAGCAGTCTGCATATCTTGGCTGATTAACAAAAATAGGGGATCCCCTCGAAAAAAATTGGCGTGGGGTCCCCCCTATTTTTGTTAACCAGCCAGATGAAGCAGACCGCTGAGGCCTGGATTTTCAGGCTGTTAAGGAGCCAAGATCCATGGACCTTGCCAGCCTGATAATACCAGGCCACAGCAGTCTGCATATCTTGGCTGATTAACAAAAATAGGGGATCCCCTCGAAAAAAATTGGCGTGGGGGTCCCCCCTATTTTTGTTAACCAGCCAGATGAAGCAGACCGCTGAGGCCTGGTTTTTCAGGCTGGTAAGGATCCAATATCCATGGACCTTGCCAGCCTGATAATACCAGGCCACAGCAGTCTGCTTAGCTTGGCTGGTTAACAAAAATAGGGGATCCCCTCGAAAAAAAAACGGCGTAGGGGTCCCCCTATTTTTGTTAACCAGCCAAGTAAAATGCAGACTGCTGCGGCCTGGTATTAAAAGACTGTCAAGGCCCATGGATTTTGGCCCTCAACAGCCTGATAATACCAGGCTACAGCAGCCCCACATTTGGCGCATCAAAAGATGTGCCAATTGTGGCACTTTACCCGGCTCTTCCCACTTGCCCTGTAGCGGTGGCAAGCGGGGTAATAAGGGGTTAATGTCACCGTTGATTGCACGGTGACAATAAGCCCGGTTAATAATGGAGAGGTGTCAATAAGACACCGATCCATTATTAATCCCAAAGTTATTAAATGTGTAAAAAAAAAACACAGCAAGAAAAAAGTATTTTAATGAAATAAAAGAGACAACACAGTTTTCATTAATTTTATTACTCTCTCATTCCTGCGACGCCATCGATCTCCTGTAAAAAAAGGAAAAAAACAAACCAACAGTATACCACCTGTCCGACGCAGTCCATAACGACAGTCCCACGACGATCCAACTCTGCTACATCGCAATGACAGGCAGAGCCTGTCATTGCAACGCAGCACAGCTGATTACCTGCTTCCCCGGCGGTGACGTCATCGGACTGACTGCTTTACGGCCGGGATTACCCAGCAGTCACTGCAGTTATCGCGAGAAACTGCATGTGACCGCCGGGGAAAGAAGATTGCGGCCATCAAGCAGTCCAGGACGTGACCGCCGGAGATTTTCTGCCAGGTAAGTGCCGCTGACTCCTGACAGACCCGACCGACGGACACTGACAGTGACAGTGACAATCCCGATTCCGGTATCCGATATGACGAAAATATCGGAACTCGGAATCGGAATTCCGATACAGCCAATATCGGCCGATACCCGATATTTGCAGTATCGGAATGCTCAACCCTACTCAAGAGCATTTATCAAGGCTGTATACGAATCTGGTAAACTGCACAACAATATAGCTGCTATATGGCTTTCTTTAATATCTTCACCAATAGATCTTAGCTGTGATATCATTTCCATCATTAAGAATATATGCTTCTGCATGTCACTGTCTGCACTTAGTCTCATACTGTAAAGCTTTCTTAATAAAAATAACTTGTGATTTAAGCTGGGTCTCTCATATAGCTTTCTTAATGCTTCCCACATTCCTTTCGCTGTTTCTTCATTTCTTATATGTATTAATTGAGCATAATCCACTAATAAGCTAATGGTGGCTCTCGCTTGTCTATTTTTCTTATCTCATGTCTGATTATCTTGATCAGGTCTATCTGTAGTGATTACTTCCCATAAATCATCTTTAGACAATAACATCTCTACTTTGAACTTCCATAGCTGATAGTTCTCATCATTCAGTTTAGCTACTGTGAATTTCAGTTTTGTGTTATTCATCATCTTTATATAGACTTACTTGTTTAGAGAGTTGTGCTGAAGAATTCTTCTGCATTCACCAGGGTCTTGCTGAGAGTTCCAGTGTCCTGGGTATCTGGTATTCTTGGTGCTTGGAATTCTCTGTTGTCTGAATTTCAGGGTACGCTGTATCTGGGTGACTGGGTGTCTGGGCCCATAACCTGTTGCACAGCTTCTGAATCCACACCTTTGCAGTAGAAAACTTCACAGAGCAGGCTTCATGGGATAACAAGCTTTTACTTCTTACAACTTGAGGTAAAAGAATAATGCACAGTCATTTCAGCATTGCATCAGGAAATAGGAAGAAAACGAAAGTGAAACTACAAGTGAAGACTATTTCTTATACAAAACATTAAACAGAAGGAAATGTTACACAACATCGCTATCTATTGTCAGGTCAGCATAAAGTTCTCCTTTTACTTATAATAAGTCCTAATCTGTTGCATATGCCAACATTTTGTTCATTCTGCCTCCCAAAAATAGGAATAGAAAGCAATCAAAAATATAATGTGTCTGAAAATAGTACCAATAAAAAACATCAACTCATCCTGCAAAAAACAAGCCCTCACAAGTCTCTGTGGGCCAAAATATGAAAAAACTATAGCTCTCAAAATATGATGATGCAAAAACTATTTTTTGAAAAAAAAAGTCTTTAGTGTGTGACAGCATCCAAACATAAAAACCCGATATAAATCTGGTATCATTGTAATTGCACCAATCCAAAGAATAAAGTCGCCTAATCACTTATACCACACTAGAAATGGTGTAAAAAAAATAAAATAAAACCAATTCTTCACTGTTGATTATATTCATTCTGCCTCACAAAGATCGCAGTAAGGAACACATTTATCCTGCATTGTACGCTGAGAGCTTGCATCGGGGTTTCCATGTAAATCTCTGAAATACGTGATTCAGACAACCTCTGGAGGAAGATTCCCTATAATGAGGCAGATGAAGGCACTGTAGACACCATAGGACCTGTGATCCGGCCGTGTACGTCTTTATAGGATTGCATAAAAGTGCCATCGGCCATATTTTTGTGCACTTCTGAAAAAGACATCGATGAACAGAGGCAAAATGGAGTCCAGAGTAACTCTGCTGCCTCATTATAGAGAATGGATCACTCAGAGGTTTCAGCTAAATCATGTCACTCAGAGATTTAGAGGGAAACCCCAAAGTAAGTGCTCAGCGTAGAGCGCTGGATAAATGTGATCCCAAACGATTATGTAAAATGTTCCCGATAAAAGCTTCAACTCAGTCCACAAAAAAAGCAAGTCCCCACTCAGGTCATCATCTGTTAATGGAAATATAGGGGGCTTTCACGTTACTGGTAGCATAAATGCTCTGGAAAAGCGAAATGGCTCCTTACCTGCCAAAAGAAATTCAGCAAATTCTTCGCTTCCAAATCAAAATGGCCCCCTTTGTACACCTTTGGCATTTCTAAAGCAATGAGAGACCGCCTAATTTGCAGGCGCACCAGCTGGTCATAACGTACTGGTGACTGCAACATACTGGTGACTGCATCGTACTGGTTACTGCAACTTACTGGTCACTATAGCGTAATGATCATCAGTTTGCAATTTTCACTCGGCAACATTCATTGTTGCTTGTTTCTGGAAAATACCCATAGAGTCAAAATGATCACTACACCTGTAGATAAATTCCCCAAGGGGTATAGTTTCCAATATGGGGTCCCTTTAGGGGGGATTATGCTCTTGCATCAATAAGGGGCTCTGTATATGGAGTCTGCAAAATGTTCTAGGAAAAGCTGCACTCCAGAAGGCAAATGGCGCTCCGTTCCATCGGAGTCTCTCCTTTTAGCTAAGCAGTACTGTACATCAACATATGGGGTATTTCTACATTCAGCAGAAATTATGGGACACCTTTTCATGCCATTTTCATCCTTTTCTTGTGTAAAAATGCAAAATCTTTGGCTAAAACAAAATTTTGGTGGTAAAAATGTAGTTATTTTTTCTTCACTGCTCAATGGTATAAAATTCTGTGGCACACTGGTGTTGTCAATATGATTACTGTACTCCTAGATGAATTCACTGAGAGGTGTAGTTTGTTAAATGGGGACTAGGGATGAGCGTATCTGAATCGGCCCGATATTTGCTATATCGGAATTCCGATTTCCGATTCCGATATTTTTTTCACATCAGAAATCCCATAATCCTTCAGCCTCTGAGCGCTCCGTGGAGCCAATCAGGAGCTGAAGAATTGCTGACTAGATATATACACACAGAATACATATATATATATATATATATACATGTCATTGTGACATATATATATATATATATATATATATATATATTTATAGTTCATACACTTCTACATAGTAAAATAGCAGCTAATTCAATTGCCGGCTTTTGTGAAATTACAGAAGAAATGCTGTCCATAGTCAATACTGTAAAATCACACTGACAGCTCACAAAACACTAGATATATACACACAGAATACAATATATATATATATATATATATATATATATTTATATATATAATATATATATATAAATATATAAATATATATATATATATGTAATTTTACCTGAGCCTTAATCATGTGTTGATCAATGTGACTCCTAGAAGCGGCGCTCCCGCGCCTAGCTTGCGGGGGTTTACTGCGAGGCTGGCAGCATTAGTTGCGGTCCCTGCAGTAAACGTTAACCCTTTCAGAAGGATTACATCGGGGGACCTGACTGAACACCGTTTAGGTAAGAATAATGTTGCTTTATTATTTTATTTTTATTACAGAAGAACAAGGGATTCGGATGGAGTACCAGTAAAATAAAATGTGGTCAAAAACTATGTGTATTTATTTCATTAAAATCATTTTTACTTAATGTGTGTGTGTTTTTTTTTTTACCCATTTAATACAATAGGATTAATAATCGATAGTTGTCTAATTGACAACTCTCCATTATTAACCTGGCTTAAAGTCACCTTCCAATAGCAAGGTGGCTTTAACCCATTATTAACCCATTGGCCACCGCTACATGGCAATGGGAATAGACGGGATAAGTGCCAGAAAGGGCGCATCTCATTATAGATGTGCCTTTTCTGGGGTGGCTGGGGGCAGATGTTAGTAGCCGGGGGGGGCACAAAATAAATGCACCCTTCGTAGTCTATTATTATCTGCCCCCACTCGCTGGCTTTACCTGTCTGGCTGAGAAAATACAGCGGGAACCCACACATTTTTTTCAACGAATTTACACCTTTAATTAACCCCTAGATGTCTGAAATTTTGCAAACATACACTCATGTAATTGTTAGTGAAAACCATATATCAAACTACATGAAATGACATGGTTAACTGTATGTAAACCATGTGTCATTTCATATCAGGTCTGTAATTTCACAGAAGCCGGCAATTGAATTAGCGGCTATTACACTATGTAGAAGTGTATGAACTATAATATATATATATATATGTCACAATGACATGTGTATATATATATATTCTATGTGTATATATGTAGTGTTTTGTGAGCTGTCAGTGTGATTTTACAGTATTGACTATGGATAGCATTTCTTCTGTAATTTCACAAAGGCCGGCAATTGAACTAGCGGCTATTACACTAAGTAGAAAGTGTATGAACTATAAATATATATATACAGTACAGACCAAAAGTTTGGACACACCTTCTCATTCAAAGATTTTTCTGTATTTTCATGACTATGAAAATTGTAGAATCACACTGAAGGCATCAAAACTATGAATTAACACATGTGGAATTATACATTACACTTTACAAAAAAGTGTGAAATAACTGAAAATATGTCTTATATTCTAGATTCTTCAAAGTAGCCAACTTTTGCATTGATTACTGCTTTGCACACAAAAAGGTGAACAGATGGACTCTACATGCCTAGTTCCCACCTTGAAGCATGGAGGAGGTGGTGTGATGGTGTGGGGGTGCTTTGCTGATGACACTGTTGGGGATTTATTCAAAATTGAAGGCATACTGAACCAGCATGGCTACCACAGCATTTTGCAGAAGCATGCTATTCCATCCGGTTTGTGTTTAGTTGGACCATCATTTATTTTTCAAGAGGACAATGACCCCAAACACCCCATCAGGCTGTGTAAGGCTATTGACCAAGAAGGAGATGTTGGGGTGCTACGCCAGATGACCTGGCCTCCACAGTCACCAGCCTGAACCCATCAAGATGTTTGGGGTGAGCTGGACCGCTCACACGCTTCAATTTTGAATAAATCCCCAACAGTGTCATCAGCAAAGCACCCCCACACCATCACACCACCTCCTCCATGCTTCACGGTGGGAACCAGGCATGTAGAGTCCATCCGTTCACCTTTTCTGCGTGCAAAGCAATAATCAAAGCAAAAGGTGGCTACTTTGAAGAACCTAGAATATAAGACATATTTTCAGTTGTTTCACACTTTTTGTAAAGTGTAATGTATAATTCCACATGTGTTACTTCATAGTTTTGATGCCTTCAGTGTGATTCTACAATTTTCATAGTCATGAATATACAGAATAATCTTTGAATGAGGTGTGTCCAAACTTTTGGTCTGTACTGTATGTGTATATATATATTTATATATACATACAGTATATATGTCACAATGACGTGTGTAATATATATATATATATATATATATATATATATGTATGTATTCTATGTGTGTATATGTAGTGTTTTGTGAGCTGTCAGTGTGATTTTACAGTAGCCGGGGATGAATTGCCGGCTTTTCAAAGGACACCTGTCACGCTGTCTAATGATATGTATACAATGTCAGTAAACTATTAATACAGGAACAACACTCTATACAACAACTAGTATAGCAACATCAGCATGTAAGTATAGAATAGATTTACCTGACACGATATCTGCTGAACTCAGGGTTAATCTTGAGGACTTGATGAGCTGAAACAGGAAAGAGGTGGACCGGGATCTAACCTGACCCTAAACTGGGGTCCTAACTAATCCCTCACCTTGGAGGTACTGATAATGGTTCAGAGGTCCAAGTCACCAACCTAACCCTGTCTCCTATCAGACCCTGAACCCTGTAATCAGTCCTAAGAAGGATCCTGACTACTACCAAAGGGATATGGGCTGATCTTAGCTAAATACACAGATTAGACATATAAGACAGACAGGATAACACTCGCTTGCATACACACTCAAACACCAAAGGAACATAAATGGTCTGGGAAATAAACTCTAACCAAGTTGAGCTTAGAACAACTAAGGAGCTCACAACTAAAGTCTATACAGATTCATTCCTATCTGTGGTCTGCATGAAGGTTTCACTGGCAACTCCCCAAGCAGACAACCAGGAATTTAAAGGAAACCAATCAACAAATAATCAACTGCAGCCGGGAGAAACTGCACCCAGTCCCAGCACCGAGCACAGACAGAATTAACTCTCTAGCTGCCAAACACAAAGAAACAGCAGCTCAGCTGTGAGAAGTCAAAATGTGCAACCGCGACGATCTTCGTGGCAATGCACACATGACAGTACCCCCCCTTCTACGAGGGGCCTCCGGACCCTCAGGGCCAGGCCTGCCCGGGTAAGTTCTGTGGAAGGTCCGAACCAAACGATCTGCGTTAACATCAGACGCAGGGACCCACGTCCTCTCCTCTGGACCATACCCCTTCCAATGCACCAAGTACTGAAGGGACCGGCGATTCAGACGTGAGTCAATGATCTTTGATACTTGAAATTCCAAGTTACCATTGACCAACACAGGAGGAGGAGGTAGAGGTGACGGTATGACTGGTGCCACATACCTTTTAAGTAATGACTTGTGGAACACATTATGAATTTTAAACGTAGGAGGGAGGTCCAGACGAAATGCCACAGGATTAATTATGGAACTGATCCTGTACGGCCCGATGAATCTGGGACCCAGTTTCCAGGAGGGCACTTTAAGTTTTATATTCCTGGTAGACAACCATACCAGATCGTTCACATTCAGATCTGGACCAGAAACTCTCCTCCTATCAGCCATACGTTTGTAACGGTTCCCCATCGCACTCAGATTATTCAATACACCTCTCCACACAGAAGCAAGTGACGACGAGAAACGCTCCTCCTCAGGAACCCCAGAAGGGCCCCCCCCATTGAAAGTACAAAACTGGGGATGAAAACCATATGCCCCAAAAAACGGGGACTTACCAGTGGACTCGCTCCGCCTGTTGTTAAGAGCGAACTCTGCCAGAGGCAAGAAAGAAGACCAGTCCTCTTGGTTCTCTGAGACAAAACACCGGAGATATGTCTCTAAGCTCTGATTCAGACGCTCTGTCTGACCATTGGTCTGCGGATGAAAAGCCGAGGAAAATGACAATTGCATCCCCCGACGTAAACAAAATGCCCTCCAAAATTTGGACACAAACTGAGACCCCCTATCTGACACCACATCAGAAGGCAACCCATGAAGTCTAACGATCTCCCTAATGAACACCTGCGCCAGAGTTTTAGCATTGGGGAGTGCAGGAAGAGCAACGAAATGTGCCATCTTACTGAACCTGTCAACAACCACCAGTATGACAGTATTCCCTGACGACGGAGGAAGGTCCGTAATGAAGTCCATAGATAAATGAGTCCATGGACGCTCCGGAAGTTTCAAGGGTAAAAGGGTCCCAGACGGACGGGTATGAGGGGTTTTAGAGCGAGCACATACCCCACATGACGCGACAAAAGTTATAACATCTTTATTAGCATTAGGCCACCAAAACCGGCGAGAAAGGAGATCTAAAGTAGCCTTACTCCCTGGATGTCCTGCTAAAGCAGAATTATGATGTGCCTCAATAACCTTTTGTCTCAACAGATTTGGGACAAACAGTCTCCCTGGAGGTCCTGCAGGGGCGTCCCCCTGAGCCTCTAACACCTCCTCCTCAAGCTCAGAAAATACAGCCGACACTACCACCCCCTCCTGAAGGATAGGACTCGGGTCATCCGTTTTCCCGGCCCCTGGGAAACTGCGAGACAAGGCATCAGCCTTTACATTCTTAGACCCCGGGCGATAAGTGACGACAAAATTAAACCTGGTAAAAAACAACGACCATCGAGCTTGTCTGGAATTCAGACGCTTAGCGGATTCCAAATACAACAGGTTCTTGTGATCAGTAATAACGGTAACCGGGTGGACTGCCCCCTCCAAAAAGTGACGCCATTCTTCAAAAGCTAACTTAATGGCCAAAAGTTCCCTATTGCCGATATCATAATTCCTTTCGGCGGACGACAATTTCTTAGAAAAGAAAGCGCACGGATGCCATTTACCAGGGGACGGACCCTGGGACAATATAGCACCCACCCCTACGTCAGACGCATCCACCTCCACAATGAACGGCTGAGATGCATCTGGTTGGATGAGAACGGGTGCCGAAGCAAAACATTTCTTCAAAGAGGAAAAGGCTTGGCAAGCTTTGTCCGACCATTTAGAAAAATCCGTCCCTTTTCTTGTCATGTCAGTGAGAGGTTTGACGACATGAGAAATTACAAATAAATTTCCGGTAGTAGTTAGCAAACCCCAAAAAACGCTGCAGAGCCTTAAGATCCCCTGGCTGATCCCATTCAAGCACTGCTCTCACCTTTTCAGGGTCCATACGGAAACCGGAAGCTGACACCAAAAAACCCAAAAACTGAAGTTCCTGTACGGCAAATACACACTTCTCCAGTTTGGCGTATAATTTATTGTCTCGCAAGATCTGCAACACCTGTCTCACATGCTCCTGGTGAGACACAAGATCTGGCGAGTAAATTAAAATGTCATCCAAATATACAACCACAAACAGCCCCACAAGGTGACGAAAAATGTCATTAACAAAATGTTGGAATACTGCTGGTGCAGTAGTCAGACCAAAAGGCATGACTAGGTTCTCATAATGTCCCTCCGGCGTGTTAAACGCCAGTTTTCCACTCATCCCCCTCTTTTATCCTAATCAGATTATACGCCCCCCTGAGATCCAATTTAGAAAACCATTTGGCGCCAACAATTTGATTGAAGAGATCAGGAATAAGAGGGAGTGGATACGGATCTCGAACAGTAATCCGATTAAGTTCGCGGAAATCCAAGCAAGGGCGTAGGCCTCCATCTTTCTTCTTCACAAAGAAGAACCCCGCGGCTACTGGGGAAGATGAAGGTCTAATATGCCCTTTGGCCAGACTTTCAGAAATATAATCTTTCATAGCCTGCCTCTCAGGACCAGAAAGATTATACAACCTAGCTTTAGGCAACTTAGCATCAGGAAGGAGATTAATAGAGCAGTCATACACGCGATGAGGAGGCAACTCCTGACACCCCTCCTCAGAGAAAACATCCCCAAAATCCTCCAAAAAAGGAGGCAATGTACTAGGCACGACCGCACTGATGACTGTGTTCATGCAGTTGCTTTTGCAAAACTCACCCCATTGGCTTATTTCTCTGGACTGCCAATTAATCACAGGGTTATGTTTAACCAACCAAGGAAGTCCCAACACAATGGGAGTAGGTAGACCCTCCAACACATAACAAGATAATTGTTCCCTATGTATTGCCCCTACCCGAAGGTCAATGTTATGAACCTCATGAACAAAGCTACCTTGGCCGAGAGGCCTGGCGTCAATGGAGAATATAGGGATCGGTTTGACCAATACACTCAGATGCATACCTTGAGCCTGAGCAAACTGAGCGTCAACCAGATTAGCCCCGGAACCACTATCAAGAAGAACAGACAATCTCTCCACTCTCGTACCAACTACCACTTCCACTGGTACAAGGAACTGAGAAGAACTGGCAGATGAAATACATACTCCCAGGTTGTCGTCCACCACACAACCTGGGATTAACAGTTTTCCGGCGACTTTTGGCTCAACAAGGCACGGGATGGACATTCTCCAACAAAATGTCCCTCTTTCCCGCAGAAAAAACATCTTCTAGTCCTGCGGCGTACCGCCAATCCCCTCCTACGAAATGATGTCCCTCCCAACTGCATAGGCTCATCCGAACAGACAAGGGGAACCTCAACATAAGGGACTTTAGTGGTAGGTGGAGAAACAACAGGGAGTGGGGTTACCTCACCCCTCTCCCGAAGCCGTCTATCAGTACGGATAGCTAAGGCCATAGCAGCCTCCAGAGAAGGAGGAGACTCATACTGAGCCAAAACGTCTTTTAATTTATCAGAAAGCCCATGAGAAAACTGGCTCCTAAGAGCTGGGTCATTCCACTGAGTATCCGTGGCCCATCTACGAAACTCAGAAGCAAATTCCTCTGCCGGACGATCTCCCTGCTGTATCTTACGTAATTTTGTCTCAGCAAGAGAGACCCGATCTGGGTCATCATATACCAATCCCAGGGCAGAAAAAATTGATCTACAGACAGTAGAGCCGGGGATCCCGGAGGAAGGGAAAATGCCCAGGATTGAGGGTCCCCTTGCAGAAGTGAGATAACAATTCCCACTCTCTGCTCCTCACTCCCTGATGATCGAGGCCGAAGCCGAAAATATAATTTACATGCCTCCCGGAAGGTGAAAAATTTGTCTCGCCCACCAGTGAACCTGTCCGGGAGAGCAACTTTTAGGTTCAACTCTGGTTTGCTCCAGGGGAGACAAAACTTTGGACTTAATGTCCGTCAGCTCCATGGATAATCCCTGCAACTGCAGAGCCAGCTGGGCTACTGGATCCATGGTAACTGGAGATAATTTTTATGGCCAGTGAAAATGTCACGCTGTCTAATGATATGTATACAATGTCAGTAAACTATTAATACAGGAACAACACTCTATACAACAACTAGTATAGCAACATCAGCATGTAAGTATAGAATAGATTTACCTGACACGATATCTGCTGAACTCAGGGTTAATCTTGAGGACTTGATGAGCTGAAACAGGAAAGAGGTGGACCGGGATCTAACCTGACCCTAAACTGGGGTCCTAACTAATCCCTCACCTTGGAGGTACTGATAATGGTTCAGAGGTCCAAGTCACCAACCTAACCCTGTCTCCTATCAGACCCTGAACCCTGTAATCAGTCCTAAGAAGGATCCTGACTACTACCAAAGGGATATGGGCTGATCTTAGCTAAATACACAGATTAGACATATAAGACAGACAGGATAACACTCGCTTGCATACACACTCAAACACCAAAGGAACATAAATGGTCTGGGAAATAAACTCTAACCAAGTTGAGCTTAGAACAACTAAGGAGCTCACAACTAAAGTCTATACAGATTCATTCCTATCTGTGGTCTGCATGAAGGTTTCACTGGCAACTCCCCAAGCAGACAACCAGGAATTTAAAGGAAACCAATCAACAAATAATCAACTGCAGCCGGGAGAAACTGCACCCAGTCCCAGCACCGAGCACAGACAGAATTAACTCCCTAGCTGCCAAACACAAAGAAACAGCAGCTCAGCTGTGAGAAGTCAAAATGTGCAACCGCGACGATCTTCGTGGCAATGCACACATGACAACACCGGTGCATATAAATCTGACAGCACTCGCTTGCAATCGTCCGTTTTTGGCTCCATTGAGTATGAGCCCTTCCTGTGAAAAAATCCAGTGACGATTTAGGTGCATGAACAGTTATCGAACATAACCTCGAACAGCCAGATTTTTTCAAAATCGTTCGGGTTCGTCGAACGGCTCGAACACCGCCCAAAATAGCTCGAATTTGAAATTGGCGAACAGTTCGCTTCGAACACCGCTCATCTCTAGTTTCGACAACACTCGCTCTAACCCTAACTCTTACCCTACTAACCATAAACCCTAACCCTACCCCAACTAATCCTAACCCAAAGAAAAAACACCGCTGTTAAGAAGATGGCGACCAGTTTTCCCGCTACAGTTTTCGCTATGTGCATTTTTCTAGCGATTTTTTTGCTCCTCTGCCTCTGCAAACTCTTTCCCCATTATCCTGAGGTGTTTCCCCTCCATTTTATCCATTATATAGCACTGTAGTGGTCATTTTGTAATTCCGATTTTTTTCTCCCATTGACTTGCATTGATATCGGAAATCGGAAATTCTGATATCCGATATTTTTCCAATATCGGAAATCGGAATTCCGATACGATATTGGGCATTATCGCTCATCCCTAAAGGGGACACTTATGGTGGGGGTCTGCTGTTCGGGCACCTCATGGGCTCTCCCAGTGGATCATGGCAACTGCAAGCTATAACAGTATAATCTGGCACTCGTTGCCTTCTGAGCCTTGCATTGTGCCTGAAAAATATTTCCCGACTACTTTTAGGGTATTGGCGCACTCGGGAAACAATGCTCCTCAGTTTGCTTTAAAAATTCCTATTAGCCCTAAGAAAAAATAAAAACTTTGGGCTAAAACAACATTTTAGTGGTAAAAATGTAATTTATTCTTTCTTCACCACTTAGTGGTATAAAATTCTGTGAGGCACATGAGGTGTCAATATGATCCCTGCACCACTAGATGAATTCATTGGGGAGTGCAGTTTGTAGAATGAGTTCACATATATGGGGTTTCTCTTGTTCTGGCACCTCAGGTGCTCTGCCAATGTGACATAGCATCCTCGAACCATTCCAGCAAAATCTGAACTCCAATATGGTGCCTCTCCCCTTCTGAGCTTTGCACTGTGCCTCAAAAGTAGTATTCCCCCACATATGGGGTATCAGTGTACGCTGGATAAATTGCACTACAAATTGTATGGTGCAGTTTCTCTCTGTTACCCTTATGAAAATGCAATATTTGGGGCCAAATTAACATTTTTGTGGGAAAATGTGATTTTTATTATTTTCACGGCTCAACATTATAGATTTCTGTGAAGCTCCTGAGGGTACAAGATGCTCACTACATATCTAAAAACAGTGGGTTTGGAAAGTATTCAGACCCCTTCAAATTGTTCACTCTTTGTTTCATTGCATCCATTTGGTAAATGCAAAAAAGAGGATCTGCAAGGAAGAATAGCAGAGGATCCCCAAATCCAGGTATGAAAAACTTGTTGCATCATTCCCAAGAAGACTCATGGCTGTACTAGCTCAAAAGGGTGCTGCTTCAACTCAATACTGAGCAAAGGGTCTGAATAATTATGCCCATGTGATATTTCAGTTTTTTTTTTAATAAATCTGCTAAAATTTCTAGATTTGTTTTTTTCAGATTTTTTTTCAGATTTTTTAAGATTTTTTTTAGTTTACCAAATGGCTGCAATGAAACAAAGAATGAAAAATTTAAAGGGTCTGAATACTTTCCATACCCACTGTATACCAGGTTGGGGATGGGTGGCAATGTGTACCAGTGTCAGTAGCAGAACCCCACCCATAACAGTGTGTCATGACAACATTATTTGCTTCAATTTTATCCTCCTCTAAAATCTAGGTGTACCTTATGGTCCGGTGCGTCTCATAGTCCAAAAAATAAAGTAGCTGCCTACCTCTCTTGAATCTTGTACTGGTGTAGGAATGGTAAAGGTAAAAGCCTGTGCGGGAATTGAGCAAAGCTTTACAAATATCCCTTTGACAGCTACTTCTTGGCTGGACTTGTTCTTGGTTAAATCACTTAACCCCTTAATGTCCAATGACGTGCACAGTCCGTCATGGCAAGGTGTCAGTTTTGGCACCTTGACGGACTGTGCACGTCATGCCTTTGAACTACCACTGCGTGTAAACACGCAGTGGTAGTTCAGTGCCGACAGCTGTTACAGACAGCTGACAGGAACAGCAAGCGGTGCGGGGACCTTTGCAGTCGGTCCCCACACCTACAGCGCTGTGATTGGTCAGTCAATGTGACTGACCAAACACAGCAGCGATCAGGCAGAAGAGGCTGAAATTTCAGCCTCTTCTGCCCGATCAGTGCAGGAGCTCAGCGCTGCAGTGGCCGAGCTTCCTGCACTGACAGCCAGGAGCGGCGCCCCCACCGCCCCTGGCTGTTAAGCCCCTGACTGCTGCGATCGAGCGCGATCGCAGCGCTCAGAGGGGGAGGCAGAGGGTCGGGAGCTCCCTCTGCCTCAGATCGGCGCCCTGCAATGTATTTGCAGGGCCCGATCTCTGCCTTGATGACCCGGGGGTTGTCATGACAACCTCCGGGTCATCTAGTTACGGAAAGCCGCTGTGACCATGATCACAGCATCTTTCACTATAGGCACAATGCATTGCAATGCTGGATCATTGCAATGCTTTTTAACTGCAATCAAAAGTAAAAAAGTGAAAGTCCCATAAAGGGACAAGGTAAAAAAAGCATTTTTTTAAAAAAATTGTAAAAAAATATTAAAAAATAATTTAAAAAAATTCCCCTAAAAAATACACATTTTTATGTAATAATAAAAACAAAAAACAAAAGAGATACACATGTTTGGTATCACCGCATCCATAAAAATCCCATCTATAAAAGCGTAACCCTAGTTAACCCCTTCAGTGAAAGCCGTAAAAAAAAACACAAAAAAGTAGTAAATTATACTTTTTCCAAGCAGTATCATCATACCGCTTGGAAAAAGTGCAATAACACGCGATCAAAAAGTCGGATATAAATAATCATGGTACCGCTGAAAACGTCATCTTGTCCCGCAAAAAACAAGCTTCTATACAGCATCATCAGCGAAAAAATAAAAAAGTTATAGCTCGCGGAATAAACTGATGCAAAAATAATTATTTTTTCTATAAAATATTTTATTGTGTAAAAAGCGCCAAAACATAAAAAAATATATAAAATGAGGTATCGCTGTAATCGTAGTGACCCGAAGAATAAAGCTGCTTTATCAATTTTACCACATGCGGAACGGATGAAAAAAAACAAAAAAAAAACAATTCCTGAATTGCTGGTTTTTGTTCATTCTGCTTCCACAAAAATCGGAATAGGAAGTGATCAAAAAACGTTATGTGCCCGAATATGGTACCAATAAAAACGTCAGCTCGTCTCGCAAAAAATAAGCCCACAGATAACTCTGTCGGATGAAATATGGAAAAATTATAGCTCTCAAAATACGGCGATGCAAAAATTTCTTACAAAAAATTCTTCAAAAAAAAGCGTCTTTTAGTGTGTGACAGAAGCTAAACATGAAAAAAGGATGTAAATCTGGTATCGCTGTAATTGCACCGATCCGAGGAATAAAGTCGCTTAATCACTAATACCGCATGAGGAACGGTAAAAAAGAAAACCAATTCTTCACCTTTTGTGGATTTGTTCATTCTGCCTCCCAAAGATCGCAGTAAGGCGATCACAGTGGTTCCCCCCCACATATGGGATATCAGCGTACTCAGGACAAAATGCACATCAACTTTTGGGGTCCTATTTCTCCTGTTACCCTTATAAAAATAAAAATTTGGGGGCAAAAAGATTATTTTTGTGGAAAAAAATATGATTTTTTTTATTTTCACGGCTCTTCGTTATAAACTTCTGTGAAGCCCTTGGGGGTTCAAAGTGCTGACCACACATCTAGATAAGTTCCTTGGGGGTCTAGTTTGCAAAATGGGGTCACTTGTGGGGGGTTTCTACTGTTTAGGCACATCAGTGGCTCTCCAAGCGTGACATGACACCCGCAGACCATTCCATCAAAGTCTGCATTTAAAAACGGTGCTCCTTCCCTTCCGAGCTCTGCCATGCGTCAAAATAGTGGTTCCCCCCCACATATAGGGTATCAGCGTACTCAGGACAAATTGCACAATAGCTTTTGGGGTCCTATTTCTCCTGTTACCCTTATAAAAAAAAATTTGGGGGCAAAAAGATTATTTTTGTGGAAAAAAAATATGATTTTTTTTATTTTCACGGCTCTACGTTATAAACTTGGGGTTCAAAGTGCTCACCACACATCTAGATAAGTTCCTTGGGGGGTCTAGTTTCCAAAATGGAGTCACTTGTCGGGGTTTCTACTGTTTAGGCACATCAGGGGCTCTCCAAACATGACATGACACCTGCAGACCAGACCATTCCATCAAAGTCTGCATTTGAAAATGGCGCTCCTTCCCTTCCAAGCTCTGCCATGAGTCAAAATAGTGGTTTACCCCCACATATGGGGTATCAGCGTACTCAGGAAAAATTGCACAATAACTTTTGGGGTCCTGTTACCCTTTGGAAAATAAAAACTGGGGGTGTAAAGATCATTTTTGTGGAAAAGATATGATTTTTTAATTTTACAGCTCTACGTTATAACCTTCTGTGAAGCCCTAGGGGGTTCAAAGCTCTCACCACACATCTAGATAAGTTCCATGGGGGGTCTAGTTTCCAAAATGGGGTCACTTGTGGGGGTTTCCACTGTTTAGGCACACAGGGACTCTCCAAATGCGACATGGCGTCCAATCTCAATTCCAGCCAAAAAAGTCAAATGGCGCTGCTTCCCTTCCGAGCTCTGCCATGCGCCCAAATAGTGGTTTAGCCCTACATATGGGGTATCAGCATACTCACGACAAATTGTACAATAACTTTTGGGGTCCTTTTATCCTTTGGAAAAAAAAAATTGGGATGAAAAGATCATTTTTGTGGAAAAAATATGATTTTTTAATTTTACGGCTCTACGTTATAACCTTCTATGAAGCCCTTGGGGGTTCAAAGCTCTCACAACACATTAGATAAGTTCCTTGGGGGGTCTAGTTTCCAAAATGGAGTCACTTGTGGGGGGTTTCTACTGTTTAGGCACATCAGGGCTCTCCAAACGTGACATGACACCCGCAGACCATTCCATCAAAGTCTGCATTTGAAATGGCGCTCCTTCCCTTCCAAGCTCTGCCATGCGTCAAAATAGTGGTTTACCCCACATATGGGTATCAGCGTACTCAGGACAAATTGCACAATAAATGTTGGGGTCCTGTTACCCTTTGGAAAATAAAAACTGGGGTGTAAAGATCATTTTTGTGGAAAATATATGATTTTTTAATTTTACAGCTCTACGTTATAACCTTCTGTGAAGCCCTTGGGGATTCAAAGCTCTCACCACACATTAGATAAGTTCCTGGGGGGTCTAGTTTCCAAAATGGGTCACTTGTGGGGGGTTTCCACTGTTTAGGCACACAGGGACTCTCCAAATGCGACATGGCGTCCAATCTCAATTCCACCCAAAAAGTCAAATGGCGCTGCTTCCCTTCCGAGTTCTGCCATTGCCCAAATAGTGGTTTACCCCTACATATGGGGTATCAGCGTACTCACGGACAAATTGCACAATAACTTTTGGGGTCCTTTATCCTTTGGAAAATAAAAATTTGGATGAAAAGATCATTTTTGTGGAAAAAGTATGATTTTTTAATTTTATGGCTCTACGTTATAACCTTCTGTGAAGCCCTTGGGGGTTCAAAGCTCTCACAACACATTTAGATAAGTTCTTTGGGGGGTCTAGTTTCCAAAATGTGGTCACTTGTGGAGGGTTTCCACTGTTTAGGCACATCAGGGACTCTCCAAATGCGACATGGCGTCCAATCTCAATTACAGCCAAAAAAGTCAAATGGCGCTGCTTCCCTTCCGTGCTCTGCCATGCGCCCAAATAGTGGTTTACCCCCACATATGGGGTATCAGCGTACTCAGGACAAATTGCACAATAACTTTTGGGATCATTTTATCCTTTGAAAAATAAAATTTGGGGTGAAAAGATCATTTTTGTGGAAAAAATATGATTTTTAAATTTTACAGCTCTACGTTATAACCTTCTGTGAAGCCCTTGGGGTTCAAAGTGCTCACCACAGATCTAGATAAGTTCCTTGGGGGGTCTAGTTTCCAAAATTGGGTCACTTATTGGGGTTTCCACTGTGTAGGTACATCAAGGACTCTCCAAATGCGACATGGTGTCCGCTCTCGATTCCAGCCAATTTGACATTCAAAATCTCAAATGATGCTCCTTTCCTTCTGAGCATTGCCGTGCGCCTAAAGATTGGTTTTCCCCCACACATGGGGTATCGGTGTACTCAGGAGAAATTGTACAACAAATATTGTGGTTCATTTTCTCCTGATACCCTTGACAAAATTTAAAAAATTGTGTCGAAAGAAAAATTTTGGGAAAAAAAGTTAAATGTTCATTTTTTCCTTCCACATTGCTTCAATTCTTGTGAAGTATCTAAAGGGTTAATAAACTTCTTGAATGTGGCTTTGAACACCTTGAGGGGTGAAGTTTTTAGAATGGTGTCACTTTTGGGTATTTTCTGTCATATTGACCCCTCAAATTCACTTCAAATGTGAGGTGGTCCCTAAACAAAATGGTTTTGTAAATTTTGTTGGAAAAATGAGAAATTGCTGGTCAACTTTTAACACTTATAACTTCCTAACAAAAAAAAATTTTGGTTCCAAAATTGTGCTAATGTAAAGTAGACATGTAGTAAATGTTATTTATTAACTATTTTTTGTGACATATCTTTCTGATTCAATGGCATAAAATGTAAAAGTTTGAAAATTGCAAAATTTTCAAAATTTTTGCCATATTTCTGTTTTTTTCATAAATAAACGCAAGTTATATTGAAGAAATTTTACCACTATCATGAAGTACAATATGTCACGAGAAAACCTTCTCAGAATCGCCAAGATCCGTTGAAGCGTTCCAGAGTTATAAGCACATAAAGAGACCGTGGTCAGAAATGTAAATTTGGCCTGGTCATTAACCTACAAAATGGCTTGGTCGTTAAGGGGTTAATTATCCTCCTACAATTGGGGCTACCCTTGCCTGTTTTACCCATTCCATGGTCATTTCTCATACAGTGGGTTTGGAAAGTATTCAGACCCCTTTAAATTTTTCACTCTTTGTTTCATTGCAGCCATTTGATAAATGCAAAAAAGTTCTTTTTTTTCTCATTATTGTACACTCTGCATCACATCTTGACTGATAAAAACCAGAAATGTAGAAATTTTAGCAAATTTAT
The DNA here is from genome assembly GCA_033576555.1 of Oophaga sylvatica. Lineage (NCBI taxonomy): Eukaryota > Metazoa > Chordata > Amphibia > Anura > Dendrobatidae > Oophaga > Oophaga sylvatica. The sequence goes on along the minus strand of JARQOD010000001.1, from coordinate 187,597,912 downwards.
TAAAAAATTTATTTAGCAAATTTATTAAAAAAGAAAAACTGAAATATCACATGGTCATAAGTATTCAGACCCTTAACTCAGACACTCATATTTCTGCTGTCCATTTCCTTGTGATCCTCCTTGAGATGGTTTTACTCCTTCATTGGAGTCCAGCTGTGTTTAATTAAACTGATAGGACTTGATTTGTAAAGGCACACACCTGTCTATATAAGACCTCACAGCTCACAGCGCATGTCAGACCAAATGAGAATCATGAGGTCAAATGAACTGGCCAAGGAGCTCAGAGACAGAATTGTGGTAAGGCACAGATCTGGCCAAGGTTACAGAAGATTTTCTGCAGTACTCAAGGTTCCTAAGAGCACAGTGGCCTCCATAATCCTTAAATGGAAGAAGTTGGGGACCACCAGAAGTTTTCCCAGACCTGGCCATCCAGCCAAGTGTGGGAGAAGAGCCTTGGTGAGAGAGGTAAAGAAGAACCCCAAGATCACTGTGGCTGAGCTCCACAGATGCAGTAGGGATATGGGAGAAAGTTCCACAAATTCAACTATCACTGCAGCCCTCCACAAGTTGGGCCTTTATGGCAGAGTGGCCCGACGGAAGCCTCTCCTCAGTGCAAGACATATGAAAGCCTGCATAGAGTTTGCTAAAAAAACACATGAAGGACTCCCAGACTATAAGAAATAAGATTCTCTGGTCTGATGAGACGAAGATAGAACTTTTTGGTGATAATTCTAAGTGCTATGTGTGGAGAAAACCAGGCACTGCTCATCGCCTGCCCAATACAATCCCAACAGTGAAACATGGTGATGGCGGCATCTTGCTATGGGGGTGTTTTTCAGCTACAGGGACAGGACGACTGGTTGCAATTGAAGTAAACATGAATGCGGCCAAATATAGCGATATCTTGTATGAAAACCTCTTCCAGAGTGCTCTGGACCTCAGACTTGGCCAAAGGTTCACTTTCCAACAAGACAATGACCCCAAGCACACAGCTAAAATAACAAAGGAGTGGCTTCAGAACAACTCTGTGACTATTCTTGACTGGCCCAGCCAAAGCCCTGACCTAAACCCAATTGAGCATCTCTGGAGAGACCTGAAAATGGCTGTTCATCAACGTTCACCATCCAACCTGACGGAACTGGAGAAGATCTGCAAGGAAGAATGGCAAATGATCCCCAAATCCAGGTGTGAAAAGCTTGTTGCATCATTCCCAAGAAGACTCATGGCTGTACTAGCTCAAAAGGTGCTTCTACTCAATACTGAGCAAAGGGTCTGAATACTTGACCATGTGATATTTCAGTTTTTCTTTTTTAATACATTTTCAAAAATTTCTACATTTGTTTTTTTTTCAGTAAAGATGGGTTGCAGAGTGTACATTAATGAGAAAAAAATGAACTGTTTTTGCATTTACCAAATGGCTGCAATGAAGAGTGAAAAATTTAAAGGGGTCTGAATACTTTCCGAACCCACTGTATGTTACCACTATCTTCCTCTATGTATCCCATTTTTTTCCTTCTCATTGGACTACCTTTTTAGAATAATGACAAGATGCCTTTCGAAATCACGTGTGTAGATTTGGGACCATTTTGATACACTTTATCCTTATAATACTCCTTGCTGATTGAACCCCCACATTAACACAAATTTTCAAACCCAGTGTTAAGGAGCAGTAGAGGTTTATCTTTACCTTAATGCATAAACTATCTATCTGCTCCCATTTTCATGAGGCCAGTTACACATTGCTCTCTTGGTCATATAAGCTTTCAACTCAACTATACTATCTTTCTGGAAGCTAGTCACATGTCCTGGCTTACCTCTTCTTTTTGGGAAAAAGTGTAGCAAGTGATATGTAAAATCACAGATCTGATTTCAGAACTGGACCCAGTTCTCATCCTTCTCGATCACTGGGACGTCCCTTTGAAAATCTACAGACATTCGATATTATGACACTTATTAGCAACTGTAAGAGCATGCATCCCTCTACTATGGAAAAAAGATACTAATCTGACAATCTCCCTCTGGATTACTAAAATTAATGAGTTGATGTTAATGGAGGATCTCACTTCTGTGATTAGGTGTACAATAATAAATTATATTGTGGTACCGTGTTAGCCAGAAAAATCGATGTGAATACTTTTCCATCCAATTATGACAAGAGCATTCTTAAGGTGATACCTTTATTGGCTAACCAGAAAATTATATGTTCGCTAGCTTTCAGAGCTCAAGGCTCCTTCTTCAGGCAAGATTACATTTGGAATAATAAGAAAGACACATTAGATGCTTACCATAGTAGGAAATTTGTTCAAGACCTGGGAGGTGTGATGCCTTCAAAAGATAAGCAAAGAAAATCAAATTAGCATTTTCTTACAAATGGAGAGCTAGTGGGGATGTGTTATTAGCTATCTGGAGTCCTTCTGGTGAAGGTGTGAACTGTGTCTATGTAATGAGTCATAAAACCGGGTGTTAAGTTGAGTCCTAGTGTCAAAGTATTGAACATCCTAATAAGTTTGAATTCCCATATTTTTCTCTCCCTGTCATCCTTAAAATGACCTTTTAGTATTAAGACTTTTAAGTCTGTCATACAATGTCCAGTTCCAGAGAAATGTTTTCCCACAGGCGTGTCCATTTCATTCCTGATCGTATGTCTGTGTAGATTCATCCTTGTTTGTAGTTTTTGAATGGTTTCCCCAATATAGATAGCTCCAGGGCACCTTGTACATTGTATCATGTACACCACATTGGAGGATGTACATGAAAAGGAACCCATGACCTTATAGTACTGATTTGTGTTTGGTACACGGACTGTATTTGTTGGTAATATGTGGGTACAAGTTTTGCATTTTTTGTTGTTACATGGGAATGTGCCAGTCACTGATGGTGACGAAAGGACACTTCTGACAAGGAGATTCCTTAAGTTAGGGGGCTGTTTGTAGGAGAGGAGTGGTAGTTCTGGGAATATGTCTTTCAATTTGTGGTCCCTGTGGAATATGGGTTGGAGATCAGCACCAATTTTCCTTAGGATGCTCATGTGGGGGTTGTATGTGACCACAAGAGGTACCCTGTTGTTGTCCTCTCTCAGTTTGTAATCCAGGAGGTTGCTCTCTGAGGAATACATTCCTACAACAAGGATACCATCCACTGGTAATAGATGAACAGATCCACAGGGCTACAAGAATCCCAAGAAGCAACCTCCTGGATTACAAACAGAGAGGACAACAACAGGGTACCTCTTGTGGTCACATACAACCCCCACATGAGCATCCTAAGGAAAATTGGTGCTGATCTCCAACCCATATTCCACAGGGACCACAAATTGAAAGACATATTTCCCAGAACCACCACTCCTCTCCTACAAACAGCCCTCTAACTTAAAGAATCTCCTTGTCAGAAGTGTCCTTTCGTCACCGTCAGTGACTGGCACATTCCCATGTAACAACAAAAAATGCAAAACTTGTACCCACATATTACCAACAAATACAGTCCGTGTACCAAACACAAATCAGGACTATAAGGTCATGGGTTCCTTTTCATGTACATCCTCCAATGTGGTGTACATGATACAATTACAAGGTGCCCTGGAGCTATCTATATTGGGGAAACCATGCAAAAACTACAAACAAGGATGAATCTACACAGACATACGATCAGGAATGAAATGGACACGCCTGTGGGAAAACATTTCTCTGGAACTGGACATTGTATGACAGACTTAAAAGTCTTAATACTAAAAGGTCATTTTAAGGATGACAGGGAGAGAAAAATATGGGAATTCAAACTTATTAGGATGTTCAATACTTTGACACTAGGACTCAACTTAACACCCGGTTTTATGACTCATTACATAGACACAGTTCACACCTTCACCAGAAGGACTCCAGATAGCTAATAACACATCCCCACTAGCTCTCCATTTGTAAGAAAATGCTAATTTGATTTCCTTTGCTTATCTTTTGAAGGCATCACACCTCCCAGGTCTTGAACAAATTTCCTACTATAGTAAGCATCTAATGTGTCTTTCTTATTATTCCAAATGTAATCTTGCCTGAAGAAGGAGCCTTGAGCTCTGAAAGCTAGCGAACATATAATTTTCTGGTTAGCCAATAAAGGTATCACCTTTAAGAATGCTCTTGTCATAATTGGATGGAAAAGTATTCACATCGACTTCTGTGATTAAAAACTCTTATGATTGATTTTACAAAACCTGGTATTATTAGGTGAAATTTAGCTCTTCGACTGACCCACCTTCCCTACCTCCCCTTCCTTCTTTTCTTGTGCTTTTTGCCTTTTCTCTTTTTTCTATAGTCTTCTTTATTTTTTTGTCTGTACTTTTTACTGTATTACTCCATTCAGTCTGGGCAATTTGGGTATCTATTTTCTCATCCTGCTTCTTAAATGTTCATTTTGTGTTATTGTTCTTTCAAGATTTGAGTAGCAAGTTAAATAACCTGTATTTTTTTTTTATTTCCCCTTCATCATTGATTGTTTTTATCTCGGCGTGGCTAGTGCCTTGTGATTGTACCTTTTTCTTCTCTTTATAAATTTAATAAAGACAAAGTTTAAAATAAATAAATTAATAATGCATCCTGTCCTGCAGAAAATAAATGATGCACCACCCACATTAATTTAGAAAATGGTATTTTGGTTTAAGGTATCCAAGTTGGATGAGATCCGGTTGTTTGAACACTTGGTAAGGCAGCTGGATAATTCTAGTTCTGTTACAGCTTTCTAGTGCTGTTGGAATATGACAAGATGTCACTCTGCTGCAGGATATTTCTTGGAAAATCACATTTTTATATAATGCAAAGCTTATACTCAGAAAATATATTAATTGCATCCGATGCCACATGAACAATGCTGGTTTTGTGGCTGCAGAAAAACTGACATGCTAGCAGGGTATTGCAAGATATAAAAAAAGAAAATAAAATATAAAATTTGACACCATTAATTTACATAGAAAGCTCCTTTAAAATGATCTGTCTTGCAGTTGTATAATTTTGTTATGTCTGAATCCTAATACTTGTATAGGGAAGAACAAACCAGGGGAGATGTTCAACCAGTACACCACAGGTTCCTGCAAAGACTAGGCAAATCCCTAACTTGACCCTAGTGTATCGCTGCCTGTCCATGGATGTTAGCACCCTAAAATTACGCAATGATGCCCACACTCAACATCAGCTGACCCTGAGTATCCTTAACTGCACGCTCAACTATACACAGAGTGTAACCCAAAATAACACAACAGAATCGCGTGCACACAGATGGAAGTTGAGGCACAGGGCTAAGGAGTAGGACATGTTCACACAGTCATACATGAAATATGGGAGAAAAAGAACGGAATCCAAAAGATCTTCGGTATATATAGAACCCCCCAGACCTTAAATGTAACAAAATAAGAAGAGTTCTGGGAAGGGGAACATGCAAACAATCTGCAGGAGAAGCAATAGAGAAAACCTTAGCAAGATGATCCTTAACTGGGGAGCTGACACTCCAAACATTCATCTAACTTGGAATATAGCCAGCAAAGGCTGCATGTGTCGGAATATAACAGGCCCTCCCAAGATGTGCTGGGTCAAACCAAACCAGGGAATGAAAATACCTGCACAGAAAAAAAAACAGAAAAGCAAAAGGAAGACAAGACATTATCAGCAGTTGGACAGTTACAAAACAGGTTGTGGTCCAACAGAGAGGGTAACAGACCCCACAGCCAGAGGTCACCAGATCAAGCCCCAGAGTTGAGCCAAGAGAATTTGCATATCTTATATGTAAGCAGAATATGATGACTGTTTTAGACAGGATAAGTTTACAAAATACTTAGATGACAGGATTTTTACTTTGCTTAACCCCTCAGCGACTGCCGATATGCATTAAAACGGTGGCCGGCTAAGGATAATTATTCACTCATCACTATTTTAAAATGGCGATCAGGAATAAGGCTGTAGCGTCCCTCAGAGTTTGAAAATCTCCAGGGTTTCGACCACTGGGTGTAGCTGAGACCCCAAAGAACATGATTAAGGGAAGATTGTTCGGTGTCCGATCACTGAATAATGACAATCACAAAAAAAAAAGTGCATGCTGTTTCAATGATACATGTCAGAGGAGAGAGAAATGATGCCCCCCGAGAATCCCCGGTAACTCCACCATTCCCCGGTCTTCCTGCTCCATCCCCCGGCCCAGCATCATCTTTCTGGAAAAAAAATGTAGGCGCATGTGCAGTGTGCCCACCGAGATCTGCCGGCCTGTACCCAACAACAATAGGAAATTTTTCCTATTGGTTCCTTTTATCACTGTGATAGATCATATCATAGTGATAAAAAATAGTAAATCAACCTCCTTTTGTCTCTCCCTTAGATAAAAATTCTAAATAAAATTTTTTTCATTCTCTGCAATTAGGGTTAGAGTTAGGGCTGTGTTAGGGTTGGGTTAGAACTGGACTTTTTTCAAAAGTAAAAAAAAATTAAAATATGATGGCTAGTGTTCAGCACAAGTGCTTGCTACTCAAGTTTGCATGGGATATTGCGGATCCCTGCATTTTTTTATTTGGGTATCTAACATCCATGACACATGCAGGGCAGGGTTTTTGTCACGCAGCTGTAATGCAGGCTGGTGTGTGCTCCACCTGTAGGTTACAGAGGGGAGAAGGGATTACACACTACCAGAGTAGGCCTGCACTGCAGCAGCCAAAACCACCACCAGGTGGCAGCAAAAACGTCCAAAACTGAGTCAGGAATAATCAGTCATCTGAAGTATCACAGGTCTCAGCAAGCCCTCTACAGAGCAGAAACACAGGCGCCACCAAGTGGCGGGAGCGTGGTCAGGCAAGCCAAGTCAAAACCGTACGGAGGCAGGAGGACAAAAGGAATAAGCAATATACGTGGTCAGGAAAAAGCCAGGAGGTCAGCAACGGTCAGAAGCAGATAAGACTAAGACAGAAAGCAGAAGCGAGTCCGAATACAGGTCGAGTCAAAAACCAGAGAATCAAACAGACAAACAGGGAAATGCAGGGAACAGGGCAGACAGAGGGGAACAACAGACACGGGACAAGTCAGGGATAACAGCAGGACAAATCAAGGGTTACCAGTCAGGTTCACAAGCCGAAGGTAGCAGTATAGCTCACACTGCTGGCAGGATGTGTGAGAGCTAAATAGCCAACCTGAACCCAGCTAACTAACCTTGGCCAGCTTCAGCACAATGTTTTACAAGCTAGACAGCAGCAGTGGTTGATCTCAGAAGCAGCAAGCTGTAAACAAAATAAGTGTTGATATTTCAAGAATATCTGAATGTTTTTATAAATATTAACTTGCAAAAGTGCTCATTTTTACAAAAATTATTCAACAATATCCATTTTTGCTTTGCGGGAGCTGCGTTCCTGCAAACTGCAGTTTAGGTAGGGCACAGCGATCACGCAGCATCATGCTAAGCGCCACGGCAATCGGGTGTGGGTGTCAGCTCTGTTTGAGAGCTAACACCCTGCAACAACACCCACGATTGGTGCTAGCACTTATCGCTGGCGTTTAACACCTCTTATGCCGCTGTCAATAGTGACAGCGACATCAAGGAGATCACACACAGAGAGGGTTCTCTCTGAGTGCTCCCATCAGAACAACGCAATGCGATCAAGTTCTAATGTTCTACATGAAGACCACTGGCCCCAAGATGGCCGTGTGGTCCTTCAGGATCCTGCAGGGAAGGTGGCTTGTGAGCATCTGCTGAGAGCAGGCATGGACATGTCTCCTTCCCTGCCTGTCAAATGCTGATGTGATACTCTGCATTTCTCCCTGACAGTTGAACTCCTGTAACCTCAGCACCGTCATTTTCCCACGGTGCTGAGGTTACAGGAGTTCAGCTGTCAGCGAGCACAGAGCAGTGACGTCACCCCCAGTCACTGAGCCTGTGCGCGCTGCTCCCCAGTCATTCCCCAGTAGTTTACAGTCGCAGCGGCTGCATTAGCATCGCTCCGGCTGTAAACTGATTAACCCCAGTTAACCCCAGAGTATAATAAAGATTTAAAAACTGTGTGATGTATTCTTTCAATAAAAGACTTTATTCTTATTGTGAGTGTGTGTTTAATTAACCCTTTACTTACTATAGTATTAGTAATGAATAGATGTCTTATTGACACCTATTCATTACTAAGCCTGGCTTAATGTCACATTACGATAGAAAGGTGACATTAACCCTTTATTAACCCCACTTGCCACCCATACAGGGCAAGTGGGAAGAACCCAACAAAGCTCCAGAATAGGGGCATCTAATAATGAGCCTTTTCTGGGCAGCTGCATGCTGCTGTTTTTAGGCTGGGGGGGCCCATATTCATGGCCCCTTACCAGCCTGAGAATAGCAGCCCGCAGCTGTATAGTTTTGCTGGGTTGGTTCAAAACATAAGGGGGACCCCACGTCGGGTTCTTCATTTATTCTCCCTGCTTGCTGTTGCCGGCAGAGCAGGGAGAATAATGACAGGGAGCTTCAGCACCACAGGCAGGGGACAGTGATTACTGTAGCTGTCCGTGCCGTCCGTGCGCACGGAGGACTGTGTGAACAGTTCTCCTGTCATGTATAGTGTACAGTTCCTATAGCGTCTTGTGCTTGGGTGCGAGGAAAACACATGAGACACAGGTTGATATGAAATGACTTGTATTACTTCATACAAGCATGCAGAAAAGGTCACAGTTTGCAGGAACAGAGGCAGGAGACACAGCAGGCCAGAGTAACTTCAAGCTCTACAATAACTCTCCAAAGCAGGTTCAGGATCTCTTCTCTGTACCGTAATTCCTCTGCAAACATGGATTCACCAGACAGCAGGTTTCCAGAGTCCAAAAGTGTTCCAAAGTTCCTCAGTAGGAAATAGCTGGAGTCCAAAATCCTAGGTTTCCAGGAGTCAGGTCACAGGCTGACTGAAGCTTGATTCAGGAGCACTGATTGTTCAGCTGAGGCTGCTTAAGAAGCAAGAGGAGAGAATCAAGGCGGGAACATGAAAGCTGGAACCTCCATATTAACTGAGGGCAAGATAGCTGCAGCAAGACAGAAAGCAAAATGGCCGACGGAAAACTGAGTTTCAAGGAACATGTCAAAAGAGACAAAGAACCTTACATTACTCCCCCCTTAGGGACAACCTCCGGATGACCTCAGACCAGGCTTGTCAGGGTACCTCTGATGAAACTGGCGGAGCATGCGAGGAGCATTTACATTATTGACTGGCTCCCATGAGTTGTCCTCCACTGGGTAGCCCTGCCATTTAATCAAATATTGCAACTGATTTCTGTACAACCTGGAATCTAGAATCCTTTCCACCATAAATTCTTCCTGACCATCGACCAGCACTGGGTCAGGGCAAGGAGAAGAGCGTCCAGGAAACGTATTGGGTGTTGCAGCCTTTAGTAGGGATACATGAAAGACAGGGTGGATTCTCATAGTTCTGGGCAGTTGAAGACGACAAGCAACAGCACTTATAATCTTACTGATCTTATAAGGTCCAATGTACTTATGTCCCAATTTAGACGATGGAATCTTTATTTTAAGATTTCTGGTTGACAGCCAGACCAAATCTCCTACCTTGAAAGCTGGTGCAGGTTTACGAAATTTATCTGCTGCTTTCTTGTAACTTTCCTGAGCCAATTCTAGATTTTCCTTTAGAAGATCCATATTCTTTTGTAAAGAAGTGATTCTTTCAGCCACTGCCGGCAAGGGCGTATCTATGGGAAATCGAGGAAGAATGTTAGGATGATAACCTAGATTGGAGTAAAAAGGAGACTGCTTAGTGGAGGCGCTCTGAGAGTTGTTATAAGAGAACTCAGCCAGTGGAAGTAGATCCACCCAATCATCTTGTAGGTGGCAGATAAAGCAGCGGAGATACTGCTCCAGGGTCTGATTGGTTCGTTCTGTCTGTCCATTAGTCTGGGGATGAAAAGCAGAAGAAAGGTTTACTTTAATGTCCAATGCGGCACAGAAATTTTGCCAAAACCTTGAAGTGAATTGCACCCTTCGATCCGAAATGACCTCATCCGGTACTCCATGTAAGCGAAACACATTCTTAATCATTAAGTCTGATGTCTGTTTTGCAGTGGGTAAACCGACACAAGGGATAAAATGAGCTGCCTTTGTTAGACGATCAACCACCACTAGAATGGTGTTCTTCCCTTGAGAGGTTGGTAACTCCACAATGAAGTCCATAGAAATGGATCCCCACGGGCGGGACGGGGTGGGAAAGAGGTTGTAACAGACCAGTTGGTGAGGAGCGAGGTGTTTTGCATCTTGCACAGACTTCACATGAAGTGACATAGTTTAAAACATCTTTCCTGTAAGTGGACACCAAAAGAAACGAGAAAGAAATTCTTGTGTCTTTAGAATTCCCCTATGCCCGGCTATCTTGGAATCGTGGATGAGTTGCAATACTCTCAATCTGACTGTTTCAGGTATATACAGACGTTGTCCCTGAATCCACACACCATTCTTAAAAACAAGACTTACGTCCCTTGGGGGTTGAGCCAACAAAGAATCCGCATGGTATGCTTCCTTGATGTCCTTAAGTAGGTCTTGATTATGAATCACTCCCAGGAATCTAGAGTCAGGAAGAATAGTCTTAGGAGGAGTAAGTGGACGTGTCTCTGCTGAATGAATCCTAGAGAGTGCATCAGCCTTTCCATTGCGCGATCCTGGTCTATAAGAAATACAAAATTAAATTGGTTTAGGAAAAGATTCCAGCGAGCCTGGCGAGGAGTCAGGCACTTAGCCGACCTGATAAATTCAAGGTTACCATGGTCTGTCAGGACGACTATTTGCTGTGCAGCTCCCTGAAGAAGGTGTCTCCATTCCTTGAAGGCGGCAATAATGGCCAACAATTCTCTATTGCCCACATCGTAGTTCCTCTCAGCCGAAGACAACTGCTGGGAAAAGAAGGCACAGGGATGCAAGACATTCTTCTCACCTGTTCTCTGAGAGAGTATAGCTCCAACGGCACAGTCTGAAGCATCCACCTCTATTATGAAGGCAAGCTCGGGGTTGGGATGTACTAAGATAGGTGCGGTGGTAAATTTATCCTTTAAACAGGAAAATGCTTCCTGCACTTGCGGTGTCCAGGAGAACCTAGACTGTTTCCGGGTAAGTTGGGTGATAGGTGACACTACCTCAGAGAAATTCCTAATGAAACGTCTATAGAAGTTGGCAAACCCGATGAAGCGCTGCACCTCCTTCACATTTCTAGGAATTGGCCAATCCTTGATGGCTTGGGTCTTGTTTCCATCCATACTAATCCCTTGCGTAGATAATACATACCCCAGAAATTGAATTTCAGTCCTATGGAATTCACACTTTTCAAGTTTGATGTAGAGATGGTTTTGTCTTAGGCGTTCTAAGACCATTCTCACATGTCCATGATGTTCCTCTGTGGAGTTAGAAAAAATTAGAATATCATCCAGATAAATCACCACAAATGTATCTAGGAGATCCCTGAAGATGTCATTCACCAAGTGTTGGAAAGTGGCTGGGGCGGTACTCAGACCAAAAGGCATAACTAGATATTCAAAGTGTCCATAGCGTGACCTGAATGCAGTCTTCCATTCATCCCCAGGTCTAATACAGACCAAGTTATAGGCCCCACGGAGATCCAGTTTAGAGAAAATTTTGGAGTGCTGCACTCTCTCCAACAACTCAGGGATTAAAGGCAATGGATAACGGTTTCTAATAGTAACCTTATTGAGTTCCCTATAGTCTATGCAGGGTCTCAGAGATCCATCTTTCTTCTTCACAAAGAAGATGGGTGCACCTGCGGGAGATGAAGAGGGGCGTATGAAGCCTTTGGCTAGATTTTCATCTATGTAGTCCTTCAAAGCTTTTAGCTCGGGCCCCGCTAGGGGGTAGATCTTACCAAAAGGTATCTCGGCTCCAGGCAATAATTCGATTGGACAATCATATGGACGGTGAGGAGGAAGCTGATCAGCGTTCTTCTTGTCACATAAATCCACATAGTCCTGGTATACAGCTGGTAGTTCAGGGACTGACATGGTTCCTTTAGGAACAGAGCAAGCTGAAACTCCTTGACTCATCTGTTTCTCCGGAAAGTGTAATTCCTTGGTCTCCCAGTTAATCGTAGGATTCTGCGCCTGTAGCCATGGTAGCCCTAGAATAATGGGAAAGTGGGGAGAAGAGATAAGCATAAAAGACATTTTCTCCTGATGATCTTTACCCATAAGGACCCTCAAAGGCTCTGTTTCCTGATCCACTGGTCCAGAGGTCAGCAGGGAGCCATCCACAGTCTCCATCTGTACTGGAGTAGCCTTCTTCACTGAACGTATCCCCTGTTTCAGAGCAAAGGAGATATCCATAAAATTTCCACTTGCTCCTGAGTCGATCATAGCAGAGCTAGACACCCAGACTGAGTCAACCCAGAGTTTGATGGAAAGGAAGCAATGAGAATTGTTTCTTTTACAACTCAGCTGGGACACCGCTGAGGAAACTTGAAAAATTGCAGCGTTTATACCGTCATTGTCCCCAGAACTAACAGAGTTTAAGTCCGAAAAATCAAGATCTCTTGCAGCAGATCTCTCTGGAATCTGAGGCTCGGACATGACAGAGCTCCTCTTGCAACACTCACAGTGAATGATGCTGCAGTAGTCTTACGAGAACGGCTGGGGCAGTTTATAATGAAGTGCCCTGACTTACCACAGTAAAAACATAGATTTTCCTTTATACGATGTTCTTTGCGTGCATCACTAACCCGTCTTTGTAAAGAGTCCACCTGCATGGGTTCAGGTTCTGGTTCCCTTGTGATCCTACTCAAAGGTTCCTTAGCTGAGGAGGGAGGTAGGAAAAGGTTAGTGCGATTATTTTCGAACCATCTCTCTTGTCTGCGTTCAGTCAGACGAGCATCAATACGGATACAATAGTTAATAAAGTCACCTAACGCAGTGGGAGGGTCGGCACGAGCAAGTTCATCCTTAATCAGTGGAGACAACCCTTTACGAAAAATAGATTTTTTGGCGGAAGTGTCCCAAGTGGTATCAAGAGCCCATCTCCTGAAATCCAAGGCATATTCGGCTACTGAACGCTTACCTTGGCGCAAAGTTAACATGGCTGCTTCAGCTGTTGCACCTCGATTGGGGTCATCAAACACCTGCCCCATGGCTGAAATAAAAGCATCAAGGTGATTCAAACAATCATCCTCAGTCTCAATCAGAGGGTTTGCCCACATCAAAGCCTTATTGGTAAGCAACATGATTATAGTAAGCACTTTGGATCGTTCAGTGGGAAATTGTGAAGCATGTGCAGAGAAAAATAGATTGCATTGGTTAATAAATCCCCTGAATTTCTCACGTTCACCGCCAAAACGAAAAGGAGGTAACTTGGGGATCCCAGAACTCGGGGTTATGGCAGGAGCCTGGACTCGTTCTTCTAGAGCCTCAATCCTGGCTCGTAATTCCTGGTAGTTTGTCCAAACACTTGCAAATTATGATTAGTGAGGTCCTGTAGGCTTGCAAAACGGGTCTTTATAGTCTGTATATCTGCAAGGATTGTATCAGTCACTCCGCAAAGCTCCTTTATGCGGGCCTCCATCTTCCAGATCTTTTAAGGCAGAAGTGCTGGAAGGAGAAGAGAAAAGGAAAAAAAAAAAAAACAATAGTGTTTACCTGTGGTAACACTCCAGAGTAACATTTAAGGGAATGCGCTCACCTGGAATGGTTGTGAGAAGTCACAACCACTGTCATCACATAAGGTATTAAACGGACATCTGATATCCACAGTCACAGCAGACACGGCTTTCCCAGACCCAGCAGACACTAAACATTGGCTCCTGAATCTTGTCATGTATAGTGTACAGTTCCTATAGCGTCTTGTGCTTGGGTGCGAGGAAAACACATGAGACACAGGTTGATATGAAATGACTTGTATTACTTCATACAAGCATGCAGAAAAGGTCACAGTTTGCAGGAACAGAGGCAGGAGACACAGCAGGCCAGAGTAACTTCAAGCTCTACAATAACTCTCCAAAGCAGGTTCAGGATCTCTTCTCTGTACCGTAATTCCTCTGCAAACATGGATTCAGCAGACAGCAGGTTTCCAGAGTCCAAAAGTGTTCCAAAGTTCCTCAGTAGGAAATAGCTGGAGTCCAAAATCCTAGGTTTCAGGAGTCAGGTCACAGGCTGACTGAAACTTGATTCAGGAGCACTGATTGTTCAGCTGAGGCTGCTTAAGAAGCAAGAGGAGAGAATCAGGGCGGGAACATGAAAGCTGGAACCTCCATATTAACTGAGGGCAAGATAGCTGCAGCAAGACAGAAAGCAAAATGGCCGACGGAAAACTGAGTTTCAAGGAACATGTCAAAATAGACAAAGAACCTTACATCTCCATGTGCATGTGTGCGGGACGTTTTGGGTCCGTGCTGCCAGAGAAAAATGGACATGTCAGCATATTTTACACACGGTCCATGAAGACACGCTGACATGTGCATAGACCCATTCATTTGAATAGATCTACGTGTGTCAGTGTCTCCGGTACGTGAGAAAACTGTCACTACATGTACCAGAGCCACTGACGTGTGAAAAAGGCCTTATCCTGTGCTCCACGCTGAGCGACTACACCAGGGTAAATCTCTTAAATACGTGATTCAGATGGAACCCTCGGCAGAAGATTCCCTGTAATGAGGCAGATGGAGGCACTGTAGACGCCATAGGAACTGTAATCCAGAGGTGTCCGTCTTTTTAGGTTGCATGAAAGTGCCATTGGCTACAGTTTTGTGTACTAAAAAAAAGGACAGTGCTGAACAGAGGCCAGACGGAGTCCAGAGTAACTTTGCTGCCTCATTATAGTGAATGGATCCCTCAGGGGTTTCATCTGAATCGCGTCATTCAGAGATTTATATGGAAACCCCAAAGTAAGTGCTTAGCATAGAGCGCCAGAAAACTGTGATCCAAAATGTTATGTAAAATGGTCCCAATAAAAGCTTCAACTCAATCCACAAAAAAATCAAGTCCCCACCCAGGTCTGTCATCTGTTAACAGAAATATAGTGGGCTTCCACATTACTGGTAGTAAAAAGGCTCTGGAAAAGCGAAGTAGCTCCTCATCCTCCAAAAGAAATTCAGCAAAATCTGGGTTCTCAAATCCAAAATGCCCCCTCCCTTCTGAACCCCACAGAAATATAGCGGGCTTCCACATTACTGGTAGTAAAAAGGCTCTGGAAAAGCGAAATAGCTCCTCATCCTCCAAAAGAAATTCAGCAAATTCTGGGCTCTCAAATCCAA